>CM059209.1:23231724-23586724 GCA_030347435.1 Clarias fuscus | reverse complement strand
ACAGTTTCATTTACCTGTGAAAGGAATTAACACTCTTGTTAGTCCTGTTCCTTAATCATTCGAGGTTGACGGAGCAAGTGGATTACAGGAGTGTTGTGGTTAAGAATGATTTGTGATAATGTTGCACAAGTCTGCAAGTCTACACAGCTAGTTTTATTATAATCTACCTATTGTCATAATGTTGCAGAATTATTAAACTTAATCCAGATTTTCTCATCATTTATTACAATTAATTCTGGTGGTTTAATTGGAGCTGAATAGAACTAATTAAGCTCAATTAAAGATTCCCCCAAAGCCAACAGCTAAAACTGTTGTCACCAAGTGAGCTAACAAAGACATGTTTTCATACAATCTCTGTCTATGTGATAACCGACTTTATATACTACAGGCTGACAGTCTCTTAATGGAAGAAGGCTTTTGCCTTGAAGTTTGTGCTCTTGGAGTGCTTATAGAAAAATAAAGACAGTTCATATGGTCCTGGAATGGAGGATTGTTAAAAATGAACTCTGAGAGGAGCCACTGAATTGTAAAAGAGAAGGCAGCAAAAAGTCACGAATCAAATGGATAGGGTTCTTTTACACCTACTCTTTTTTCCCTTCATTCAGATTAGCTCAACCCCTATGGAGACACAGCAGCAAGGATTACAGTATACATCTACAATTTATTTTAATCACAATATGCAAGATACTGAAAGAACAATTATAGAATGTTTAAGAGGCATTTCTAAGCAGAACTAGCAATAAGATTCTTAGTTAAGAAAAAGAACTAAAAAATTCTTAGTTAATATCAATAAAAATGCAAATACTTGAAAAGCAGTGGACTACATCCTGCAAAAAAAAAGTGATGAGTTATCATTTAATATAGAATATAATAAATAACAGGAATGTTTTTGATTATTGCTGTTCTCTGTATTTCATAATGTAAATCAGGGATAAAATAATGTGATATACAGTACTGTATAAACTTTGTAGTTCTGCAGCTGATATTTAATAGGTTAGGTTATTAAGGTTATATATTTAATCCAAAACATGTACGGGGCATTGGTGGCTCAGCGGTAGTTTTCTCACATGCCATGCAGGAGGCCCAGATTCAATTCCGATAGCCATTCCAGCTCAAACCCCAGCCACTGGATGCAGTGCCGGTCCCAAGCCAGGATAGAACGGGAGAGTTGCATCAGAAAGAGCATCCAGTGTAAAAAAATCTGTGATGAGTTGTGTATGGGATTGGATGGTCTGCTGTGACAAACCCTCGATTGGAGAAGCCAAAAAAAAAAAAACAACAACAACGTTTAACCTAAAACATGTACATTAAATATTTTGACTACTAATAAATCATACCTAAATAAACCTAAAACAATTAAGGTTCCTTATGATAAAGGGTACCAGGTACAACACTATTACTACCTATCATAGCTAGTTCTTAGCTAAGAACTCATACTGTGTCTATTAAAATAAGAGAAAAACGTAACGTAAATCCATTACTCATTCATAGTGGTGGAGGATTGAGTATGTGCCATAAGATGCACTTGATGGGTGTATTACTAGCTGGAGGGAAATTCTTATATTCAATAACATGCATCCGATTCTCAACTCACTAGATCCTTAAGGTCCATCTTTAGTAAGATATTTGTATTTAAGTCAATGCTGGTTGCTTATTCTTCAACTTCAAATTCAATCTGGTTTAATATGGAATTTGTTTATTTGGTTGTACATGCATAACTGCTACAGGTGTATAAAATTAAGTTGCACTAAATGTAAAAAATATGCATCAGAGCTCAACATTTGTTGTTTAAGTAGGTTTCAGTATTACTGTATCTGAAAAATACTCATCATCTATACCGCTTAATCCTAACCTAAATGTCTGTGGACTGTGGGAGGAAAACGGAATACCAGGTGGAAACCCACCAAGCAGAGGAACCTCCATTCACACAGAGGCAGGAATCAAACCCGGACCCTGGAGGTGCAAAGCGACAGTGCTAAACACTACACCACCATGCCGCCCCTGAAAATTACTGGTGATTATAATTAACTTTAAACTGGTTTATGCAAACGGAAATGAGAATGATGTTACTGCAATGGATAATGGCTGAACAGTATTAAAAATTATATGTTAAAAAATTTACACCTGAGATGAGTTCAGACATACTGACCAAAAGCTGTCTTCTTTGCTTATTACATACATTTAACTACTTAATGTAAAAGTGGCCCTAGAGGATTCCAGGGAGGAAGAAGGTGCAGATGATGTACCTCTCCCCTCACAGCTACAGGTTCAGACCTGAGTTGAGTTCTGGTTACTACAGTATGTATGCAGTGTTTCACATTCTCCCCATGTCTTCATGGGTCTCCTCCATTTTCTCCAAGTTCCTTAGATTAGTCATGCCAACTTAGATGTGACTGAAATGTGAATGTGTGAGTGTACATGGTGCCTTGAGATGAACTGGCATCCCATCCATGATGTAGTAAAACTGCTCACACAGTGTTCCCAAGGTAGGCTTTGGATCCACGGTGACCCTGACCTAGATAAGCTTTTACTAAAGATGAAAAATAATGAACGAAAATGCCTTGGTAATGAGTACGACATAGACATTGAGTATAAGAGCTGTTTATTTTTCTTAAATCAATACATTTGCAAGATGCACCAATGAACCAGCCTGACCTGATTAAAAGATCAGGAATGCTCTTGTAGAAAGAAATACTATTCTAGTTTATTATTCATTGAAAAATATTTTCTGTTTAGAGTAGGACACTAGTGACCAGAATACACAAATACCAATTATATATGACATTTACATAAGAAAAACTATGTACTCAGTTTAATCATTGTGCTACACCGCACCCCAGGTGCTTCCAAAGTCATAATAGGGAGAAACAGTGAGGATAAAATCTAACCATAGACAAAATATAAAAATAGTAGGGGCAAACTGAAAAAGCCAAAATTCATAAAACTATACTCTCTCCATGGGCACAATGAATGGTAAAAAACAAAACAAACAAAAAACACTGGTTATATTTCTGATGTATTATCATTCTCATATAAGACTAAAGTGTTTCGCGCCTTAGCAGCACATACTGAAATCTTTACATATGGCACCTTGTTATCCAATTCATTTACCTCTAATTCTTAATCTGATCAAGTAATCTTTTAATTACTATCAAGTTTAATTGCAGTGTGAATAATGAATTTGTATGCTATTACTTTCTTATCTCTATCTAAATTAGCTTTCACGTTATTTCACATCCTTCTACATTTCTTTTCTTTCTAAACACAAATCCTCAGTACTTGACATGATGTCACTCTTCTTCCTTATCACAACCTAATCAGTATTCACCACTTTCCTTCTATGTCCACATAATCTATTTTTCCTTCATTACTATGTCAGAATCTTCTTGCTCTCCGTGTTCATTCCTCATTATTTATTCACCTGTTTTAGACGTTCTTTAATTCACTCTTTAAGTCCAGTTATTCCTGTGTAGGTTTCAACATACGTATATGAGGTGCCTTTGCCTCAAGCAGCCAGGCAGCGTTAATGTCTTATGTATGAAGTGCAGTAATCTGTGATGCTTTCCGTCGCTGGTGTTTTGGAGACTTCAAAGACTCATTCTTAGGAGGCCACACTGGTTTTACTAACTGTATATCTTGGTCCATGGTAAAGGTTGTCTTTGGCACGTCAGTGGGAGGGGGCCACACTAAACAATGTTTACTTAATTTTTGGGGGGCTTGATCAGATTTTTCTTGTACCTTAGATATTTCATAGATGTCTGTCACAGAACTAAAGTTGCTTTGTGAAAGGGAATATCTCCTGTTGTTATCTTCAGAAAGGTCTTTCTCAAACCTTTGGCCAAATCCCTCATCAAAATGTCCCTTAGATTTGAAGATCTGCTTATAATGCGGTGGGCAGTATAAATGTCCATGGAGAGAGACATAGTTTCCAAGACTGTGGATTTTTATATATAAAAAAAAAAAGTCATATCACTTTCAATCTTGTACACTGCAGTTATAGTAGTTAGCTAGCTATTCAATCTTTTAAAAGCATACTGTACTACAATATATTGTGTAAACAGGAATACGCCATACCTTAATTTATTTTTGCAGTATTCACAGAAGAAACAGAATTTATGGAACTTCTTTTTGTCGGCTATCAGACCCTCCATGGGATACACTCTCTTCCGGCACACTGTGCACAGCTCCGACTTCGGAACTCGAATCTGAAAAGAGATAAACAAAGAATTATGTAATAATCTGAGTTAACCCTTGAACGCGTTAGTGTACTCTCTGACTAAGGTGCTTAGGTATACTGAATTCTTAAGGTAACTGAAGAAATACTTACCAATTATAAAAGAAAATATTTACAGAAATATCTGTTTAAATATTATTTAAACATTAGCAAGGCCTGGGAGACACAAACTCAAAGCAGCATGCGTTAAAATGCCTAGGCATACACATGAAAATGTTTCAAAATAAAAATTAGTATGTGTATGTTATATAGAAATATAGTTTTGAGGTAAATGCCTGCAGTAATAGTTTGCAACGTTTACAGTACATGCATTATCCGGTTACAGTGCTGACAAAGTTTTCAGACCTTTTAAATTTTTCAACATTCTGTTTTGTTTCAAGTTCATCGTAAAAAGGATTCAAATCCCTCTCATTATTTTGAAAACAACACTCCACAATGTAAAACCCCCATGTTTTGGAGTGTTCCGTCAATGTATAAAAATAAAAACTGAAATATCGTTTATGCATAAGTATTCAGACCCATCAATTAGCACTTTGGCAGCAATGACAGCAACAAGTCTGCCTGTGAACGAGGCTACAGTCTTGGTACACCTTTCTTTGGAAGTTTCTTCCATTCTTCTTGGCCGAATTGTTCTAGCACCACAAATTTGGATGGGCAGGGTCAGTGCACAGCCATTTTCAGGTCTCTCCAGAGTTGCTCTGTAGGGTTCAGATCTAGACTCTGCCTGGGCCACTGCAGGACTTTCAGAGAGTTGTTCCATTCCTGTGTTTTCTTAGTGTTCTGCATCAGATTATTGTCTTTTTGAAATGTAAACAATAGGCTTAGTCTGAGATCCCCACAGCATGATGCTGCCACCACTAGGGGATGGTTTTAATAAGGTGATGCACAGTGCCTGATTTCCTGACTCCAAATAATTCAATATTTGTGTCATCAGACCAGAGAATTTTGTTTCTCATGGTCTGAGAATCGTGCAGAAGCTTTTTGGCAACTTCCCAGTACACCATCATGTGACTTTTAGTGGGGAATGGCTTCGGTCTGGCTACACTACCACAGAGGCCTGATTGGTTGAGTGCAGCAGTGATGGTTGTTCTTCTGTAAGGCTCTTCTCTGCCCACAAGGGAACTCAGGATCTCATTTATAGTGACCGTTGGGTTCTTCGATACCTGTCCGACCAAGGCTATTCGTCCCTCATTACTCAGTATAACAGACGGCCAAATCTGGGAAGGCTTTTGGGTGTTCCAAATCTTTTCCAGTTGAGAATGATGGAGACTAATGTGCTCTTGGGCACTTTCAATGCTGCACAAATTTTCTTGTATCCTTCAGCAGGTCTGTGTCTTGACAGGATCCTGTCTTGTAGGACTTCAGGTAATTCTCTCAACCCCATGGCTTTGTTTTCACTCTGACATTCCCTATATATGGTGAGACTGTATATAGACAGGTGCTTGTCTTTTCTAATTATGTCCAATGAATTCAATTAGGCACAGGTGGACTCCAATCATTTTGTAGAAGCATCTCACTTCCACTGATAGGAGAAGGAGCTCAACTTCAAGTATCATAACAAATGGCCTGAATACTTATGTAAATTGGATATTTCAGTCTTTTTATGAATGAAAAAAACTCTCCATACACCTGTTATTATTTTGTATTCTTTTTTTATTTTAATTTGCATTCAACACTTTTGTTGAGTGTTTAAAGGCCTTCCTTCCACTTCCTTTTCTCTTATATTGCTTATAACATTATTTTTCCTTAAGGTTTGCTGAATTTAATTATTTTTAAAAGTTTTTTTTCTCTCTCTCTCTGAACCAATCGTGTCATTCTATCCCCATTAAAATGAGGTGGAGAAGAAGGTTGTTAAAAATGGCACTTCCAACTAAGAGGCAAACAAAATGTTAAATTAATGAGTGTACTTCTTGGCTGCAAGGGAAGATTACATAATGTAATTCAAGTATTGACTGTCGCTAATTGTCTTCCTCTGAGAGCCATGTTGAAACAGCAAAGCTATATGTAAGATAAGGCTTGAAAAAAAGATGCATTAAATCATCTCTAGTCAGACAGAAACCCACTTAGTTGTCATCCACGAACACAATGGGAGACAATACTGCTGGAGCAGACACTACTGCTGAAGGTTTAGTAAACAAGAAAACGTCCAATTTAATATACCTCCATTTCAGATTCATACACATAATGTAATGCTTTTTCTTTTTGTCTTTGCTTTTTAAATTTGAACACAAAAATATGTTTTATTAACCATAAACAAAGATATAATATGCTTAAAAATGATTCAAGTCCTATATAAAAAATACATAAAGGTAAAATTAAAATAAATGCAGGTTCTCGATATGCATGCTGCTAAATAAATAAATAAATAAATAAATAAAAGGTTCGTAGGAGAATAGTATAAAGAAAGTTTTTGGAATTATGGTGGAGATGATGAAGAAAAAGTGACAAAGCCCAACTGAACCACAGAAAATCAACCATAAATATCTCAAAGTTGCATTTGCCAGCAACAACTTTGCAGAAACAACTCTGTGCGAATCTTACAAATAAAATTGTAGTGTCTGAATATTCTGTTCCATCAGGAGTGTTTTTGTTTTAAAAAATATATTTATGCTTACTGTATGAATACATGCATTTTAATATATATATTTTTTATTTAAGGACAAACTGAATAGAGAATGTGTGTAAAGTGTATAGTATAATAAATAAATAACAAAACAAAAGTGTCTGAATGCTCACTTCCCTCACTGTATATGTATTCTGAGTACCGTCTACACATGCAGCCTGGATGTTTTTACCTATTGTCTGTTTTGCATGCATTCATTCTGCTTCAACTTGCAATTAGTTTCCAATCTTATCATGCACTGTTAGCATGTTTGTCAGTCATGGCAATCTCTCTTTAGTCTCATAGACAGTTGAGTTCCCTCACCTGTGACATTGTAGCCTAGGCTTTTGAACACACTCTCGCTCTCAGTCCACATCTCATGGAATTTTTTCAATAATTCTTCAGCAGAGGCCTCAGGGGATACTGCCACCTCTGGGTCCTTTTTCTTCACAGCATCGGCATAAGAGAATGGAACGTGCTGTGAGACAACACTCTCAGAATGTTTAGATGTTATGGTTGTGTTGCTTCTCATCCCGGTTATCTTTGCGCCAGCTTCATCAACAGTGGAGTAATGCTCCGTAATATGTTTTGTCTCTGAAAAGCCATATGGATCGACTGACTTTCCCAGCATTACATCTTTTAGCAGAGGCAGAGGTAATGTCTGTTGGGAGATCTGCCCTAATGTCTGTTGAAGTTCATGCTTTGAATCCTGAGAAGTGATTTCGCCCACTCTTGACACCTGCTCCTCCTGTTTGTTTTTCTGTTCTTTCAGAGAGGAACTTTGCTCAGCCATTTCAAAAATGTCTTTTACAACATTGAGGTTGTTTTCTGGTCTATCTAAGGTGGCACGTTCAACAACAGACTGTTCTTGGACATCAGTAGGTTCTTTACTGGTATGGGTCTTTGCATCTGGGCTGTCAGGTTTGCTTACTGGTCCAGAAACATCAATCTCTAGAAAACCTTTTTCATTCTCTGGTAACTTAGTTTTACCTTTTTCTGTATCCTGCCCTAAGTGTTCGGAAATATAACTTGTGCTTTCCTGGCCTCCCTGTGTCTTCTGCTGAATTGACATCATCTTTTCGGAGACTTCTTCATCTGAGTCCTTATAGACTTTTAGAAGGCTTCCATCCTCAGCAGACTTAGAATCAATTTTGATTTGACAGTGAAATGTGGATGGAATTTCTACAATTTCAGACCTCTTCCCAGTACCAGGCAAAGAATGATGCACAGGATCAGGTGAGGGACCACGAGAAAGTTTCACCACTTTCCCTGAGGATTCCGAGTCCTTAAACTCTTTCATCATCTTTCCATCCTCAGCAGGCTCAGAATCTATTTTAACTTGACGATTAAATGTGGATGGAATTTCCACAATCTCGGATTTCTTCCCAGCGACTGACACAGTACAGTGCACAGGTTCAGGTGAGGGTCCACGTGAAAGTTTAGCCGTTGCTTCCCGCAGCCTTGTTAGACTGCTGGCTCTCCCTAGAGTGGGTGATGGAGATCCCCTGCTTAAACGGGCCGTAGGTGTTTCAGATCTGCGTGGAGGAGGAGTAGGAGGCATTGGTGGAGGTGATGGCACTATTTTCTGTGGCGAATCAGTTCTTCTCGTCGATTCAATGGTGATAAATGTCGGTGACGGTGAGCGCATTTTTAATGAAGGTGATGGCGATCTGGGGTCAGGAGCATTTTTGCTCCTGCCTTGCTGCTTGCGACTTTCACGAGTGTTTTTTTTCTCTTGTTTCTTTTGAGTTTCAACTTTTTTAGAGTCTATGGTGATTTTTGAAATCCTTTGAGTAGACTTGCTTGAAACCGTTTTTTCAGATATAACTTCACATTCATGTTTTTCAGTAGCTGCAACATTTTCTTCAACATCCAGTAGTTTTATTTGAACAAGATTTTGTACAAGATCTATTATTTCCTTGAGTTTCTCCAAATTATGTTCATCTACAGCTTTCAACAAGATATTCTTTTCCTCTGGTCCGAGAAGCCAATTGGGGATTTCACTTAGTAATGTCTTTGCGTTCTCTGAGTCCATTTTTTCAGTAACTTCCTGTAACTCTGAGATATAAGACAGCAACTTCTGAGCATCTGCACATCTTTGTAATGCTTCTGTGCTCTCTGTGAAAGTCTTAGAAGGCTTCCTTTGTGTCAGCTCCCCTGTCACATTTATGCTTTCATCTTTAGATTTCTGTTGGCTGTCAACTTGTTCTTTCTTTTTCACAGACATCATGGCCTGTTTCTGAGACTTTACCATAGTGTCCTGTTGCTCCAAACTTTGCTGAACTTTACTCTCTGTGATGGTGATCTCTTTGTGGACCGCAGTCTGTTCCTCTTGAATGGTTTTGTGGGTCTGCACCACTGCAAATTCCTCTTGTTTCTGATTAGATGACAAAACTGCTGGTTTTACCTCCGGGGTTGTGGCAGGCAAAGGAAGAGTGGTAATACTTTGTGTTGGCCCCTGGGCTTGCTGAGCTGTGTCCTTATCTTTCTTGGATTTAGCTCTCTTTTTTTTCTTTGGAGAGGCAAGTCCATCCTCAACCTGTTTTTGTGTGGCCTGTTTTTCTGCTTTAATCTCGGTCTCTGTATCTTTCCTTTCTCTCTTCTCTTTCACCTGGACATTTTCTACTGCCACCTTTACCACTTGAGTTTGAGCTCCTGGCTTTTTTTCACTGCCCTCATCTTTCTTGCGGCCTTTTTTCGCTTTTGGAACCTTTTGTTCAGCTTCTTTAATTGCAGTGTCTATATTTGCCCTTGTAGGTTTGCTCTGATCAGGTGAAGTCTTCCTATGGCCTGATTTTACAGAGATATTAATTTTCTTACTTTCCTCAAGTAGAGCTTTTTCGGCCAAATTATTCTTTGCAATATCTTTCTTTACATTCTCTATCTCAGTTGGACTACTCACAGAGTCATCTGCAGAGACAGATGGATGACCTTTTTCTTCACCATGTGCTTGTGCATTTACAGGTAACTGTGCAGTATTGCTAATAACCGTCTCTTGCTGTTTAACAAAAGTAGATGTCACTTGCTGAATACTAGCTGTCAACGACCGAGATTTTTTCTTCTTTTTAGATGTGGTAGATGTAGTGTGCTGCTGAGCTGAAGTGCTTTGAGATGTCTGATTAGAGATAACGGACTGCTTAGCTGAAGAAATAATGGCAGATTCAGAATGAGATTTTTTATTTGCCATAGAGATTAAAGGCTTGCTTGGTGAAGCTTCTGAGTGTGCAACATTCTTGGATGAATCATATACCTCTGAGTCTGATGTCATTTTGGTCACTTTATTTTCAGTTTTCCCTTGAGGGAAATCAAATGGTACGCCTTGTTCAGAATGCGCAGTGCTCTTGCCTCCTGGGGAAAGCATTTCAAGGGCTGTACTGACAGGCTCACGCACGTCAGTTTCAAAGGATGGCGAGCCGGATGATATGTGGCTCTCCCTTTGCTGCTGTCTGTATTTTTTCTCGGCTTTAATTAATGGAGTTTTGAAGTTACTTACGAGAGATTTGTTTTGTGATGGTGGTGAATCTGGTGGGGTTAAACCCAAAAGGGCATTCCGGGACGCAGGTGCCTCAACTGAAATAGATGATTGGATCTCAGATGAGACCAGAGCGGATGAAACTGATGAAACCATACATTCTGTCTCTGCTGTGCTGGATTTTGTCACTGTTTCTGTGATTGTAGACACTTGCGAAGCTGATTTGGAATGTATATCCATTTTGTCAAGATGTATGGTTGGTTCCAATTTTGGCACTTTACACAGAACTGGAGCTTTGACTGGTTTTACTGTCAGTTTGCTAGGCTTGCTTGGCATTAAATTTGGAATAAGGTCTAGCTCCATCTGAGTTGGAGGAGGGGGAAGGAACTCTTGTTCAACTGCAGGGGGAGGTGGTGGAGTAGGAGGGGGAGGTAAATGGTCAGGATCTGATTTTGTCAGATCACAAGGAGGAGGAGTGGGTGGTGGAGGAAGGTCATTATCACCCTGGATAACAGGAGGAGGGGCAGGAAAGGAAAGACTATAATCTGGAGGAGGAGTTGGAGGAGCGGGGAAGTCGAACTCAGGCAGTGAAGATGGGAGAGATGGCGCAAGGACCTCTTGCTCTCTGCCTTTTAAGGTTTTATCTAACCTTATTATACCTTTACGGTTTGTTTTGAGGTTGCGGAATTCAGTCTTTAAAGTTTTAACCTCATGAGTCTGTAATATTGTTTTGTGTTCTAGCACAGTGGTTTTTGATGCCTGTGCATTGGTTGTGTTTTGATTGATGAGTGTGTGTTTATCTTGAGCTATGGACTCACTTTGCACTGATTTTGTGGTTACAAGCTCTGGTACATTCACTGTTTGACTATTTTTGTTTAAACTCTTTACTGTACTGGCAGGTGACTGGGTCTGTTTTTGAGAAATAGACTGGACTTTTGCTTTTGGAGTTTTCACTTTTCTTATCGGCTCTTTTCTGGGAATCTTTGGGCTTGCTCGTTGTGCTGTTTCTAGCAGGCATTTTATTGTACCCTTAACATCCCCTTTTATCACCTCCTCTTTCTCTGACTGCTCCAGCTCTTGCGTCTCGTATAGTGATTTTATCGACAGTTTCACGTCACCCTCCGTGCTGGCCCTGCGTTGCATTTTTGGAGATGGGGGAGGCTCTAATAAGAGCTGTATCGTCCCTTTCACATCTCCTTGCACTTCAATCTCTTGCTGGTGAACTTTTCGCTCATTAGAAGCCTCTTGTAGACTCTGCAATACTGAATTAATGTCACCTTTAATAATTTCATCTTTCTCCACCTCCCTTACTACTTGTTTGGCTTCCTCCAGAGATTTTAATGTGCCTTTGATATCACCAGAAACTAAATCTTCAATAACAACTTCAACTTTAGTAGTAGCTAAGTCTTTCAGTGATTTCAATGCTCCTTCAATGTTGCCAGGGATTATATCAGGTTTTTCTACCTCTTTAGGATGCATTTGGGCATCCTTAAGAGACTTGAGGGCATTGCATATGTCACCTTTTACAATCTCCTCTTTCTCCAGAACAACTGACTGATTTATCGACTGTGCCAGTGAGTTCAGAGTCGCTCTTAAATCACCTCCTACTATTTCTTCTTTCTGGAGATGTTCAAGTGAAGGCTCTGTCATGAAAACTTTGACTGCATTATGAACATCACCAGGCAAAATATCTTCCCTATCCACAAGACGACATATCTTAGCCTGGTTATGCATAAGGCTATGTTTCGTCCCTCGAATATCACCCCCAACAATTTCTTCCTTTTCTTGATAACGTATCTCAATCTCATCCTGCTCTGTTTGGAGCTGTTTAAGGTAGTCCAGAGCCCCGGACTCAATGCAGGTGGAAAAAAAGTGCACATTTCCCATTTCTGTGTCATCTACTTTCATTTTAACAATCTGTTCTGTGTCTGGATTAGAAAGTTTTTCTAGACAGCCTTTTACATTGCCTTTTATCACATCCTCTTTTTCAATCTTGGTGTCGTCTTGTTTATTAAAAAGGGAATATATAGTCATGCAAACATCTCCTTTCTCATCCTCCTGAATAAGAATGCCATGCTTGCCTTTGCTCTCCTCCTTCAGAAGGTTGTTTATGGATTCTTGAATGTCACCCCGAATAATTTCCTCTTTTTCCATATTACAGCTGGTGTCCTGGTTGAACAGCTGTTCCACAGTATTACTGATATTTCCTCTTTCATCTGCACTGATAACAATTCCTTTTTCTTTGGTCTCTTGTCTGTAGAGGAGATTCATCATGATGTTCTGCAAGTCTCCTTTGATGATTTCTTCCTTCTGAATCTCAGGGGTCTCTTTATTCATTAGATTATACTTAGCCATGCGCACATCCCCAATCTCATCAGTCTCTATTAGAATCCCTTTGGATTCCACCATTCTCTGACTGTATAGCTCATTAAGAGTTTCTTTTATACTTTTCCCAATGATTTCAGTTTTCACGGCACTGTTCGCATTGAAGTCAGGAAATGGAGTAGTTTCAAAAAGCCAAGTTGTTGTTTTCACATCTCCCTTGGGTATTTCTTCACGGATGAGCTGCTTAGTCTCCTCCTTTTCATTGATGCTATTGAGTGGATTTTTCTCAAACAACCACACAGATTGTTTTACATCTCCTTTGACCTGTTCTTCCACAACAACCGTCTCCAACTGGTTTTCGGTGTTTTCCCCATGGATCTGATCAATAGTGTGAGTCTCAAACATCCACTTAGCTGCCCTAACGTCGCCTTTATGAATCTCACTCATGCTAACAGTGCGGACTAACTTCTGCGACGTCAAGTCAGATTCAAAACGCTCTTTGTTCGTCTTGACGTCACCCCCTTTAATGTCTTCCACGGTTTTAAAAGACATTTGGCTGTGGTCAGTAATCTTGTCAAGAGGTTGGGTTTCAAATTTCCATCTAGCAGAACTGACATCACCTTTAAGAACACCCTCTTCAGTAACAGCCTTGATTAGGTAGACTTCATCAGTCTCTCGAATGGTATCAAGAGGCTTTGTTTCAAATAACCAACGGGTGTCTACTACGTTCCCTTTCATTATCTCTTCTTTTGTAAGTGTGGTCACTTCATGATAATGTCCTTCTTTGTCCTGGATGGCATAAAGTGGCTGAGTTTCAAACATCATTGCATAATTTTTAACATCTCCTTTCTCCTCATCCTCACAGATTATTCTGTGCAGCTTTTTCATTTCTGACTCAGAAGAGATCTCTTGGATTTTATCTAAGGAACAGGTCTCAAAAACAAATCGGCCTTTATCCACATTGCCGCCCTGGATATCAGTCACAGTGCGTGTCTCTTTTACTCCATCTGGGATTTCATGGATCGTATCTATTGGTTGGTTTTCAAAGAGCCATTTACAGTTTCCTACATTTCCTTTCTTAATGTCCTCAGCCTGGTCTGACCTCAGCTGGCGCATGAATTCCTCCGAGGTTGAGGTCATGGCATCAGGGGCCTGGTTCTCAAATATGTATTTCATTCGTGATACATCTCCAGACTGAATATCAATCTCAGTCACTTGCTTAAATGTGCATCCGTCCTCTCCAGTGATGTTTTCAATGTTATCGGTCTCGAAGAGGAAGCAAGCTGCACGTACATCTTTTCCCTGAATGTCTTCTTGTTTTATAGTGCATGTTTTCAATACAGTTTCAGATTCATCTTTGATGGTATCAAGTGCTTGAGTTTCAAAGAGCCAGGTGCAGGTTTTGACATCACCTTTATGAACCTCATTATTTCCACCTTCACTCTCGAGCTCAACCTTTTCATACAGAGCATCCATCGGTTTGGTCTCAAATAGCCACTTACAGGTCTTTACATCACCTTTCACTATATCAGTTGTCTCTTTAATAACGCACTCTTCATCTTCAATATTGCTGAAGTATTTGATGGCATCAAGAGGCTGTGTTTCAAAAAGCCATTTAGCTGTTTTGACTGTACCTGTTTCGACCTCTTCCTGAGTAATCCCTTTAATGACTTGGTACTTGCTTATACTTTCATCAAACTGGTCAATAGGGCAGGTTTCAAACATCCACTTAAAGGTTTTCACATCTCCTTTCACAATTTCTTCACGCCTCACAGTTTTCACTTCATGATAATGGCCTGAACTATCCCGCATGGCATAAATTGGTTTAGATTCAAAAAGCTCTTTGTTGGATTGTACAGAGCCTTTGGTCACACCATCAATTTGAATCCTTTGACTTTCATAATATCGGTTCATATCATATGTTTCAAACATTTGCATGTAATTCATTACATCCACTTTTTCAATATCTTCTACATTCACCGTTCTTGTTATTTCCTTTTTTTCATCCCTAATTTGTTCTAGTGGCTGGCTTTCAAACACCAGTTTCTGAAGTTGAACATCACCCTTCTCCTCTGCAGCTGTCACCCTTTTTTGGAGTTTTCCCACTTCTGAAAGTTCCTTCAACTCATCTTGTGGAACGGTTTCAAAAAATTGTCTGGCACTTTGAACATCCCCTCCAATAATTTCTTCAGTACTCACAGGTCTGGCATTCGAATCATCTTTTAATGTGTCCATAGACTGAGTCTCAAATACCCAGCAATTCCTGTGTACATCACCTTTGTAACTTTCTTTATCCATCTGTTCAATATTAATCATTTTCATCACTTCCTTCTTTTCCTCTCTGATATCTTCAAGTCGTTGGTTTTCAAATAGCCATTTCTGATGTTTTACATCCCCTTTCTCTTCTTCCAAGGCAGCTATTTTCATTAGCTTTTCTATGTCATCGTCTTCATTTTGTTTGTCCTGTAGGGGCGGATTCTTCAATATCCATTGTTGGTGTCGTAGGTCCCATCTGTCTTCATCAATTGCCACTTTCTTCTTCAGCTTTCCCACCTCTGGCAGTTCTTTCAGTTCTTCTAATGGTGCTCTTTCAAATAAATGTCTGACTGTTTGTACATCACCACCAAGGATTTCAGTGGTAATGGGTCTGGCATTGGACTCATCTTTTAGAGTATCCATAGGCTGAGTCTCAAATACCATGCACTGTTTTCGAACATCAGCCCCAAAAATATCCTCTTTTCGGTCTTTAATTATCCTTTTCCATTCTTCATTTGAAGAGTTCAGAGTTTTAGTTTCAAATAACCATTTTCCTCTTTTCGCGTCACCTTGAATATTGTCTTCCAGTAAAATACTGGAGATAAGCCTTACTTCAGAAGTGTCTTTGTTGATTTTTTCTAGAGGCTGTGTCTCAAAAAACCACCGGGATGTTTTGACATCACCTTTCTCTGTCTCTTCACGGCGAATACAGGTAATTGCCACTATTTGACCTGAGTGCTCCCTTAAAACACACATGCACTGGGTCTCAAAGTGCCAGACAGTTATCTTCACATCAGCTTTAATCTCTTCAATGACAGATTTCAGACTCAGAAGGTGCTTTTCATCCACGGTTTCAATATCACCCAGAAAATCCATTCCCTGATTTTCAAACATGTACCGCATAGACTTCACATTACCATGGGTTGCTTCTTGTGTGAAGACAACCTCTTTGGTTTGATCGTCATCTCCATGCATTTTATTCATAGAGTCCATTGGCTTTGTTTCAAACAACCAAGCTGCTGCACGAACATCTTTTTTCCCTATTTCATTGAGGGAAGATTTCTTTGCAGAATAATTAGTCTCTAGCTCTAACATGGGTTGAGTCTCAAACAACAAAGCAGTGTTTTTCACGTCACCTCCAGCTATGATTTCTTGCTGAGCTATATTTCTGCCGTCCTCATCATCATCGTCTGAGTTTTTAATGCAGTCGAGAGGTTTATTTTCAAACATCCAGCGCATAGACTGTACCTCACCTCTCAGGATTTCATCCCATTCCAGATATTCTCTCTCTGGGCTTCTGTTAGGGCTACTACCACTGTGTTCAAATTCGTGTATGGTATCCCGTACATCACCTACTATCTCCTCATCCACGTCCATCTCGTTTAACTCATTATATAAATCTCGCTCTAGGTCTTTCCTAACATCAGGGTGAATGTGCTTGCACAGACGCTTCACTTCCAGTAGTTCTCTCTGTTTATAATATTGATCTTTGTGAATGATGTGCTTCTTTAGGGGTGGTGGTTCAGGGGGCTCTGGGAAACCTATGTCTTCAGGGAGATTCTCCAATAAGTCTGGTGGTGGAGGAGGTAAGTAATCATAAGGAAAGTCTTCACCATCATCATCATCATCATCATTAGAAGGCACAAATCCCAAATGCCCAGCATCTGTTCCTGAAGCTCCTAATGGATCATTTGATAGGACAGACACATCACCCACAATGGCCTGATGGGATATGTTTACATCTGAGGACTTCTGAGAATAGCTGACTTTATGTTCAATCTTTTTTTAGAGGAAAAAAATGGATTTAATTATTTAGAATAGGTATTTAAACCCATTTTAATTATAGATTGGGCAATCAAGTAATAAATTGATAAATGTACAATATAAAATAAAGTTAAAAGTTTTTGCAAAGAAGTTGAACATTGAAGAAAAAAATGTTATCAGTACTATAATGATTGGTAATTATTGTGTACATACTGTGTGTGATATTCCCAAACAGAGTGTATGGAGAAAATAATGATAAAAATTGGCAATTACCTTTATTTTCTTATTTGGAGCAGCTTCCTCAATGGTTTTCTCAAACTGCCGTGCCAGTTCTTTGGCTGAAAGTTTTGGATAATACTCCTCTTCTTCTGCAATACACAAATTAGCACAAATAGCCAGAAATTAAAAATAACTATTCAATAATAATAATATAATATAAAATCATACATGGTTTAATTACTATTTCTAATGACTTTTAAAGATTTAGGTGTCCAAATTATTCATTTTTGAAGAACTACTAAGAAAACTGCTGTCTTAAATAAAGAAACGTTATTCTTGCACTGGTTGGTGACAAAAGTCCCCAGTGGAAGTTCCGGATACTGTGTGTGTATGATTTGTGGTTGCATGTATGATGTCCTGAGATGGCCTGGCATCCCAGCCAAGGCTCCTTATGTCCAGTGTTTCTGGGATTGCAAACTTCACCAAAATAAGTTTATTACTAAAAAATGAATGCAAACATTCATCACTGTGGTTATATATATATATACCAGTTAGAGAGAGAGAGAGAGAGAGAGAGAGAGAGAGAGAGAATTTGAATAATGCATAAAAATGTAGCGCTAAGGATCAATGTAAAGCTTTCTCACCATTCTCTTCATGATGGTTTTCAACACTAGAGGCGACTTCCTGGTGAATAATCTGATAGGAAACCTGTTAAAAAATAAATATAACCTATAATATGTGCTATAATATAAATTATATTCAACCCCCATCCATCCCTCCATTGATCCATCCATCTAGGAACCTCTTTAGCTTTTAAGGCCAATTGTTAAACATTGTATTTATTCCTATTTTTACAACAGGGTAGGACCTTGGGTCAACATTCATTCACTACAGGCAATTTGAGTGTCTTTGGACTATTGGAGGAAACCGGAAGACATGGCGAACTCTATGCTCACAGACCCCGTAGCAGGAACCAAACCAGGACATTGGAGGTGCAAGACTACAGTTCTACCCACTAAGCCACCTGCCACCATTCAACCAATCAAGAAGTCATATATTTAATTGTACTTTAATGTATGTACCTTGTATTGTTTTTATTAGTGCCAGAACTCCAAGCAGACACGTATTGTGGCTTGGAGTCATGAAGAATAATGTAGCACTTTAGGCTTGTGTAGCACTGAAGCTTTAGAGTAGCACAGAAGTTTTAGAGGAGGACCAACTCCAACATTTGGTATATCTTTCATGTGTCAGTGGAGTAGTAAATAGGCAAAACATAAATGTTCCTCTGGGGTGTAAATTAGAGTGCTGTGATTGCCTGTGTAGCTTCATTATACTGCTTTTGTGGATTAGTCATTAGGGGTATTTCTAGACTAGCATCTATACACTTTCATCCTGTTGGTACGCTCCTCCTTTAATTCCGTTTCTCAATAATAATTCAGATGACATTTCCTGGGTGTGATGGAAGGCAGTGCGTCAGGTGAGGTCAAGTTGTATGGAAAGGTATACAGACACACACACACACACACACACACACACACACACACACACACACACACACACAGTAATACTGTTTATCATTGAATCTCAGGGTAGTGTAATTATTGGCTATTAAATGACATAAACAATCTACTTCCCCACTCACTGATAGCTTTAAGCTTTTTATAATCACATAAATTAAGCAATATTTGGTTCCTTGCATATTTGTGTTGAGCACTTTCCTTCCAACTGCAACCCATGCAGCATCAGCTTATGAACATGCTGTAAACCCCCAAACACTATACCAACCAAATCCTATAGGGTTTATAGTATCCACTTGGGAGTGATAGTTAAGTTTAAGATTGTCAGTAAAACACACGTTCATATACAAATCAACACAAGTGAAGACATTTACAGTTCTGTTTGTTTGCACATCAACTCTCTTTATGTTATCGGTCTTAATCTTTTAAAGCCTTGATCTATTAATATAATCTGTGAATCTCAAAACACATTTTTCTTCTCTCTCATGAGTCCAAGCAATCTCTCTCTCTCTCTCAGCCAAAATCATCTCTACTAATCCACAGATAATTAGAAGTAACTCCTATTCTGTCAATAATCAATTCTAGCAAGACTAATTAATGTTCTAATAGCATGTGTCATCGTGAACAATAGAGATGGCCCTTTGTTAATGAGAAGCATGCAGTGACATTGCACAAATCTGAATGAAATCTCCATTCCAGGGGTGTCACCATCAGCCTGCAGATCTGGCTTGTGAATAAATAAACAGTTTAATTTGTTTTCAGGCACACATAATTCACACTGAGTGAGACAAAACAGGACAAGTTGGCAGAAATGCATATTTCAACATAAACTCCCAGAGCACTTTAGCTCCAGTTGTTGCATTTGTAAAAATAATAGAAGTGAAAGCAGCTTTTAAAGCCTCCACTCCCTTTCTGTATTCAGCCTTATCTTTTCTCTGGGGTTGCACGTCAAACCCCTGCAGGGAGCGGGGCATGCAGGAAGAAAGCACTGGTGTGGATGGATGGCTTGAATTTGGATAGGCAGGGTAGGATTTTCCAGGATTTGGGTCTCTTGAGTCTGCTTTTACATTTTCTATCTCTTCCTGCTAGTCATTCACACAGGTGCCGCATGCATGTCATTTGCATATGTGAATACTAGAAAGATTTATGCGGAATGATTCACCAGATGCATTGTTGTTTGAATTTTCGGGGTTTCTGTTTTGTTTTATCATCATAACTTTCTTCATAATTTTCCTTATTATAATTTAGAGAAATAAAATAAGAAACTTTTATGGCATTGCCGATATAATATGTGTTTAAACTATTGGAAATTATTTAGAAATTACCTGTGAAGATCTGTGTGCATTTGGAAACGGTGTAACTGTGCAAGTGGCAGACTTCTCTTCCCTCTCAAACTGTCTACGGATGCTGGCTAGTCCTCCAGGCACAGAACAGACATCAGCTTCCTTTGTGACCTAGTGAAATGGACATAGGCAGACAGACAAACAGAGAGAGAGAGAGAGAGAGAGAGAGAGAGAGAGAAAATCATACATTTTTGTATAGTGGGTCATACCATTTTCCTTTACTGTCACAAACAATTTACCTGGACAGCATAACTGAAAAGTGGGCAATCTATAGGATGCAGAATTGCCATGTAGGGGACAGAAAAAGTGTATGGGGCACTGGTAGCCTATAGGAGGGCAGAGATAGCCTGTATGGCGTAGAGGACACCTATAGGAGCATATATGATCCTTACTGGGCAAAGGGAATCTGTAGAGGGCAAAAGTGCTCTGTATGTGATGAAGGTGGTATATAGAGGGCAGAGATGACCTACAGGGACAGAGATTGTGTATAGGGAGCAAGATATATTGTTAAGTATTGTTAAATATTGTTACGTTGTAGCCTATAGTGTGCAGAGTTGTTGTGTATGGTGCAGGGGTGGCATGTAGCAGGCAGAGGTGGTGTGTAGAAAGGAGAAAAGGATCTAATATAGGCAGAGGGGGTCTGTATGAGGCAGAGGCAAATCTAATGTAGGCAGAGGGTGTATGGCCTATAGGTGGCAGAGGCTGCCTAGAGGAGGCAGAGGTTACCTGTATCGTATAATCATTTTAAAAGCACTGCAGTAAGATAAAGGAAGTAAAGTGCGAGAGAAAGAACCTTTTTTCTACAGAAGAGTGTAATACCTACACTGATCTGCTGTCATCACATTGCATTCTCAAACCATTGCAAAGCTATCAGGGACAACAACCAAAAGACACTTTTAAATTCCCTGTATCAGGACTGAAGTCTTTAGTTTAAAGCAATCACATGTTGCAGGCAATGTGTGGCAAGGCCAAATGAATCTGTCCAAAAAGAAAAAATATTTAATAGAAGAAACAGCAGGTCTGTTACAAATCACTTATCAACAAGGTTGCAGGGATTTGGGCCATGAACAGAGATAAAAAATAAAAAAACCTTTACCAAAACAGTAACCAAAAGAGAGAGTGATATACTGTATTTAAAATAAACTACTTAATTTCATATTCATATTTCTATGATTCTTTTCTCCATCTCTCTTGCATATCTTGATTTCACAGATGTTCAAACAGGTTATTATACACTGACCTTAATAAAGATAAGGTAGCATATTCTAAGCCAGATCTGATATTGTTCTGTGTCACTTTCAACAACGAAGGAAGTGTTTCACAATTCTTTCAATTGCAACTGCTAAAAACTCCTCCTCATAATCATCATTCTCATCATTATATGAACAATTTGTGCCAAACAGATTAATTCCAATTTCAGTTCAGAGGAGTTTTAGGGAAGAATATACTTTAATAATGTGTGTATTCATGCACACTGATTATCTTAAACACAGACAGTTTTCAGGCTTTAAATCCCAGTAATAAACTCTGGGTTCAATCAGTAGTGTTATATTGGAGTGTGTTTGTGAATGTGTGAGCTTGCATACCCCATTGGAGAAGCCTGATGTGTCCTGTTTGGAAACTACTGCCTGGTACATGGCCATGCGATTCTTTAAAGGGATGGGTTCAGATTGAGACCTGCTCCGCTGCAGCTCTGCCTCCGCAGGATAGCCAGTCCTGGGTACCACTACGCTGCCTGCAGCTACACACACATACACAGACCAATCCATCAGCACGAACTTAGAAAGAGGACCACTGGAAAGAGACCACTTCTAGAATCACAATACACAACTATATACAACAGATCTCCGGTTTATACAACGGAATATCTTTAGTGAGACCGTCCATGATAAACAACAACAACACAAAAAAAAAAGTAAAATTGGGAATACAAAAAAGTACCCATGTGGAACAAGTGATATATATTATAGTGTATAAATAACACATATACCACTATGTTACATCATGCTCTGTGCCATGGTCCAAAATTAAATATAGCCTCACACCATATGAGGAGCTCATATTCTAAGAGGCAGAGGATGCTTACATCCTTATCTATGTATTTATCAAAGGTGTGAGGCAGGTGAATGTTTACCTGAACAATATCCCATTTTGTCAAAGCGCCACAGTGTGCAGAAGTGAAATCATGACAAGAAAACAGACTCGCTGTCAGACACAGCTAGAAGCCTGTAATTCTATGTTGTTGGCATACCAAGCCACACTTTTTTATTTTTTACTATATTCAGGGTTTATTTGCGTCATGCAAGATTTTTCCAGGTTGGAATGAGACTCCAAATGATTAAGAATGTCTTTTCTTCTTAATGTATTATTCAAATCAAATATATTCAAATCAATTGTTCAGTGTTCCACTGACAGTCCAATTAAACATGTGAGATTATAGATTGATTATGTCTCGCTGCCTGTTGTAAAACATCATTACGGTAATGAACTGTTGGCAGCTCGACATTTCCATACCTTTTGGGCACAAGCGCACATACTGTACACACACACACACACACACACACACACACACACACACACACACACACTGGATTATTCTCATTACCTGAGCATGGTGAAAGCTAACGGTAAGTCCAAGACAGACAACCTGTTTATGCATACCTCTCTCATAAATGTACAGCGTGAGAGAAAAATGTCTCATTTGTACTAAAGCAAGCCAACTGGCCTGACTTTCTCAGTAATCAGGTGTGACGTTGTTTTTGATCTGACATGGTTCTTATAATAAGAGTGCAGTTCTACAGCTTGTGCAGTTCTTTCATATTAGCTCAATGCCCCAACGTTGTTTATTCTGTACAGAGAATTTAAAACACGTGGTCTACTGTATGTGCCGATATTCCAGTCCTTTGATATTTTCCTCTTCAGATTACAGTGTAAACTAACATTTAAATGCATTAACATCTAAATCAGGAATGCAGTACTGAAGAATGCACTTCTGCGAACATGATTTGTGTAATAATTTTTAGATTTCAGTTATTCTCGAATAAAAAATGAAATCGCTGAGGTATAATTTCAGAAGGTAGTTCGAGACGTAATATGCCGTAAATATAAAACTTGTATGAGGAAAGTGCTCCATATTCCTTTTAGTAATAGCATGTGGAAGAGGATTTTCTTTTGCCTTTTTTGCCCCTCCTCCAACACAAACATGTTATTAATTTTTTATAAATATGATTTGTTGTGTAGACCATTCCCCACATACAAATGTGATTCATTCTAATACTGCAGTACAATGCAGTTGAATAGGTCCACTTGTAATAAATTGTTCGTAGTGGCATGTTGAAAACAACGCATAATTAGGTTGCTACAATATAGAGTAATTAATTATGGTGCTAGCATATTTTCAAAATTCCCATTTCTTAAAAAGCTGCTTTAAACACAGTTCCTTTCCTGGAGTTTAGCAAGCAAATGATGGTCAGCTTCCTGTACAGTATGTTGACATTATATTGTCTAGTTACATCATAATAAATTAATAATGTTAGTAATAAATTAAATCAGATTGGGTTGACTGGGCACTCCTGGAAAAAGATGTCATATATACAGTCTATAAATAAAAGCTTTAGGAACATAAAAAAACACTTTCTTTTGTTGTTAATTATATGTTGACTAGTAATCAAATTGAATTCCTATGTCTTTGCCACAGTAGCACCCAGAGACAAAATGGGTAACTGATACTGAACTGTAGTGGCACAATGTCTAGCAAACTCAACATTATCATTATTTCTCTTGTCAGAACCTAGGTTTATATCTCAGACAGACAGGCAGTTACAGAGAAGGATTTACATATCTAGCTCGGGATTTAAATGTCTAGTCCGGACCACTCTATTCTTTCTCATAACTCTCCAAATAATGTTAAAGCCAAATCTGTTCCACACTCTACACAGGACATGGAAAGAATGGAGTGTTGGAGTGTAAATAAGGACTTGAACGACCCTTTAAAAAGTTGTGATTCCAAACAGTGCACACACTTTTTATAAAACGCCTGCACAGTGCTTGAAACACATTTGCTCATCTTGTTGGTACATTATGGCGTCCCTGGGTCTAGGCCCGTCTTTGCCCTTAAATTAGACCCACTGGCATCGGAGGCATGTTGGAGAAAAGCAATTAAACTGTCAGGAGAAATGAGTCGAGTACATTGCATGGCAGAAAATAAATGTAAAAAACACTGACAATTCTACTACATACTGTAACGCATTTCGCAATGTCCATAGATGAACATTGCATCATGGAGGTCCCAAGTCTTTGACATTTGACCTGAAAAGGTCTGTTGTGTCAAAATGTGTCAACAGTTCATGACTATCTTGTGACAAGTAATGTTCAGTTGAGAGCTCACATAACAGAAATGTGAAGTAATCTAGGCGCCACGTAGCTGCAAAAATACATCCATCTTATTTTAAACCAGTGCATCAAGACTCAGGTTTCCTTTAGAGGAGCAGACATGGGGGAGCCTACGAGAAGTTAAAACTGAGAGTTTGCTTAACTGAGCTGTGGGTGATCCCAGTTTCTTTAAACGGTTACTACTGCGCACTTAAGTGAAAAGAGGAGGCACTAAAAATCATTAAAATGTATCACACATTCGCAATAATGCACTTTAATCATCGAGGAAATAATGATGCTTGCAGCATAAGGATCTAAACATTGACACAAGATTACAAGATTACAATGGTTACGACACTGAGAAACCGCATTTCATTACAATCTGTTTAGAATGGCTATATTGCGTAATGAGCAATTAAAAACTCTAGAATTAGTGGAAAGTTAAAGTAAAGAATAGACAATAGACAAGAACTGATTAATAAAACAACCATTAAAGATTGATACTCATTGATTCATTTCATGTATATATCTAATGAAATATACATGAAATGTGCATGTGCATGTTTTATGTTGTCAAACAAAAACATAGGTTATGCACATACATACAGTAACGGACCCAAACTGTATTAACACATGTACCTTTGTTCCTTGGAGATCAATGCGTGAAGTAGCGACTTGCCAAAGAGTGCCAGTACAGATTCAGTATTTTGTAATTGAAATACACTTTTTGAGTTGGTACAGTATATCCGGATAGTATCAAAAATGGAATGTATCACTGGTGTATATACAATGCTCTCCATAATGATATATTGTAACTAGCTTGTGAACACCTCACAGCCCTTTCAAACTACATAGATAGTACAGTAGTTCCTATACAGTCTTTGCTTTTACTACATTACAACTTGCAAGTTAGCTTTTGGAAGACCAGAAGCTACTGCAGTTCTGTATAACCAATATATTTTGCATGATAATTGATCACAATGCTGAACAAACACCCAGTGATTGAAACTACATAAAGGCTACCTAAAGTTGATAAATCACACACAAATGTATTTTTAAACTGAAAAGGCTTCATTATAGTGCATCCCTACTCATATTTCATTTTTTTTAATTTATCAAATATAAAATGTATTCTGGCAATCCTGTAGTGCTTAAATAGAACAGCTATTCTGTTTTTCTATGATCCAGTAAGCAGCTCAGTATGGTGCATTTCAGACAGGCAAGACAGGCAAGACAGTCTGCCTTCAATCAAACAGGTTGTTAAAATGCCAGAGTAACACAAACCGTAGAGCAAAGGAATATGCATAATTCTTACAAGTTTGTGAACTTTTAGCAGTTATATTGTACCTTATCTACTGAAAACACCTGTGTAGTTTTCCATTCTCCTAGTGTAGTAGGGAATTGATTAATGCATTAGCCACCCCTGGGTCTTTCAGACCAGAAAACCTGCACTTCATTCAATAAACCCACCACATATTTACACCGTTTCCTTTCCAAAAGAGCTACAAAAGTGTTGCCTGTCTTTGTCGGGCTGAAATAAAAAATACGCTCTTATAAATAACTATTGCATAATTCAACATCTAACAGATTAGTTGTAGATACTGACTCACCAACTCTGTGTAGCTCTAGCTTTAATGGACAAATGTGAAGTGTGACAGAAATCCACAGATTGGGACAGTAGAGCTCAGCCTGGTCTGCAGGTCACCTAATGTGCCAACAGTCTTGCCAATCTTGCTGTGGTGGTGGAGACCAGCTCCTCCAGCAGCCTCATTACATTATCTCTGTCCAGCAAGCACTAAGGGACAGCTGGTTTTATTTCTGAGCCCTCTTCTCTTCTGACTGCGCAATCCAACATACTACCACTGAGGCTTTTTTTAGAGCTTTTTTTTTCAACGCCTTCCATATTCAGTACCCTGAAATTCCCTTGCCTGGACTTCCTGCCGCTGCTCGTTCTCTAATAAATCACCACATGTGTTTTGTCAATAGAGATGACATAATACTATGAATGGGTTGAGTGTAAAAGCCAATAATGACGTTCTACAGAGGTCCCTGACCAAGTCACTTCTATCTTTTATGGGAGTGTCAAGATGTACTGTATCTGACACTGTAAGGGGCATGTGCAGATGCAGGTTTTCATTCCAACTAAGGAGGAGCCAAAATCTAATTAAATAGGTGGAATCGAATGTGGTTCAAAAACTGTAGACACGCTGGTCTTTTGGCGATAAGTCTAGAGACCCCTGCAACAACTTGCTTACTTATGCTTGGTCAATACATTTTCATCGACAGCCTGCTGCAAATGACTGGTTATTGCTTTACTCCTTAACACAGTAGAGTGTTAAGCTTCATGTGAAATGTTCTTTTATATTTGCTTTCAATGGTGTCTCCATCTAGCATTTGGAATAGCATTAAGCTGCCCTGCTCAGACACTGTCTCAAAGCCCACACAGATCCCAGTGGAACAGATCCAATAGAGGAAGGTGTTTCAGATTTTTAATAGGGCCACTTCTATAATAAATGCTCTGACTGGGTTCAAACCATGCACCTGAGACCCATGAGGCCCAGAGAGAGGCAATAGGTTGTCCTTTAAGTCTCAGCTGGATTTTCAGTGGTCTAGACTATCTTTTCGAGGTCCCAAATGGAAAGGAATTAGTAATGCCATCAGTTCTGATTGTTTATAGTGGAGACCTATTGTACACCCCTGTTACTATAAGCAAAGACTTTCATAATAAGACAAAAAAAATTGTATTTTGGAGGGGAGAGCATGAGAAGCATGTAAAATCAAGAGAAAGGAAAGAGTGTGCTACGTTTAAAATGAATTAAAGAAAGAAGAATCGTTTGATGTGTTTGCTGTGTTCTGATAAATTTAAGTTACTGGCTGAGACAGAGATACACACAGCACGCGTGTTGATGGTGATTGATGATCTTTGTTTACTGTCAGTGAAGAGAGCATATTTAACCATTTGGCCAGACACTCAGCATCATTTACATCCCTTAGATCAAAAGAACAAGTCATTAACATGGAGAACATAGAGAGGAAGCCATATGGAGACACGAAGACAGACAGATGATAGGAAGCACATTAACATTTTGCAAGGAGAACAAATTATTATCATATCAGGAATGAGGAAGTGCAACAAGTGGAACACTGTCCTACTTCTTAAAAAACCCAAAACCAATGTGTGAATTTCACTTACTTGAACTAATCCATAAATCAGTATATAAAAAAGAAATGAAGGAGGCAGTGGTGGCTTAAATGTAATGGCCTGCTCATTCACCTGACCATAACCCAATCGCTTCATTTCGTCCTGCTCTAGGAGAAATTGGTTTGAAAGGTTTGAAAGAGTGGTCCAACTAGCTCCACAAGCCTGTAAGATTCCCTTTAATAGCCATAGCAGTGTGCCTGTGAGGAATGTCTGGGGAGGAAACAACTGCAGAATTTAACATCTGCTAACAGACTTAATTTTACAAAGCTGATGTTGTTAATATACTGTGTGATGAATTGGCATACCATCTAGGGGTATTAAAGGTTAAAGCCCTTGATTTTATTCCTATATAATACTAAAAAATACTGGGCTATCTATTGATATACAGCAATTTTACATTACTGTATAATACCATTTTAGCAGATCTTAAATAACTGCATAACTTTAAGAATTACAATGTCATATTTCATTTGTGGTCAGAAGTGCTTAATATATACAGTAACTATATGTTAAAATAACTGCTAACTACTAAAATAACTGCTTTCACTGGACATATAGTGCAGCAATTTTAAATTCCTTTTGTTCCGGTCTTTGGAGTTTCTGCCTTCATTAAATGAAACGCACCTATTGCAAATGAAAGCTTTTTAAAAACAAATATAAGTGTGGCGCAGTGGTTAAAGCGCTATCATCCGGAGATCGCCAGTTCGAATCCCGGGTGGTGCTGTAACCTCTCGCAGCCGGAGGTCTAGAGAGAGCTGATTGGCCGAGCTCTCTTAGAGGGGAGGGATGAGAGGTACTTAGTGCTCCCACATTAATCACGGCTCTACAGCCAGTCAGGGGTGTCTGTGAGCTCGCGCAACGGAGGGAGCGGATAGCGCTGTCCTCCGAGTGTGTTACGCCGCCCACAACGGTGCGCGAGCGAGCAGTTCGAAAAGATGCGGTCGGCTGGCGTCACGTGGTTCGGAGGAAACACGTGATAGTCTTCGGCCCTCCCGGCTGAGTGGTAGTAGTAGCCTTAATGTGGGAGCCCCCTAGTGACGGGGAGGAATTGGACACGACTAATTTAGGGAGAAAATCGGGGAAAAAAACAAACAAAAAAAACAAAAACAAATATAAACCAAAGTCCGTCTTTAAACAATTCGTGATTAACTAGTGATAGAGCATGTAAAATAATGTCACGCTAATTGGTTATGGTTTTCATGCTCTATTCACCACCTGCCAAATACCTCCCAACAACCAGTTTACTCCTAACATATGACAGCTACCAACTGGTAAGGGAGAAGGCTAATGTGCTTCCTTTGAGACTTGTGAAGCCAGCCAACCATATCTTTCTTAACTGCTGCTCATGCTGAATCACAGGGCAGCACAACATAGCACTATCTGCACTTATCCGCCTACATGAGCTCGCAGACTCTCACGATCGGCTAGTGTTGCTGTAATTGACAAGGGACTGAATATGCCATCCATCCCACCCGGAAAGCATGCCCAGTTTTGCCCCCCTAGCTTCGAGCCAAGGATGGCTGGGGCTGTGGGTTGAGATTCGACTCAAAATAAGGTGGAAATGTTTGGAGAGCTCTTCTAATTTCATTTTATTTATTTTTATTAAAATGTTATTATTAAAAGGTTAATTATTTTTTTTCTAGCCATTGTTTAATTTCTAATCAAATTTCTTGGAATCTCGTTAACCCTTAAATAAAAATGGATCATGCTCTTATTAGTTAAAGTTTTCATAATCTTCTCAACAGTTATTTGATCAATAAGCAGTACTTTTGAATTCCTCACCCTCGTTTATTTTGGACTTCTGCCCACTCTGTGTTTTTGAACCCATACTTCATTCTTCTTGTGACAGTTCCATGAAATAAAAAGCCAATGCAATCAAGTTACCGACAGACATTTTAAAACAGACACTATATTTTCAGAGTTAAGACAGTACCATCTATAAGAAGCATTTTTTTTTCTTTTTTCACATACTTCATAACTGCAGCCATCGCTTCTGGCCCTCTTTTTCCTGTCAGCATCCTTTGATAGTTAACACTGTAGTGAAGTCTCTCCAGAGACTCCAGCCAAGTGTGCTGTATTATTTTAACCATCCCTCTGTCACTCGTACCCACTTTCCTTGTCTCCAAACAGCTGTCTGTCTTTACCACCCTCGCTGTGGACCCCTCTCTTTTCTCATCACTCTCAGTATCCTTCACAGAAGCTCAGTTGTGACTTCCATTACACCCTCTCTGAGCTGTTACATATGACTGCTGACATGGAGGAAAAGGAGAGACACAAACAGTGAGATGGAAAATGAGAAGGAAGTTATCACAACAGAGAATAATGAACTACCTGCTCTCCACTACATTGCAGTTAGCTAGTCAGTCACTTTAACACACGAGGCCATTAGAGGTCAAGGTTCAGACAACCTTTTACTGAAGATTGAATAGGTAGTGACAAGGGCTGGGCTCTGCATTGAATCCTGTCACTGTAGCATTATCCAGCTCCTAATTTACTGCCCTAAAGCTCTGTAGTCACATAAGCTGCATACAGTAGATGTTCGTGTTTAGTATTTCTCACCAGCAGCATCACAGTTAGTGACTGACATACTGTATGCAGCAAGGTGTTACACACATTATATCACAGCTGATTTTAAATAGGGCTTTATAACTCATAATAAATATAGATATATTCCATCCCTTATAGATTCATTCTGCAGTGCAAAAAATCTAAAAAGCAGATTATTGCATCCTGATTAAGAATTAAATTTAATACAATTCCAAGGTTGTACCATGAACACGACGTAACTAGTAGTGTATAAACGTAATCATAGGTCAGATCTTTCAGGAACAGGATCCACCACAACCAGGAACTAGTACCTCTGTGATTTTGTCACAGTGATGCAGTGCATGTCTGTCTATCTCAAAGATGAGGTTTTTCTAACTAAAATGATGGTAAATGACCAAATCCAAATCATCTCCTAAATTGCATTCACAACATATATGAGAACTTTATTCATATATGATCTTGTTTTTCTACTTTGGTGATTATTTACAATTATAATGTTAGAAAAAAATCTATAAAGCTACATTACTAGAAAAGCTCTAAACATAATCTGACATACTGTATGATACCTGTAGCTACTGTAGTATTCTCAGTACCCAGTAAGCCACAGAGCAAAGTTTTAGCTGCAGTACACTATATGCTACAAAAAATTAACTACATTTTAAGTGCATCTTTGTGCTTGTGTAATATTTTTGTCAGCCTCATTTTAAAAAAGTTTCCCAAGATCCTCAGCAAATCACATTACAAACATCATTCAGTCAATGACACAAACTGAATTTTGCAAGACAATAATAAATATAGTTGCAAGCAATGATGACGGGCCGAAGCACCCTGTACCATCCCCACCCCGGCGCACTGCACAATCTGTGTTATTTGAGTGTATTAAGACCTCGAAAAAGCCATCGTCAATCGGTTGCACCGCACAACCTGCACATGTCACACACTATACAGGGCTGATGTCAGTTTGGCCCTAATTATTTGTTGAGTGCGTTAGTGTGTGTGCGCGCATGTGTGTGTTAACATTTGTTATGTGTATGTGTGTACAATAGGACGCAGATGCTGGAAAATAAGCCTCACACTATGATGTTCCTGAATGTAATATCACTGAACATGTCACAGACCATGTCACTGAATATAATGTCACTCAATATAATGCCAGACAGAAAGTTAATAATCATTTTCCAGTGTAAGTTTAAGGCATTATCACGGCTGACCCGTTTGAGATATCGAAAATCCCTCTGCAATTTTGCATCCTCAATGTCTTTAGATCTCTTTGGCCCGGTTTGGTGGCGATCGTATAAATTCCCTAGGAGGAGTATGTCAAAATCAATCGGGTGTGTTTTAGCAAACGACCCAAAATAACCGGCCTCCTGTTGAGTTGAGCACAGGACATGCAGTGCAAAAGTTGTTCGGCTCGATGAGCTCTAAATATTTACCGAGTTTCGTGTGCCTATGTGAAAGTGTGTATGAGCTATGCAGCAAAATCTCATGTGGGGGCTGAGCCACGAGACTCTCAGGCATCCTGATTGCAGCAGATTCTAACCTGTCTGCCAAGTTTCATGGGTTTTTGAGCATGTTAAGACCCCCGAAAAGTCCAAAAAGGTGAAAAAAAAAATCCTTAGGAAAACAAGAGGGTCCCGCACCTTATAGTGCTTGGGACCTAATAATATATGCAATATCATCAGGTATAGGATAGAATTACAATTATATCTTGTTGGTCAGCTGATCATCCTTGCCTATCTTTTACCCTGTGTTTCCTCCAACCTTTGGGTTATCTGCTCTGATCATCCAATAAACATGCATTTACATCTAAACTCCACCATCACGGACAGTGTATCCCAGTGGAGTAGAAATGTCCAATATTTATATACCATGAACAAAAAACATCCCACAGAAAGAAATCATTATCCTCTTCACAAATAAACAAAGAAAACAAAATGCATGGAAAATCAATACAAAACCAGCTTATGCTTTGACATTCACCTTTAAAACATGATGGCACTTTGATGGCAGCCAAATGCAAAACAACATGAAAAAAACAGGTAATTTGAAAAAAAAAAAAAAAATGGTGGACAACAATGAAAATTAAAAGATCTCACAAACAATTTCAGGAACCAGAAAGTATTTATAGTCCAAGATGATTTTGCGTGACTTGTGACTGTTGCCATAATCAGATTGCCATGGAAGCAAGTGGGTATAGATATTTCCTCAGGGGGCACATCACACTATAAAGCAATTGATTTTTACTTTGTATACTAATGTATAAAGATTGTGATGTGGTTATAGTGCAAGTGACTGTAAGTGATGAAGCAATTATTCAGAGGTTAAACAAACCAAATGTAGATTGATGAAGAAGTACTGTATATCAGGGAATGTTCAACATGGCCTCCTCCCAAACAGCATTATGGTTACACTGGTTGTTGGGAAATTAATATTAATTGATAAACTGATTAATAGTTTAAAACTACTACCAAATGCTTTGCATCACTTAATCTGAATGCTAACATTTTTTTCTGACTTAATAATTCATTTTCTCTCCAACACAACTTAATTTAATATAAAATATATAAATTATATATATGTAAATATGTAAGATAATAAAAACTAGGTGTGCATGTAAAATATCGTGTTATGTACAGTAACGTTCCTCAGTCAGGAGAGCAAAAAAGTAAAAGCACATCAAGAAACAATAACAGCATCCTCTAGACCAAAGTCCATATTTTTACTACAATGAGAAAAAATAGTGTAATAAATCGGCTTTTGTGTGCTGTTTTAATTACTCTGTCATGGCTGTGCCACATAATTAGATTTGTAATAACAATAACACATTTTTGAGTATAATATATGCATGTAAATATCTCATATTACATAAAATTTTAATAGTGTCTTGATATTAAACTGACCCCTAAATGTTTTTTTAATTACCCCAGTGCATTTTTACTACAGCATTTATAAAGCACTGTAGAATCACGCAGGCTACAGAATTATTTGTTGTGTTTGATAGACACAGTTTCTGTACTAATGTACAGTGTTACAGTGTGCACAGACCATTCTTTTATGGAAGGTTAAATGTCCAGCTTCAAATCATATAAAAGAAAGCTGTGACTGTGTAAAAAAAAGAGAATGAAAAGAGGGGAAAAAAAGAAAAGAAAAAAGAAATAACACGATGCAACATCGATTCCCAGAACAATTTTTAGAAGGTTTACAAAAGGTCCTTGCAACTGTTCACAGATAAGGACAAGGTTTGCTCTTTAGAAGAATACAAATGTACTCAGGTTATTGTTAGAGCAGAGGTTGTGTGTGTCACCTCTTGACAACTGCAGCAATAGTGTGCAATGGTGTGTGCTGTCATTAGTCTTACAGGGTTTTGTGGGTTATTTGAATTCGGGCTTGACCTTTTCCATGACAGAATGTAATGCACTGAATTCTGGGTGCCCTGCAGAGCTGCTGTCTGAACAAAAAGCTTACATGGTTTAAGGAAAAAACTGCACGTGTTAACCATTACCATGACAGACTCTAGTCTCATGTTTGGGTCACTGTTTAAACTGACTTTTATGTTTGAATGTTTATGTTTACTTATACCATATTAACATTTAATCATGAATCGTTGTATTGTTATCGTTTCATTTGCATATTGTCTATATGTATTCCTGTTTATTCACTATTTCAATCAACATTATACAGTAAATGATCATAATATCCTACTGTGTATGAACGTTATATAAAATACAAAAAGATTTTATTGGTGTTATTGTCTTGTTGCTATATTCTTGACCTTGTTGTACATCGTGGTCATTTTTTTTTTCTCCTGCATATCAGGCATTATGCAACCTAGTGCAAGCTGTTGGAGCACAACTAAAGGAGATTTGGGGGAACTGAAATCACTGTATACAATCCCTGAGCATCTAAATCTAATTGTTTGTAATTCGAACACTATTAAGTGCTATTCGAACACTATTAAGTGCTATGTCAGAAACAAATTTGTGTGTCAAGAAATAATGTCTGTAGTCTTCATAGCTAGTATGGCAGTGGATAAATGTGCTTACTAATTATTACTGCTATCTTGTATGATCAATCTCTCTAGCTGTTTTAATTGGAGGCTTAGTGTAATGACCCATACCTAGCTCCACCCTTTCCATTCTGATTGTCTTTCACTGTAGTGCAATTGCACTGAACACTCCCAGTTTGGACTGTTAATTTCAGTCAGTGCAATGTTTTGATGTGAGGAGAGTGATGAGCATCTTCTCTTCTCTTCTTCTACTCTCTCCTCCTCTCCTCCCTGCCCATGTCCTGTACTCTCCTCTTCCCTCCTCTGTGTTATTTCACGCAATTCCGTTCTCCTCTCTCCACTCAGGTCCTTTCCTGTCCTCTCCTGCCTCCTCCTCCTAATTCTCTCCTCTGCTTTCACTCTCTCTGCTCTTTCTCTGCTCTTCTCCTCACCTCCTATTTTATCCTCTTCCCCCAATCCCCCCTCCTCTCACTCCTTCCTTTTCTCTCTTCTTCAATAGTTTCCACGCTACCTGCCTGGCACTAAAGTGTTCCTCGGTTTTCCTCAGAGAAAAAAAGTGCACTATCAGATCCTATTTTAAAGTTATGGTCACACTTAGTCATGACTCTATAAATCCCCCATTAAAAAAGCGGTCCAGCTTTACCAATAAAGAAGCAGCTCACTGGGCTCACAGGAAATGTTTAAAAACCATTAAACCAAGCATAACTAATTGTACTTTAAGTTTAAGTTGCTTTTTTTGTTCCTAGCCCCCATGTGCTTGCCTGGTCATTTAAAGTAGTATTAGTAAAAGGCTATTAAGCATCAGTGCTACAGTTCCTGAGAGGCTGTAAACAGTCACTTTGAACATAGACCAAACCACTACACAGCTGTAAGTAAGTGTCCTCCAGCTGACACGCAGCTGCTGGAATCTGCTCTATTCACTCTATTCTCTCGCTGTGCTGCTGTCAACATCCTCCTTTTTCGTCAGCCCACAGACATCACAGTGAAAGCCATCATTGACAATATGCACTAATGCTTCTTCACCCATCTATTACAGAGACAGAAGCAATTTCTTATAATAAAACTGAAATGATTAACTCTGTAAAGTATGTGCTCAGCCTAAGTGTGGGAGAACTCCAGAAGCTTAGCCTAAAGTAGAGATCAGTTATTTATTCATTTATTTATTTGCAATAAGTTTAAATATATATTTATAACCGGTCAATACAAAACAGCGGAAAAAAAGGCCTAGTCTGGCTTTTAAAAACCAAATTCTTCCAAAAACTATTTTCCTGTCTACATGGGCTCGATTAGATTAGACGTTGTATACTACACCTGTGGTGAATTGGTAATGTAGGTTGTCTGGTCTCAATGCAAGTGAGGGCGTTTGTTTCATACAGACTGGAATGTATCTGCCTTTATCATTTCTGTACACTAAACTACCACCTTATCTGTGTGCCCTGCTGCATGGGAGGCAAAAAAAAAAAAATGTAATAAACACATTCAGGTCTCTTGTGTACAGTAAGTGAGGGACAACCACAGAAGGAAATTGCATGGTTACTTATGTATGTATTTGTGGCTGTGGGTCGTCGGGAGTGACAATCAACAAACTAGCTAACAAAAATAAACAAATAAATAAATAAAACTACAAGAAAAAAGGTGTAAAACATAACATTCATCATAAAATCTTTTCTGTAAACATTCAAGCTGAAATGAAAACAGGGATAGATATCACCTAGCAGATACTTTGTCCGAGACATACCGTACTGAGCTTTACAATATAGGAAGGACATCATGCATATCTTTTATGTGACATAAATAAATCACAATAATAATAATTTACCACAATGACTGCCACGCTATAAAGCTTTTTTTTACATGGTAAAAACAGGCTCTATTTTACTCATCAGAAGGTTGGGGGTTCAAGCCCCAGCACCGCAAAGCTGCCACAGCTGAGCCCTTGAACAAGGCCGTTAAACCTGCCTGCTCCAGGGGTGCTGTATCCTGACTGCCCCTGTGCTTTGACCCCAGCTTTCTAACTGAGATCTGGGATGTGTGTGTGTGTGTGGGGGGGGGGGGGGGGGGGGTCATTTCACTGTGCTGTAAGATACATAAATCTTAATCAATCAAGATGGTAGATAACTCCTAATGCAATGAGTGAATATGGAAAAAACTAAAGTGAAATTCTGTTGAATGTGACCCAATTAGTAAGAATTAGTAAGACTGGTGCAATAGCAAAACAACCTGAGCAGGGAATCTTATGGTGCTCCAAAATAGTGAATGAGCTGTCAATCCTTTATATAAATTTCAAAATAGGATTGACAGCTCATTCACTAATTTGGTGCACAATAAGAATGGCTGCTCAGGTTGTCTCAGTGTGTTATTGCACTATTCGCTCATTACCAAAAGATCTAGTAAAACACTAATGCTCATTTTCAATCTGTAGTCTGTTGCTGTTATCTGATGCGGAGGGAAAAAAAAGTCTAAATGGTGGACAAATATTGTCATGAAACTAGCTGTCATGATTGGCACTGTTAGTAAGCAAAAAAAGTAAACATGCCATGTATTATCAGACTATGCTGTCTGTGATAGTGGTTTCTATCCTTTTTTAAAAATGGCTTGCCAGAAAGGTTCATGAGCCATTTGGTTGAGATTAGAAGTGTGCTCAGTAAAGATGCTGGATCAACGAAAAGAGTTGTCAGTTATGAAGCTAATGAGGAAATGTTAGCGCTACTTGTTTATGTGACACACAGCATGCACATGCATGTATACACACAGTTTTAAATTGTGGCATGCAGACAGTTGTCAGAGTGTGAATGTTATAGCCATAGATAATCTTGTGTTTTTTGCACATAAATAAGAAAACAGCCACATTGATACATTATTGCTGGACCAACTGTATCACACCTATACAGGATGCTAATTCATTGCTGTGTTATTGGTATCATCCATGCTAGTTAGCTAGCTAGAATTGGTAGAAACCAACCTGTTAGCTAGCCTGAGGTGGGGGTAGGCCTGGTTTTATTACCATTATTTTTTAAATAAAAAGATGCCTTGCTGCCCTGTCATTTGTATTAGTTGTCTTTAGCTAGCAATACTAAAGCTATCGTGTATAATATTGTGCTGCTGAAACACTACTGGCAACTTTTAAAAGGAACGTCTTCCTTGCATGATATTGAATACCAGAGTTTACATTTTTAAATTCTGGCAGCTATAGAAACGCATTCATACTAACTAACATGTGTGATATAGCTATCTACCTATTAGCTGCTACCTACAGCTAATGGCTACCTACAGTAGGACATATCTTTGGTCCATGTTGCATTTAAATTTCAACCACACCAGAGAGATTATGTATGATACCATGCCATTATTGTACATATTTTTATCCTCTTTTCACATCTCAGAGCTTATCTATGTTTTCTTTGGCAGAAAGACCCTCCTGCCCATTCCCCATAAAAGCCTGTATTTTAAGGTGGGATGAGCAGAAAATGAAATTATCTGAAAAAACAGCCCTTTTTGGATTTACCAAGATGGCCTGAGGTTTAATGTACTGTAATAGCAGTAAATTGTGTCTTTCATCTGAAATCATCAAGTCTCTGTCATTTTTGCTAGGCTGCTGCTATAGCAACCTTGAAAACCAGCATGACCATGTTTTTAAAAGCCGTCTGTCTCTAAAATCCTCAGGACGGCAGTAAGCTAGAATGCTAAAAAGTCGTTCTGAGCACACTAACATATCAGACCTTCAGGCTTCAAAAACAAGCTTCACTTTGTCTCTGAAATCTATTTGCAAATCAAATGCTCCCTTGATATTGCCACTAGAGGAATTGTGGGTAGATTGTTGTAGGAAGGGAAAACCCTTCTCTAATCATCAGTGCAGTCAAGTCTCATTCTGGCTGGCTTTGTTTGCTGAAAACCTGTGACTAAGAAATTTGCCATGACAAAAGCGAGAACAATAGAAAATACACAACGGATCTTTCAGGAATAATCTCCCTCTAGATCAAATTATAATCTGTCAGTGATTCTGATCTTCTCCACCCACTCTTTGCATCTTCCTCTGTGAAAAATTCTTTCTACATGCTCTCAACAGTTCTAAAAATCACTGAAGTGTACAATCTTTTCCTCTATTACAAAAGAAAAAGCTCTCTGTACAGGAATGGTCCTTCAGGCTGAAGCTCTGATCTTTTTTTTTTTTTTTTAACCAGCAGGATACGAAACAGGGTTATGGAGGTGGGTTCAACATGGAATCAAGGTGTGTTTCTCTGTGTGTGAGATATATTTAGCAGGGTATTTTTTCCAGTGCTGAAAAAGTAATCAGACTGTGGTTGGTGTACACTATGGATATAGCCAGTATCGCCTGAAAATGAATTAAATCTGTTTGACATGTGATATGATCAAACACACTAGCTACAGATATTGTCATACCTTGTTCAGTCAAAAAATAACAATGCAAATTACATCATACCCAGTACCGTGTGCAGCTCTGGACCCTTGGGTCATGACTCCACAAGACGAAGGTGTGAAGGTGTCCTGTGGTTTCTAGCACCAGGCAGCAGATCCTTTGGGTGCTGTGTGTTGTGGGTTGGGACTCCAGTACATTCCACAGGTGCTCTGACGGATTGGGATTTGGGACGTTTGGAGGCCAGCTTGGCAGTCTTGTGCTCTTTGCCGGGATTTGGCGCACTAGTTGATCCAGGATCCAGGCCAGGATTGACTTTGTCAGCAATTTGTGCTGAATTGGCTTCTCTGTTGGATCAGACTGGATGGGTGGGCTTTTGGTCCCTGCAGGCATGAATGAGCCTTGAGTGTGCTAATGATCCTGTCACCATATATAATATATAAATAATTGATAAACAATGTTAATGTGTGTGTTAATGTTATGGCTTATCTATCTATACCATATTTACAAACCATTGTATCCCATCATGATTATGAGCTTACAATTTCACACATTTTTTAAATTAACATAGTTGATCCATAAGAAAATCTACTTAGGTTTGTGCTTATGGTTTTCCATGTCACCACACTATAGTTCATGCTATAGAGATTCTGTGTGTTACACATAGGATCTGCCTCCAACTCAATACTGCAGAAAACATATGCTTCTTCCTGGAAAATCTTATGCCTTCTTAGACTTCTGTCTTCTATATATATATATATATATATATATATATATATATATATATATATATATATATATATATATATATAGGTGTAATTTTTCACAGTTGGAACTTTTGCATCTCTGTTTTCTTCTAATTCAGTAATATGCTACTTTGCTCCATAGCTAACCTTTCTTATCATGTGACAGCTACCAATCTGTGAGGATGAAGGCTAGCTGATACTTTGCCCGAGACATGTGGCAATGTTTCAACTGGTGCTCATGTTGCATCAAAGGACAACTAAAGAAATTCAGAAGAACAAAGCATTGACTATTCTTGAGCACACAGATTGCCTAGTGTCACTCTGATTGTTAAGGGAAAGGATGATACCATCCCTTTCCCCCAAAGAAAAGAATCAAATTGTGTCATGGATTGCTGTGGCATCGTTTTCTGTTGATAGGCCAAACGCGTTTCTCTGACAACCCTCAGGAACTCTTTTAATGCAGTTCCAATGCATCATTTATGAAAAAAAGGCTTTAGCTGTTTTTTTGACTACGAGGCAGCTTACAGGATACTGGTTAGCAGTGATTAATATTGTAAGCTATGATTCCTCCGCTCCCGACAGATCAGGTTGAGAGATTGAGGTGTATTGTGAAGAGTGCCTTTAATGCATTAAAGGCTGAGGAGATTTAAGTCTGATGCTCTGATGTTCACTTCCTCCCAGCTTTATTTAGATGTTCCATGGGAGTTAGATATCCTCATAATATTTAACAGTAAATCTGGAATCCTAAAGCACTTTTTAATTTATCTATGTAAAATTGCTTCAGAAACATAAATACACTTACCTACATCAATCAGCCATAACCTTAAACATAAACATTAACACATTAAAATTGATTATTAATTATATATCAGTAAACTGGTGACAGGACCATTGGCACTCAAGGCTCAATCATGCCCACAGGGACCAAAAGCCAAAAGCCAAACCCAGTGCACCACAGCCTGCCACGCAAAGAGCCCAAGGTCACTCACCCAACCTTCAGATATTTTTGGGGAATCATACCCGAAGGGACCAGAGGACTGCCTAGGTGGCCATACGGGAAGGTACTGTATAGAATACTGGGCATAATGTTTTGCATTATAATATTATAGTATTTTTTAATCAATGTATTAAAAAAAGAAGAAAAAAAACACTGACTAACCATTTTTAAGGGTGCAAGATTGCTGAGTCAAATTTTTGAATATCATATAGAGGACGTCTTAAATTTACATGGCAGGGCTTTTGTTATAAAAGCTCACTGGCACATGATGATTGACTGTGGAACTGGAGCTCTATTTTATTACTCTTGTTTATTGAGAGAGACAAGTAAATGTGTTGTTATAAAAAATAAAAAAATAAAAACTGCCAAAGCGCTCACTCTGTATTCAGCATGAGCCACAGGCTCAACATCAAAACACACAAAGAAAATAATAATGGATGTTTATATCAATCTTCATCATGTGCATATTTGGGTATATTCATAAATGTTTTATATTCTATTTGTGTGTCTACTAAATGTCAAATGGTCAAGACCATTTTGAAATTCAAACCTTTTTTTTCTCTCTTTTACCCATTTTCTTTTTTTTTTCTTCTTCTTTTTTACCTGTAGCTGGTTTCACTGTGCTCATGCTTCGGAAACATTTGCTCTTTTAGTCTGTCTATATTTGTCAGACATACAGCTTTTCCCTCTTTCTATTCATTATGAGACGATATGATTTGCTGGCTGCAGGGTTTCATCTGGAATTTTTTGGCACCTCTGATGCTTGCAGTATCCTGGGAACCCTAGGAAGCCAATCACGTGCAGCCCACGCAGCTCTGTAGCTGTAGGCTGACTAACAGCACAGACTGGTCCCAGCTCCTCAGTCTGTTTAGTGGAGACACGACTTTGTTTCCAATCAAACTGGGGAGAAGGTAAGAGGAGAGACCCAGTAGGCCACAGACAATTTCACTCTACTCTTACAGTATTTCTTTCTTTGTTCTTCTCTCTCATCACACATCCTCCTCTTCCAAAATGAAGTATGATAATTAGCACTATGCTGAGCAGTTGAGCATTTGGTATGTTAAAAATAAAATCCGGAGTGAGTTTATATTATAATGATGATACTGTAAGTGCATTTTTAAAACCAAAGTAGAAACTTCAAAATCTATTCATTCATATTCATATTTTTCTTCAAAGCCCCAAAATTATGGAATATCCTTCCAATTATTGTTCGGGCCTCAGACACAGTCTCAGTGTTTACAGTAAGTCTAGGCTGAAAACCGACTTATTTAGCCAGGCCTTTTGTGAATAGTCTTGTATTAGGTAAAGTATTGTGGTAAAATGGTATATTTAGACGCTGTCTTCCTCGCTCTATTTGATCATTCAGGTTTTTTGATGGTGGAGTGACTGATTGCTTTACTTCCCAGGGAGCCCTCATGTCTGTGTTTCCTTCTGGCTCAACCATTTAGTTATGCTGTCATAGTTAGTCCTGTTGGAGTCCTTGCTTACACTCTACACTAGATATACATTCACCTTATACATGTGACTGTGACCATACCTAACTGTTTCTCTCTCTCTCTCTCTATCTCTCTCTGTCTATCGAGGTGTCAGGGATCCAGACTCCCCTCTGTCCCCTGGACCTGTCTGACTCATCCTGGTGCCCTGCTCCTAGTTGGAGATTTCGTCACATGTAGGCCCACTGGGATGTTTAGGGTGAGTGTGGATGTGTCGCGTGCAACCGAAGGATAAACTGAAAAGCCTTAGCAGTTATCCCGTGTAGCAGTTAGCAGTTATCCCCCCTGTCCAGGACCGACTCTCGACGGTCCTGGGGTGGAGGATACCCGACGACGGTAGTCCCGGATGAGTTCGGGGTCTAGGATGAACTGAGCCGGAATCTAAGATTGCTCCTCGGGACCGTAACCTTCCCAATCGACCAGGTACTGGAGCCCTCTGCCCCGAGGACGTGAATCAAGGATCCGGTGAACGGTGTAGGCGGGACCACCCTCAATGATACGGGGAGGAAAAGCAGGGTGGGTGGGGGGAACCATGGGTGACGTCGTGAAGGGTTTGAGTTGTGAGGTATGGAATACCGGATAGATCCGGAGCGCCGCAGGCAGCTGGAGCCGGTAGGTGACAGGGTTGATGCAGAGGGTGACGCGGTAGGGGCCGATGAACCTTGGTGATAATTTCTTTGATTCTGTATGGAGGTGCAGGTTCTTTGTGGACACCCACACTTTGTCACCTACGTGGTACAATCGTCCCAGAGGGTGTCGACGGCGATGTTGCGTGGTGTAACGAGTGTTAGCACGTTGGATTGCTTCCTTGGCTAGGACCCACAACCGTCGACACCTGCGGACCAACTGTTGGGCCGCGGGTATCTCAACCTCCGGTTCTTGATGTTCGAACATCAGAGGTTGGAAACCCTGGCATACCTCAAAGGGACTTAACTTGGTGGCGGAGGAAACATGGAGGTTATGGGAAAGTTCAGCCCAGATGAGGTAGCGAGCCCAGGAGCGCTGACGGTTGGCGACGAAGCATCTCAGGTAGCGCTCCAGTTGTTGGTTGGTCCGTTCCGTCTGACCATTAGTCTGAGGATGGTAACCTGATGAGAGACTGCAGGTGGAATTGATCAGACGGCAGAAGGCCTTCCAGAACTGTGCAGTGAACTGGGGCCCCCTGTCCGAGACAATGTCCTTGGGGAACCCATGCAGACGGACTACGTGCTCTAAAATCAGCTCGGCTGTCCTTTTAGCTGACGGGAGTCCGGCGAGGGCCACCAGGTGCACAGCTTTAGAGAACCGATCCACAATGGTCAAGATGGCATTTTTCCCTTGAAGTCGATGGCAATGTGTGTCCAGGGCCGACGGGGAACACGAAGCGGTTGGAGTTCCCCGGGTGTTGGTTGATTGGTGTCCTTAGCCCTGGCACACACTGGGCACGCCTGAACGAACTCACCGGTGTCCTTGGCCATAGATGGCCACCAGAAGGCACGCTGCACGTATTGTAGGATGCGCTGCGTGCCTGGGTGCCCTGATAGAGGGGTGGAATGTCCCCATTGGATGACTTCAGTCCAGGTGTTCATGCGGACATAGAGTCGTCAAGGCGGCACACCTGCCGGTTCGTTCTCTGCGGCTTGTGCTTGGCGAACCCTCGTCTCCAGTTCCCAACGAAGTGGGGCGATGATCTTGGAGGGGGGAAGAACAGGCGCGGGGTCCGTCCGTGGGGCGTCTTCCTCGTGCTGTTGGGAGAGGGCGTCAGCCTTGGTGTTCTTCGACCTCGGGCGGTATGATAGGTGGAAATCATAATGTTCAAAGAACAGAGCCCACCGCACCTGCCTTGGGTTGAGCTGTTTGAGGTTCTGGATGGTGATGAGATTCTGGTGGTCAGTCCAGATGATAAACGGCTCCCTGGCGCCCTGGAGCCAGTGTCGCCATTCCTCCAATGCCCACTTTATGGCCAGCAGCTCGCGGTCCCCTACCCCGTATCGCTGCTGAGTGGGGTCAAATTTTTTGGAGAAGAAACTACAAGGGTGTAGCTTCTGGTCTGGACCTCGTTGGGAGAGAATAGCCCCGGCGCCCACATCCGAAGCGTCCACCTCCACAACGAACGGTTTGTTTGCATCTGGATGGAGAAGAATCGGGGCGGTGGTGAATCGACGGCAGAGCTCGTGGAAGGCGGAGATGGTGGTAGAGTTGAGTTGGAAGTGATGAGACGATGGCCGAGTCAGAGCGGTTAATGGTGCTGCAACCGTACTGTAGTTCCGGATAAAGCGACGATAGAAGGTCGCAAACCCGAGAAACCATTGAAGTTGTCTGAGAGTCTTGGGTAGGGGCCAATGACGTACAACTTCTAGCTTCTGTGGGTCCATGGCCACACCCTGGGACGAGATGACAAAACCCAGGAACGTGGTGGAGCGCTCGTGAAAAGCGCACTTCTCCAAACAGCAGGTGAGCGAGCAGTCTCTTAAGAACCGCTCTGACGTGTTGAACATGTTCTTCAACGAAGCGAGAGTAGATAAGGATATCATCCAGGTAGACGAATACCCATCAGCCCAACATGTTCCGGAGAACGTCATTGATAAAACGTTGAAAAGCTGCTGGTGCATTACAGAGACCAAATGGAATGACTAAACTCTCATAATGCCCAGTGGGGGTGATAAATGCCGTCTTCCACTCATCGCCCTCTAGGCGATGTAGGCTGTAGGTGCTCCGGAGGTCCAACTTTGCAAAGATAGTGGCACCAGGGAGGGCGTCCAGGGCAGAGTTGGTAAGTGGCAATGGGTGTCGGTTTTTTATGGTGATGTTGTTGAGCCCCCAATAGTCGACACAAGGACGTAGTTCGCCGAATTTCTTCTTTACAAAGAAAAATCCCGCGGCGGCGGGCGAGGAGGAGGGTCCTGTGAGGAGGTGCCTTGGCGTAGAGCTGAGGATACATACTCCTCCATCGCCCGCGTCTCAGTGGTGGAGAGAGAGTACAGGTGGCCGTGGGGGGGAACAGAACCTGGCTGAAGTTCAATGGCCAGGTCGTAGGGGCGATGAGGAGGAAGGTGGGTGGCGCGTCTTTTGCAGAAAACTTCAGCCAGGTCCCGATAAGCCTCGGGGATGGCGTTGGTGTCGACATCAGGGGCCTCGGACTCCCTAGAGCACGTCCCAGCCGGTGCCCGCAGGCAGAGTTCGAGACAGGTCGGCCCCCATTGAAGGATCCGGTTCTGAGACCATGAGATGAGAGGATCATGCTGCAGAAGCCAGGGGTGTCCGAGGATGATGGGTGGAGAGGAGATGGAGGTGAGGTGAAATGTGACTGTTTCCTGGTGTTGGTCGATGATGAGGGTTATGGGTCGAGTCTGGGCGATGATGGGGCTGGAGGAGAGGGGCGACCGTCGACAGATGTAATCCGAACTGGCTGGGATAACGCTTCAGTCTCCAACCCCAATCTTTTTAGCATATGAAGAGTCAATAAAGTTTCCCGCGGCATCGGAGTCGATGAACGCAGAACTTTTGACTCGTTTGTGGCCAAATTGGAGGTGTACCTGAACCGTGAGATGAGAGACGCTGGGCGTGGTGGCGGAGAGAACTGCTTCCATGGTTCACCGGGCCTGGGCGTTTCACGGGCGAAGAGGGCAGATGGCTCTATGGTGTGCTCATGACCCACAATAGGCACAAAGTCCCTCCCTGAAGCGTCGTTCTCGCTCAGCAGCGTTCAAGGAGGCGCGTCCTAATTGCATGGGTTCCCCGGCTCCGGTGTCAACCACGGCGGGAGGTGGAGATCCGGTGGGTGCCATAGCGGTGGTGATGAAGGCTGGTGGTCGGGATGTGGCATGTGAAAAAGATGGCGTGATGGACGGCAGAGTCCGGGGGGGCTGGCCTCGGACGGGAGAGCAGGCGCTGGTCAATCCGGAGAACGAGCTGAATCAGTCCCTCCAGTGTGGTCGGAAGCTCCCGTCCGGCGAGTTCATCTTTTATGCGTGAAGCCAGTCCCTTGTAGTAGGCCGTCCGGAGGGCGGCGTCTCCCCAGATGGTCTGCACAGCGAGAGTACGGAAATCCGCGGTGTAGCGACTCACGGACGACCCTCCCTGCCGCAGATGGTACAATTTCATATCGGTCTCCACCTCAGCAGCAGGATGTTCAAATGTTAGCTTTAGAATTCTCCATATGAATAAGCAGTGCCTGAATCTGATCGGAGAACCGCCGTGGCCCACTCGGCTGCCTGCCCGGATAGCAACGAGACGAGAAGCGCAACGCGCAGTCGGTCTGTGGAGTATCTGGTGCAATTGAACTCAAACACAAGATCCAATGCGGTTAGAAAAACGCTGCATTTCCCATCTGTGCCATCCCACTTATCCGGTAGAGCTATGAAAACATCAGAAGAGGAGGGGGGCGGCACTGGCAGCCGCTGCGACGGGCGTGGCAACAGCTGATTGAGCAGCCACCTCGTGGAGGGTCGCATTCTCCTTCCGTAACTCCGCCACCTCGCGGCGCAAGGCCGCAACGTCTTGGAGGTCCTTTCGGAGAGACGCGACTTCACCACGAAGCTTATTGATCAGTTCGGCATGTTGGTCAACCACATCACAGAGGCGAGCAAACTCCGCTGGCTTTACTGCTTTTGGCTCAGTCATTCTGTCGTGTGCAACCAAAGGATAAACTGAAAAGCCTTAGCAGTTAGCCCGTGTAGCGTGGATGGTAAACCCAAACGCGGAAGCAGCACGAATAGGCAGGATAACCACGCGATTAGTCTAAGAACTCTCTTACGCAAAGAGCAAGGATCTACACAAATAAACCCGCGTTCTAGCAACACACACTCAATCAAAGAAGCAACCCGAATCGGTGAGTACTCACAGAATAGTCGGCGTAGCGTCAGCAAAGGCATGGGCGAACTCAATGACTGAGCAATGTGAAGCGCCATTTTGTCTCCTTTTATGCTTCCTGGAAACCCGACCGTACTACTTCCGGGTCCTAGTGCCGGTCGTGTTACGAGTGTGCATGACAGGATGGTTCCACTTGACCATGAAGATAGTCTTGGACACGGCTGATGCAGAAAGCTGTTCCATGATGGCTTGTGACTGCACTTCAGGACTGAAATACCTACAAACCGTTTTATACCTGAGCCTCCAATAACAAAAGTGGACTTCATATTAACTTAAACACCTCTCCTGTTATAATGAATTTCCAGCATCCTAACACACAGTATGACTGCAGATTAATCGCTGTTATCTGATATTACCCAAATGAAGACGAGGTCCCTGTTGAGTCGGATTATTTTCAAGGTTTCTTCCTATTGACATCTCATGGAGTTTTTTTCTTCTGCCGATGTTGCCCTTGGCTGATCATATTGACTTATACATATTTCTTCGCAAATTTCAAACTTATTCTTTTAATTTTCTATTGATCCTGTAAAGCTGCTATGTGACAATGACCGTTATTAAAACTAAATTGAATTTAATAAAATTGAATATTTAGTAATCTCTTTATTCTGGACAGGGTTACAGTGAGTCTGCAGTCGCTCTACCTCAAAAACACAGGACACTTTAGATGGGATGCCAGTCTATCACAGAGCACCATGCACATTCCCAACAGATTCACACTCTCATTCACATCTGGGGGCGCTGGCATGTTATTGAGAAATGCCAAGAGAATGAAAAGATGAAAGAAGCTTAGCACAGACAGCCCAGGTACTTAGGAATTGCACATAAAGTATTCAGCTATAAATCACACATATAGGTCTACTGTACAGCTTAGACAGCGAGACAGCAAGACATAACACAAAGGACAGAAAAGCAATTGGGAAAAAAATCACAGAGAGGTGAAAATTTATAGAGGAGATAAGAACTGTGTAGTTATCGAGGAATGAGGAAGTGCTGCGAGAAAAGTGCTGGAATTGAAAGTGTTTTAGAGAGATGAGATTTCCCCGGGTCTGTGAGCCTGAACTTCAAGTCTTTGGTGATGACACATTAACAGTCAGGGCTCTTGCAGATGAGAGTGTAGATCTCAGGACTTTAACTGAACTTACACTCTGGCCTTAACATGCAGGTGGGATCTTTATAAACATATCAGTTCAACTAGGTATCCTGGCACAAAACAGCTTTGTAGGTCAGGAGAAACATTTTGCTTTGATTTACAGGAAGAAATTGGGTAACCAGGTCAAATCAAATAGACTAGGCGAGTTATGGGCAGAACGGTACACAGAGTGTGTAAAACCCGCATCTGAGGATCGGATGTAATGAAGTCCAGAAGAAAGATGAGTAAAAAGAGCACTGTGATAAATTAGGTGGTATAAAGAATCCTGGAGACAGAATAGATTCAAAGTGATATGATTTATTTCTGTGTCTATGCTTTGAGTGCTTTATGAATCTCATACTGTAGCCTTGTGGTTTTACATGAAATGATGTACGTAACAGTGCTTGCTCTTTTAAAACCTCAGTGCCCAAGTACCAAGCAACCAAACACGCAGGCCAACCACTGGCAGGAAACAGTGGTGTATTATGTCTGAGGTGAAAATTGCACAGGGAGATATGCAAATGGGCACAAACACGTGCAGCTACTGCAGATTCCGCATAGCTTCTTTTCATAGCTCAACACTCTCTACACTTTCTATCTCTGCTGAGACCTAATCAATGTAAATCTTCTCTCTGTTTCCCCATGATGCATCTTCCTTTCACAAAGTCAGAGCCAATCATATTCAGCAGTGTGGTGTGTGTGTGTGTGTGTGTGTGTGTGTGTGTGTGTGTGTGTGTGTGTGTGTGTGTGTGTGTATACACGTCCAAACAACCATTTGGTGTTAAATCTGGTGTGGGTGAAGGCATCATTTCTGAACACCCACACTCTTACGCTGGAGGTCAGCGCCGGTTCAATTCAACTGTTGGAGGAGAGAGAGAGTGAGAAAGAGACATTCTACGTAGTTACTGTGTAGCAATGTTAGGAAGTCGAGGAGAAAGGGAGAGAGGGAAAGAAAGAGAGCATGTGAGGGGGCATAATTACTGTTAATGCTTTAGTCTGATGCAAGCTACAGAAATGACCTTCACATTTTCTATTCACACAGCCACTTTCACTCAGTCACACACAAACACTCATGCTCATTCTCTTACAGTCTCTCTCTCTTTCATGCTCATATAACCTATCTCTTTTTCTCTCTCATTTCTCTTTGCTATGGCAACCAGACCTAATTTATGAAAAGTCCTTGCTTTTATATGTGCTGCCTTTGTCAGGCACCCTAATGTCTACACATTTGCCCAGTATTGATTGATTTTACATGCTTGAAGCAACAAGAACCTAGTGTTAATTAAGACTTTTTCAACAATGTGTCCACATGATTGTGTGTTGTACGCATTTGACACTGGGCAAACTGTGTCTGTTCCTAGATCAAGGAGGAGCTGTTTAATTGACTTGATGTAATTTTCCTCCAAAATCCTTACACTTTTGTTCTGCTAAAAAAAATATTCAAATACTACGCATTGCCCGTGCGGCCCATGTCGGACCTCTGCCCGCGGACACACACTTTGTGCTACATAATTTATGATATTGGCAAAAATGTCTCATGCCTTTCCTCCATTTCCGCTTCCTCCATCTATCTTCATACACACATAAACACAAATACAGTACACACAGAATCACACAGCGTTCTTGGCAATCCAAATGAAAAGCTACTGTACATGAAAATATTCTGTGGATGAACTGTATATCAGCAGGACATGTTATTTTCTTTTGAAGAATAGCATATGAATTGGTAGAGACTTACTGAATAGGAGCAATGGCAATACGGTAAAAGAGTGATAACTGACTTAAAAGTTATGTTCTAGATTTTTTTGCATCTCTCTCTCTCTCTTTCTCTCTCCCTGTCTCTGTCAAGCTGCACATGTCGCTCCTGAGCTGCCAGTGATCCAGACCTCCTCTGCCCTGTGGACCTGTCTGACTCATCCTGGTGTCCTGCTTCTCGTCTGAAGCCCATGTGGTCTGCTTGGGATGCATGCGGTGACTGACTGTGGAGGGTTTCACTTGACCATGAAGATAGTCTCGGCTGATGCAGACAGCTGTTCTCTGATGGCTTGTGACTGCAGTCGCTCTATAGTTCAGGAAGGAAATTCCTACAAAGAGTTTTGTACCTGAGCCTCCAATAATAAAAGTGGAATTCATATTAACATAACACTTCTCCGGCTATACTGAACCGAACTTCCATCCTCCTAACACGCAGCATGAGTGCAAATCAATCCCTGCTATCCGTTATCACCCAAATGAGGATGAGTTCCCTGTTGAGTCTGGTTCCTCTCAAGGTTTCTTCCGACTGACATCTCAGGACGTTTTGACTGACAAGATTGTCATTTTGATTTATACATGTATTTTCTCACACATTTCGTACTCATAATTTTCATTTTGATTATGTAAAGCGCGCTATATAAATAAAATAAAATTGAATTGGACAAGTTTCTCTCAGCTATAACGTTGGACTTGAATAAAGCTCATGTTAGAAGGATTTCGTTTGGGAAGACAGTGTTGAGCAGCCTACTGTATATTTTAAGTACACATAGAAAAAGTAAGCACTGTTAAAGTACTAAACTATAAGATTATTTGTTATATCCAAGCAGGAAGTTACTGCCTTTGAGTGTAGTAATTAGCAAAGGTATGCTGGAAACATTTATTTAAAAAACTAGTTAATTTTGAGCTGAGTTTGGAGAGGCTACCAGCATGCCCTGCCTAAAAACCCATTGACAAACATGCCAGCATCCTGAGAAAGCTAACTCCACATAAACTCTCTCTCTCTCTTTCATTCTCTCTCTCTCTCTCTCTCTCTTTCTCAAACACACAGCCACACAAACACAGCTGTCTTTCTCATGCATTCAGCTCTCAAGAAAATAATGATCTTCCCCCGTCCCCTGTTGAGCCCAGTAAATTCTCCGGAGAAATCACTTTTCTGTTAGGTGCTGCTCTAGATACTATGAAAATGGAGAAACTGAGAAACCCTCACATAAAGGTGTGAAGAACAGAAACAAAACAACCGTCACTGTACATATCCGAAACAAGCAGTATCTTTTTTCTTTTTTTTTCACAGAGCTTAAAATTGCACAAATCTGGACTGCTGCTGGCTTTGCAGAAATCACTTAAAAAGTAGGGAAGCAGGTGAATTAATGGAGCATTTCACACATTTACAGGGGACTGGGTTTAGAGGCAGTGGTTATGTTAAGATGAGCATAACGTGACATTCATGGCAACAGGATATATATTTAGCCTCTGCTCACCCTATGAAACAGTCAGTCCTGACACCCAATCACAGTGCATAAAAACTCCAAAAGAGTGGCTAAATATAAGTGTCTCAAGTGACAAAAGAGCAGGACAAGGACCAGGATGACCTACATTCCGAACACAAGGCCATATGGCTGCTAGCATAAAATCTGCAAAAGCACTGAGAGGGGGAAAAAAAAAATCTGTTGATATAAGATGACATGAAAATATTCATATCACTGCATATCTGTATGTACACAAAAGCAAAGCCATCACAAACCCTGCACACATGGGAGCGGAGAGGCTCCAGCAATTTATCATGTATCAAAGGCGTGCGATGACAGCCAGATGCAGAAATAAGACCTTTGATATCACACTGAGAACGTGCGCCTACATATGACTGACATTTATCAAAGAAGAATCATTTTAATATATGTGATTCATCCTTTGCTTTTTATCTTTGGGGATTGCAAGAGAAAACTCTGCTTGTTTGTACACAGATTAATCAGATATGACATGTGGACATGTTTTCCTGAAGCTTTTTCTGATCGTTGTTTTACATTTATCTATATCACATAAGGGAACTCGATATCTCAAACATGTTTTACATATTGCTAGCAACTTACATATTGGTTTCTGTGTTGCGGTTTTTTTTTTTTTTGGTGTTTTCTGAGATTATCAAGCATCAAAACCTGGGGTCTGGCTCATCAATATCAAAGCACTGTATTCCAAATCCAAATCATTACAACAATATCTTACCAAATTATAATTTTCTGTTTTAAATCATCCAGGTACATACTATAACATTTAAATGCAATACATATAATGCAGTTAATATTCAGCATATGTTATGTTACTGTGGCCAGAGCAACATAAAATGTTTACTAAAGCTGTTACATAAGATGACTGAATGAATAAATGAGTGGCATACTGTACATGTATATAAACATGAAACATGTATACATACAAAATAGTAAGTTTCATAGACACTGCTCCCCTGTGGCGAAATGGTGGTACAGTCTATCTGGAAAGGATTCACCACGCTTGACTTTTTCCACATTTTGCGATGTTAACTGCCTCATTTCAAGATAGATTAAAACATTTTTTTGTTATTCTACAAACAATACCCCATAATGACAACGTGAAAGAAGTTAATAAGAAATAATGTACTGTACATGTACTGTACATAAGTATTCACAGCTTCTGCCATGACACTCAAAACTGAGTTCAGGTGCATCCTCTTTCCACTGATCATACTTGAGATGGAATACGAATAGATTGGAGTACACCATTTGTAAATTCAGTTGATTGGACATGATTTGGAAAGACACACACCTGTCTATATAAGGTCCCACAGTTTAGAGTGCATGTCAGAGCACAAACCAAGCCATGAAGTCCAAGGAATTGTTTGTATTCCTCTCAGACAGGATTGTATTGAGGCACAGATCTAGGGAAGGGTACAGAAAAATGTCTGCAGCATTGAAGGTCCAGATGAGCACAATGGCCTCCATCATCCATAATGGAAGAAGTTTGGAACCACCGGGACTCTTCCTAGAGCGGGCCGACTGGCCAAAGTGAGCGACTAGGGGATGGTCACTCTCAAAGAGCTCCAGTGTTTCTCTGTGGAGAGAGGAGAACCTTTCAGAAGAACAACCATCTCTGCAGCGCGCCATCAATTCAGCCTGCATGGTAGAGTGACCACACTCTAGAGTCAGTAAAAGGCACAAGACAAGCCCTGGAACTTGCCAAAAGGCAAATGGAGGACTCTCAGACCATAAGAAACATTTTTATTGTTGTTGTTGAAGCACTTTTGACACCAATTACAGCTTCAAGTCTTTTTGACCATGATGCGACAAGATGTTTTCTTGGAAGGTTCTTTGGGTTCTTGGTCACCTCCCTGACTAAGGCCCTTCTCCCCCAGTCATTCACTTTGGCCAGGCGGCGCACTCTAGGAAGAGTCCCAGTGATTCCAAACTTCTTCCTTTATGGATGATGGAGGCCACTGTGCTCATCTAGACATTCAATGGTGCAGAGAATTTTCTGTACTCTTCCCCAGATCTGTGCCTCGATACAATCCTGTCTGAGAGGTCTACAGACAATTTCTTGGACTTCAAGCACTGTTAACTGTGGGCCATTGCATAGACAGGTGTGTGTCTTTCCCAATCATCCATCATCAACTGAATTTACCACTGATGGACTCCAATCTAGTTGTAGAAACATCTCAAGGATAATCAGTGGAAGCAGGATAAACCTGAACTCAATTTTCAGTGTCATGGCGAAGGCTGTGAATACGTATGTACATGTGATTTTTTCATTCTTTATTTTTCCCTTCTTTCACGTTGTCATTATGGTGTATTGTTTGTAGAATTTTGAAAAAAAAAAAAAAAAGAATTTAATCCTGTTTGAAATAAGGCTGTAACATAATGTAAAATGTGGAAAAAGTGATGATTTTCCGGATGCACTGTATGTTGAAATCTTTATTTTTGTACAGGAAACTGGAAATTTCAACCATAACCAGCTACACTTCTGTCTACACTTCTATTTGAAACTGAACTTACTAACTTTGCATTATTTCTCAAATCATTTCAGAATCATAATTTCTTCAGTTGCACGCCGCAGCTGAAAATGGCGCACTATTTGTGATTTTCTTGCAGTTACTTACAAATACAACATCCCTCTCATCTATCTTGCCTTTCACATATTAACTTAGACTCAACATTTGTCTTCATTAAAACACATTGCGTATGACTGTGCATTTCTTCTACTCTCCATGGAGCCCATCAATCTGAGGCATGGATTTAACCGAGCTTTATGCCATGTCTCACAATTTGTAATTAATCTCAAACAATACCAAGACAAGACGAGGAGGCAGATAATAAAGACTGATGAATTTTGTTGTGACCCTGTAGCACATTGTCCTGAAATTACAACAGCTTCTGTACAAGGTTCGGAAAGCCATGCTGACACACAAATCAATGGGCGAAGATTATAGTTATTAAATCTACCGAGCATTTTTGACTGACGGCTAAAGCTCGACAAAGGCAATGTTATACATTTGTTTGCTGCAGCAGCATTTTCTCCTGTGTAATTACCATCAAGGCTTGCCTATCCATTAATTTTCCTCTGGTCACCTTGCCACAACACAGGCAACAAAAATCAATCTTGAGAGAAACAGAGAGGTAGATGAAGTGTGCTTCACACAGGCAGAAAAAATAGCCCAGAAAGAGAAAGATAGAGAGAGAGGCATGAAGGATCAGCTCTCATTAAGATTCATTAATAAGCAAATGACTGGGCCTTGGGTCAAAGAATGTAATCTGGAAGTTAAGCAAATTAGACATGAGCCATCACTAAATGTAATAAATTACCGCATGGTGACTTAAATCACTTCTCACCAATTAATTCAGTAAGTGGGTGGGAACTATGCTATTTTTTCCCCCTTTTCTTGTAATTTAAGTGCAGTATCTATTAAAGAGTCTCTTAAAATTTTACATTTTAAATCATACTGGTACATACTGGTACATGAATTCTAATGAATTCTATCTCAGTCAGGTCTATGGTCTCAGGAATATGAGGTACAGTATGGGATAAGAATACATAACCTAGAGGGCACCAGCGCATGGCAAACTCACTTAGGGGCAACAGAGCATGGCAAACCAAACACCAAAAGGAGTCCCATACAATAAGTGGGTGGAAACAGGTACAACTCCACAGAAAAATTTACCAGGGCACAGGATCCTGCCTGGACCCTGGATGTGTGATGACGTGGCACCACTGCTCATAGTCAAACCACTTTTCCCAATCATCTCTAAAACTGTTTAGACACATTACATATTTGTGTACTTCCATGAGATGTTGTGGTTTGCACAGTGTGACCAGTTCTGACACCTTTTGTGTGCACTATTGATCCTTTTATTAGATGAATGACTTTTAAGGTGATAGATATGGATTCAGGTGCTTGGAAAACTGTTCGTGTAATCAGGTTTGCTCCTACCCCCATTCTATATTCCACTGCATTTTCAACAACACGGCAGCACTGTAATGCTTTATTAGCAGCCTGCTCTAACTGAAGTTAGGTCTGAACAATTTGACAACAGTACACCACGCATACCATGAGTTAGTGTGCAATCACACATTCTGGCATGTTATTAAAAACCCTGACATAAAGCAACTGGTAGACCAGGCTTTGGTACTGCATTAACAGTATTTACACGAAAGATGCATTGTATTGTTAACAGAATCAGCAGAAATACATCTATACTAAGAGGGAAAGGCCAGTTGGGCTCTTTTTACTCTTGCAGGAATGACAGATTTACTGGTTTAAGATGTACTGTTTTAGGATTTAAATCTCTTCCTGATAAATATGGTAAATGTTCTAAATATGCCACATTTCCCTCCAATGTCTGTTAAGGAATAGTATTAAGGAATTGCTAATATATAATCATTTTAATGGTATTTAGACACACAGATGCCCTTTTATTGTCTTGGGGAAAAATCGTTAATTGCTAATTGCACAGATCAGAAAAGAAAGGCTTGATGATGCTGTTAAACCCCACACTTAAAGAACTGCTCCGTTTAGTTGTGACTTTTTATAGTGATATGGCTCATTTCATACCTCCACTAATAGGATTTCTCATCATTTACTTTTACATTTGACAAGATGAAGCTCCTGCATTCAGCTCTCAGGAGGTTTCTGAAAAAGAGAATAAAAGAGAATAAAAGCTCCAACAGGCACAGAAAGCATCTTTCCCATGTGTATTAAATCAATCAGGAATGATGTTACTTCTTATTCACTTACTATTTCCTTAATACCAAAAAGAAACAAGCTGCCATTAGCTGCTTTCTATGGTTTTACAATACCATTACAAAAATGGCTTTCATACATAAGTAGGTTTCAGATATCCATGTAAAATAGGCAGCACCTTTATAACCACATCAGTGAGATGAGTGCCTTGTTCCTCAGAAGATACACTGAGTGTGATCTTTTCCCGTTCATATTTATTATACTCTTGTTGACATTTTGAGTGAACGGCATGAAAACATGCCTATTAAACCTGATTTCAGTCACAGTAACAATGCAATGCCTGAGAAGCTCCTGTGACAATGCTACAGTAAACATAATGCAGTATTCATGAGTGTTCGTTGCATCATTAATTAAAACTTTCTCTGTGCTCTTGGGACAAGGTTGTCATGGGTCTAGGTGGTGGTACTAGGGCTAGACCGGCTGATGTACTTGCCGTGGGCACATAGGGTAGGCATGCACGCAGAGGGGTTGATGAAATAGAAATAGTCTTTATTTACAAAACAATAAAGACAATAAACAAACAAAGAAACCAAAACCACAAATGTAAACAAAAACTAGGGCTCAGGAAAAACAGGAACAGGAGCTGAACACAGGGAACCAGGAGCTGACACAGGGACCCAGGAGCTGACAGAAGGAAACATGGAGCTGGAGCTAACTAAGGACACATAGGGGAACTAAAGACGAGACAGGACTGGACTGGAGAGACAGGACTGGACTGGAGAGAGGAATAGACAGGGGACAGGACTGGAGAGACAGGGCTAGCCAAGAGACAGGACTGGAGAGACAGGGCTAGCCAGGAGACAGGGCTAGGGGCAACAGAGACTAGAGACCGGATGGGTTAGTGGTTAGTGAGGTTAGTAGCTACATGGAATACTGGGGACGCTGGATGCTGACCTAACCGGGTTAGTAGCTAATGGAGTTAGTGGCTAACCGGGTTAGTACTGATCTAATAGGGGGGAAACAGAACACAAGAAGCAAAGCACACATGAGGCTATTCCAAACTAGCGGCTAACCTACTAGCGACCAGAACCACTAGCAGTCAATCCCACTACAGGCTAGCCTACTGGAGGCTAACCCTATTAGCGGCTAACCCTACTAGCAGCCAAGGCCTACGAGCGGCTATCCCTGCTAGCGGCTAGGCCCTCATGTGGCTACACAAAACTAAACAAACAAAGAACTACACCAGAAGGCCGACACTGGGGATACAAAGAACAGTACTTACACAGGAGGAGACACGGCCTAACTAAACACTGAACAAGGCAGCTCCATGAATCCATCAGAACAAGGAACATACAGAAAATCAAAACTAGAGCCCTCTGAAAACAATGGTTACAAAGCATAAACCAAATATAAACTTAAAGAAACAAAAAGGAATGCCCACATGACGATATACAAACAAACAAACAATGCTTGACCCATTTTCCCAGAACAAACTGCTATTTATAGAAACTTTAATGAGCCACCTCGGTTCATTTGAGCCCTCATCACCTGACCGGGGTGCCTTCTGGAAAACTGAGTCGGCCAACAAAACTACAAAAAACAGGCAAGAACAGTGACCTCTAGTGGAGGTTCCTAACAGTACCCCCCCCCTTAAAAACGCTCCTCTGGAGCGCTACTGGAGGTCCCAGTTACTCTCCCCCATTGTCTTGAGCCGTTTCACCCGACTTACGACGCCGACGAGCTGGTTTCCCGAGCAAGATAGGAAGGCGGACGAAACTGAACTGCCGCCGAAACCAGGCGCCGGAGGCAGTCTCGGGTCTGCCCTAGACGCTTGGCAGCGGAGGCGGCAATGGCCCGTTCTCGGGGATCCTTCCCTGAGGCTCGGAGACGACGGTTGGAGCCTCCCCGTGAGGCTCGGAGACGACGGTTGGAGCCTCCCAGTTTTTACAAAAAACAGGCAAGAACAGTGACCTCTAGTGGAGTTTCCTAACAAAGGTACTACAAAAAAGACAATAATATTTATATTCCAGGTATAATAAATTTGTACGTCTTCACTATTCATTTAATGGGCAATCATTTTTTTATGTACGTTTTTTTGGGTTGTTGCTGTGCTAGTCTTCTGTAACAAGTTTTAGCTGGAGAGTATTTTGAGGTCCTTATGTATTTCTATTAGCATGTGGATTATTTTAATGGAGACTTTAAAGCCCTACAGATAAGTGTGTCTGCCAAATGGTATAAATTGAAATGCAAATTTCACCACATTATAATAAGTAACCATATTATGTTAGAATACTTTTACGTATTGTAAGTGCAACTGCAAAAAAAAAAAAAAACCTGTTGTTGTTCTTTTCTATCAGCAGTGCAGAAAGCAGCACGCTGCATACAGTATAAGCGAGGCATCTCCATAAGCGTTTATAGTGTTCCGAGTTGCTGCGCTGATTTTAAAACAATATCTTCCCACCCTCTGTTTCCCCGTGCCTCACCAGTGCATTTCAATTAATCCTGGCAGGAGAGGACATGGACTTTGCACACTTTTCTCTATATTTACACAGTTTTTTTTTTATTCAGAAAACAATCGTTTGCAATTTTCTGCAATTTAATCAATGATGCGTCCCCCTTTTTTCTATCAAACTCAAATCTCAGTTATGCTATGAAAAAGATACAGCCCCTACTGTATGTGTCAGGAAATGATAATAGGACCCTGGCGAAACTGGCACCAAACTTATTGATTATGAGCTTATTAAAGAATTGTGCTTCTTAGTGCAATGACAACATTTGATGCACAGGGGGAAAATGCACCACTGAAAGAAAAATAAATAAATAAATGAATGAATGAATGAATGAATGAATGAATGAATACATAAACAAAAATGACATTGCCATTGACAAACCATTAATGTCACTTGGTGGTCTTACACAAGATGCTGCTTTATTTGAGCAAAAACAAAGAACAGCAGGGAAAAAACATCCAAATTATGGCACAGCACCCATACAGTAGTAACATTCCATAGCTATTCTGAAGAGCACGTTCTCATCTGAATTCAAGATCCATATAGACATATTGAGTCCATAGATTTTTATGTTATTAACAAACATACTCACTGCTCATGTGTTTTCAGAAATGAACTAGTTCCTCCCGTTTCTTAGCAAGCCTTTCAGATTTCCAAAAACATCCTTGGATTTCAATTTGTGGCCCTGCAAAGGCGCGAATGTGTGTGTGTCTGTGTGAGTGAGAGAGAGAGAGAGAGAGAGAGAGAGAGAGAGAGAGAGAAAGAGAGAGAGTTGATTTGGGTTATCGCAGCTCTTCCATTTTGTGATTGAATTTCCATTGTTGAGGGAACTGAATCGCTGTCCCACAGGACATTGGACAGGTAATATGGAGACAAAGTCATGGATCGGAAAATGGATAGGAAATGAGAAAGTTAGAAATAGAGAAGAAAGCTATTTACAGGTTCCCAAAAAATGCATCACATTATATATGCCATCAACTCATCATGAACTGTTAAAAGGCAGAAGAAAAATCATCTTTTTGATACTTTTCATACATCTATCTCTTGTGCGGCACTAAATGAGAGACATAAGATAGCCTTGGTCTACCTGACGTCTATGCATAATTCAGCATCACCTGTGAAATGTGAGGAGCACCTGATTGACTCATATTACTATGTTCTATTCAGAAAAAGCTTCAGCTTTTACAGCCAACTGACTACCAAAAGTCAATGACTCAGTGAAGCAGCTCTTTTCATATTCAGGTAAATGTGAGAAGACCTCAGATTTACAGTGGCATCCGGGATGGCTTGGTTATGAGCAGGCATGTCATACTGAATATATTTGACATGTCAGATTTTATAAAAATGCAAATTGAGGTCTATTCTGTTGCTCTAAAGTAGAAATTGACATACGTATTAGCATAATGTCATGCAGGATTCCACAAGCTACACCTGACAGAGGACACACAAGGTCACACAAGGTCACTGATGTCAAAGCAAAACTTTCACTTGCATCGTACACCATCAAGAAACAAAGTACATTTAGGGACTATCATGATGTAGTGCCTTAATTAAAGATGAAAGTAGGAAGAAACATTTCGTATTTTCTACAGTACATCTGTGTAATTAAAAAAAACAAAGCACTAAATACTCTCTCGCAAACAAACATACCATCTCATATACAGTACATGAAACTGTTTCACTACATAAAAAGCCACACAGGTAAATACATTTAATGAATGCCATTTTAATGCATTAATACAAATTACTGCACCCATGTGGCTCTAAGAAGCACGCACCTATCCTGCGAGACACCAATTTCACATAATGATTTAAAGTTTTAATGAGCGCCGGGTTCCAGAGATAACGCGCATTTCCATTTCTATTGCGTGCTCTGTGTGCAAATGAGTCATCTAAAAACCAGTTACAGTTCCAAACAGGTATGAGGAGTCATGAAAATTGCAAGACCCACCCTGGAGAGCTGCAGTTTTAGATGAACGGAGTTCGCAACTGCTCATTTAGACAGAATGAGATACATCTGTGTATGATTAGTGCAGACAGTTAAATGAGGTTGAGGTTGCAATCGGTAGATCAACAAATGGTTTATTTATTTATAATACGCAAAACAATAAGTAGGGCGGCAGGGTGGCACAGTGGGTAGAGTTGCTGCCTCACAGATCAATGATACGTTCTATGCAGGTTCCCCATGTGGGTTTCCGCTGAGTTCTCCAGTTTCCTCCTATCTCTTAAAATCGAATGTGAACGAGTGTGTAAATGGGTGTGTACATACAGTACTAAAGTGCCATGCAATTGAGCAGTGCCCCATCAAAGGGTTTATGCAACCATGAGAAAAATTTAACAGTTACTAAATATGAATAAATAATTACACTGGGGGGGCATGCACACAATTTCTCCTAATTACATGCTTTTAGAAATGGGCTTCTTTTAAAAAGCTCTTTAAATAGCAAAATTACATTTCTTGATGAGAAATACTCTTGTAGATAGGCGCTTTAATGGTTCAATGGACTAAAGAACTAAAGAGTCCTTTAGGACCTGTTCCCCCTACATTTCACTTGTCTTAAACAGACAATGACCCAGACAATAGGCTTTATTATCTTTTTAAGCCACACTTTATGCAGTTTAACTGTCATTTCACTAATAATTTCGCTGACAACTAAAGAGAGCCTATGGTGATTAAATTAAATTGCCTAGCCAATTATCACATACTGCTGTAGCTTTTGTAGATGCTTGGTGTAATTATATGTATAAACCAGTATGCAGCTATTGTTGCCAGGCATTATCATGATTGTACGAAGGTTGGCACAAGTGCAGTTATGCTTCATAGGGATTATTTTAGTACCTCTAGTATCAAAAAAGGGAGTTATTCATGCTAGAGCACTGTAGTAGATCACGTACGTATGCCAGCTGAATCTCAGTGCAACATGTTTGATAAATAACATAGCAGTCAGAAGTCATGTAGTCATTATGGGTATGATGGATCATTGTTTATGAGACACAATGCAAATATAAATATAATCATAACAAAGTACAATTTATTCAGATCGGCACTTTGCTTTTGCAACTCCTAATAGTAAATTAAATAAAACTGTTTTATGACATTTAGTACACTCACGCACTGACTCTTCGTCTATACTGCTTAATCCTGTACAGTATACAGGGTTGCGGGGGCCTTGTGCCTATCCCAGGAGACTTAGGGCAGCAAGGTGGGGTACACCCTGGACAGGGTGCCAATCCATCACGGGGTGCACTCACACACCAGTTAGCCTAATCTGCATGTTTTTGGATTATGTGAGGAAACCCACCAGGCATAGGTAGAACATGCAAACTCCATGCACACAGACCCCAAGCGGGACTCGAACCCAGACCCTGGAGATGCAAGGCGATGGTGCTAACCACTTATCCACTGTGCCGCCTTGTTTTATTACATTTGAGAACAATATCATATAAATGATTTAGGAATTATAACTGCACAGTGATGTTTAAACAAACGTAATTTTAGTAAACGTAATTTTAATTTTAGTAAATCTGACATTATTTAGTAATGTCAGATTTACTGGATTAGCATACATGAAAATAAGTTGACATTTACTTCATCACAAAACATGCTGAAATAGTACATCTTGTACATCACAATTTATTTGCTACTTCTTCTTTAAACGTTCTACAGAATCTGGCTCAAATTTATGATTTTTTATTGCCAGATCATAACCTTTAGTTGTAACAAGCGAAGCATCATGTAAAATTATCATGATTTTATAAGGAAGTGGTGCTAGTCATACAGGATTAAGGTTAGTAGTTGGTGTCCTAAAATCAAATCAAAACATTTTTCAACGTATGAATTTGTTCATATTTTAAACTCAAACGCGGTTAGGGACACCAGAGCCTGTATTCTCAAAGCTTCTTAAAATTCTCTCAGAGAGCTTCTATCTTAGCTTAAAAAGTCCTAGCTGGGAGTCCTTGATTAAGTGATTTAGGAAACTTTTTAGAGCAACTTTGAGTAAGGAAAGTAGAAAAACCTTTATCTTAGTGTGGAGGTGTGGTCGATCCTGTTGCTTCAAGGACTGTGATTGGTTAATAAAAAAATAATCTCTGACCTCTGCAAAGGTTTTGAAATGAGCTCTTTGTGAAGACAGAATACATGATAATACAACAAACAGTGAAATCACAATTTTTGTATATGAAGAAATTGTATGATCATGACTACAGGCTACTTTATGCAAAGTTTCTAGGCTTAATATCTTAAAGATAATTAAACACCCAAATGTTGAAAATGTGTCTACTTTTGAAGCAACCAATTTCCACACAGTAGTTACTATATTTAAGTCCTCACATTTATTTACTATACTGATTTTATTACTTGTAATCCATTTTAGATTGATGGGAGCAAAGTGTCTCAGCTTTTACAATTTACATGATTACAGGACAGTCTATTCAAGTTGCACTTAGTTGCACTTTTAGATGGTATGTAGCCAACAATCCAAGAGAGATGGGAGGAAGTAAAACAACAAGAAAACCAAAAAGGACAGAAAAGCAGAGTTTACTTTTAACTCTACGTTTAGTGTTTGGAGAATATTTCTTCTTTCCGCCATTTTGTCCTCTGCTATAGAAACTCTTAAACCTCTTTAAAGTCCTCCTCTCTACTCTTAACAAATTTTACCTTAGGAGCTGTTTTTAGGGCTAAGATGTTTTGTGAATAATTTTTTATCTTTACTAAGATTTAATCCTAAATTTAAGGGGAAATTTTAAGAAAATGCCATAATTCTAAGATTTTTCTTAGAATTTCATCACTAGGAGCAACTTTTAGGCTTAAGAAGCTTTGTGAATACGGACCCAGGTGTTCAGATATTCCTCTTAATGGGATTTCATTTCAATGTTTCCTTCCTAATTTATGATTAGCTTTAAAACTGAAGTCTGGTTTTAGCTTAGAAACTAGTTAAGCAGGGTAGCAACACACACACACACACACAACTAACCCCTGAACACACAATCTGTTCATTCATCTTCTATGCTACTTATCCTGTACAGGGTCGCGGGGTGCAGGGAGCCAGGAGAATTTGGGCATGAGGCAGGGTACACCGAGGACAAAGTATCAATCCCTTGCAGTGTACATACACACACACACACACACACACACACACACACACACACACAGGTCTTTGGACCGTAGCAGGAAACCTGGTGGAAACACACGCAGACCAGAGGCAGGAGTCTAACCCTCCACCCAGGAGGTGCGAGACCATAATGCTAACCACTATGTTACGCTTCACCTACACATAACATTTTTATTAAACTATTTTTAATGGGTAGTTTCCTGGACAGGAGTTAAATCTAAAAAAAATTCTAGAAAGAAAGAATAAAACCAGATTAACAAAAATCAGCTTTTCTGGTCTCTGAAATACCTAAACTCATTTTCTTTAGAAAGATTATAGCTACTCAAGGCCTAAACTGAGGCTTAAAGGCAGGAGGCAGGTTTTAACACTAGATCAACATCATTTCTCAAGTAGACATAAATTACCTTGACTATTTTAATGAAGATCACGATCACCGGCTAGACAAGTTCTTGCTGACAGAAGTATTTTAATGACATTAGTTTTAGAGATTATTTTCAAATGCATGAAGTTAATTGCTGTGGAGATTATTTCACTTTTGGAACACAGGCTGCTCATCTATGACCCGAAGAGGACGGCCGGGACCAGTTTGTCTCCAGGTGCTTGATACTTTAACTCATGCTCATGAAAGTCAATGACCAGCCTTTCAATTTGTTTCTGGTGAACAGTACTGGTGGACACTGCTACCCTTGATGTGGGCGGTAAACTGCCTTGCAACTGTTCAGCTCTGTTCATATTGCTTTCTTCTTTACAAAGAAACAGTTCATATGTACAGTGTGGTAAGATAAAATTAAAAAGAAAATGTAATAATGTTCCACATCAAATAATATAGTAACAAAGTGGATCTTGAAAGGCATGAAATAAATGGCAAAGTGAAATGTACTCATACTCTGTGTAGGTGTGTGTGTGTGTGTGATCCCTCATCTGAAATCTCTAGATGGTCGTCATCTCATATATCTTCCTAAGGCTGCCAGCTCTCCATTATTCCTGTCACTTACTCATCCAACTGGTCTGTGTCTTTATTTGCTGGTGCTCTGCCAGTCTTCTCTCTTTGGCCTTTAGCAGCAGTTTAATATCAGCCCTGTGGTTCAAACAACGAGTAAGGTAGTACAGCTGATGATTCGGACCTGAAGTTGTCGTATTGTTCTTGTTGTGGTATGTGTATTTTCATTGAAATCATTACAGATCAGGCCCACACCTGACACTGTACGTGCTTTTAATCTTCAGTGATGGCCTTGCCTTGAAACTCTCACTCACTCAGCGTCTGTAACGCTTTATCCGGTATACAGGGTCGCGGGGTGCCTGGAGCCATTCCCAGGAGACGTAGGGCATGAGGTGGGGTACATTCTGGAGGACATAGACTCACATGTTCATTCACACACTACATGCAATTTAGTAACCTCAGTTAGGGTATTCTACATAGTAGACAGTCTTTAGACTGGGAGAGGAATCAGAAGCAGCCGGAAGAAACCCACTAACCACAGAAAGAAGTTTTCTGACACTCACTAAAGTTTTTTTTTTATTATTCTTATTTTGTTCTCTTTTCTCCCGCCATTGATACCCTCTGATTTGCATCTCCAATTCCATACAATTTTTTGTATGGCTTTTCTGGATCCATTCCATGTTTTCTAGGCAACCTCAGTCTATCCTGATTCAGACTAGGACAGGTGGTTATCAATTACACTTGTTTAATTCATAATTCATTTCATTCATAAGTTCATAGTCTTCACAGTCCAGATCTTAGTAATCAGCAACTGATCTGTGTATCAGAAAGGCTCTTTTCAGGCCAGACATAACTATTTTGGATTAAGGCCTACTCCTGGCTTGATTCAAGCCCTGTCTGAGAACCCATACATTTCACCAATTTTTGCTTTGTCAAAGAGGTAACAAACAATTTTTTTTATTTGCTAAGACATTTAAAAGATTTTTAAATTTTTAAAGATTTTTTTAATATATTCGTTAACCATGTCAAAAATTGTTATGCCTTGCAAAAGTGATATTTTCTGTGAAGGATTATTGCATTGAGAATAAAGTGTATACTGATATAAAATTATAACATAATTTTCATTGAAATAATAATTACACTTATTTTCCTGAATGACTTTTATAACAATGATACTCACATTTTAGTCCGGTTTTGTGGCAAATGTTAAATTCCAAATGTAGGAAATATAGAAAGATTATATTTTACACATAATGTTACCTTAAACATTAAAATGGTTAAAAAGCAAATGAACCACAGCACCATTCTATTGATAACGCTACCAGAGCCTTTCAATAAGTGTAATTTCTCAATGTCCTCCAGCAGATGGCAGCATTTGACAGTTTAGCAAAAATTAAAAAAAAAAGTTTGATTTGATCGCTATATTTAGAAACGTAGGTCCATGAGGCTGTACAGTATATTACACGTTATCTAGATTGTATTTGCTATTTATCCTACGTGTAACATAAATAACCTTCTATCGATACGTTGTGTTATGTAAAACAAACGAATGTCATAATAAGAAATAGGCATGATTTTAATTAAACAGTCAGTTTAGTTCCTTTGGCTCCACAGTGGGAAATAAACAGAATCGGGACTCAAGGGCATGCATGAGTGATACACTGTAGGAACAGGAATATTTCCGAGTAGAAAACTCACACTGCCCTTTTTGAGACTACAGGTTGATCTCTACTAGACCTAGAAATGAGCAACAGGGGGCGCACTTCATGTACATGTACGTACATACTGTATGAAACTTTTAATACTCGCCTGTAAATAGCCATTTATCAGGTGATTATGCATCATTACTATTAGCATAAAATAAAGGCATTACTCACATCGCATCCAGTCAGCAGCTCCGCTCGCTATAAGAAGTGCTGGAAGACTCGTTGAGAATGGTCCAATCACATGAGCCCAAATATTTAAAAACAATATTGATTCGCTAAGAACGAAAGTGGGAGGGTTCGGGGCGCACAGAGCTGCGGCCGAAGGATGATTTGACAAAATCCAATGAGAGCTCAGCCTCAAGTCACATGCTTTTCAAAAACGTACGTGCCTTTTTTTAAATTGCAAATAAATTATATTAAGAAATACAGCGGAATATTGTGACTAAATGACTTTATTTCATTATTAAAATAAATAATTATTATGTTAAATAATTACATGTTAAAGTAGCATTCTTCTCTGACTAACTTTAAGGGGGGCGGCCACTGTTCAACATATAGGGAGAACTCTTTAAAAACTCAACCTTAACCTTCTGAGCTACCACTGCCAAAAAAAATGGGGAACACTTCACAGATGTGTATGGGATCCTTATGTTGGGGCCATGCAAATCTTCTCTGTATTGATCCATTGTTAAAACAAGGATAAGTGCATATGATAACATCAGTAACTACCACATTTTCAGTAGGGGTCAAATCTCGACCCTGATATTGTCATTGCAAAAACAATACTTTAATTAGGGCACAAGCACTATAGGGTGCACAGGACCCTCTTGTTTCACTAAGGTTACACTTTGGTCTTGGGCGGGGGTCTTAACATGCTTAAAAACTCATGAAAATTGTCAGAGAGGTTGAAATCTGCTGCCATTAGGATGTCTGAGACTCGCGTGGCTCTGGGCCCTCAGGGACTCTCAGATGAGATTTTGCTGCATAGCTCATACAACACTTACACATATGCACACGAAACACGGTACACATTTAGAGCTCATTGAGATGACCAACTTTCGCTGCCTTAAACCTATGCTGAAAAGTGGTTAATAACTTTCTGTGAGACATTATTTTAAGTGGCATTATATTCAGGGACACGTTCAGTGACATCACATTCACATTCACATTCTTAAGAAACATCATAGTGTGATGCTTTTTTTCCATCATCTCGGCCTATTCTACACACATACATCACAAATGTTAACACTCATACACATACACGCACACGCAGACGCGCAAACACACACAAGCATAAACACACTCGTACATCACACACATACATACACCCCACAAATGTTAACACTCTCACACAGACACACATGCACAAACACACTCATATATACACATGCAAATGCACACAGACTCACACATCACATACACAAACAGGCACAAACACATTTACTCGTCACACACAGACTGACACACACACACTAATGCACTGAACTGATATTTAGGGCCCAAACTGACATCAGCCCTATATAGTGTGTGACATGTGCAAGTTGTGTGGTGCACCCAGGCGGTGATGGCGTTTTGTAGGTCATAACATGCTCAAAAGACAAACAGTGTGGTGTGTCCGGGTGGCAACGTCGCAAGGTGCTTGGGCCCACTCATCGTTGCTTGCAACCATATTTGTTCTTGAAATCGTTCTGTTGACTTGGAAGCATGCTTATTACCTTGTTGAAAGCTGTGATCAATTCTGAACCTCCAAGCAACCAGCTTTTGGGCTGAAATATCTTCCTTACTTATATCAGGATGCCATCGACTTTACAAATACCACTGAATCACCTGCCAAAAAGGGCATTAATTATCATGTTTTACAGGGGAACTGAGTGATTTTTCTTGTATGCAGTGTTCTTTTTGATTCAGAAATGTGCTTTGTTATAGCCCAAATTGTATTTAATTTTAACTGATAATGAAAATTTACTATCCTTTACCTGATATATGCAGTTTAGGATTGATGTGTCTGCTTTCTGTTTCCTGTGTTTCCCATGCTAAGAGATGACAAAGGGATTTTGCATATTTATGTGGGTGAAAGCCAGAATATCCAACGAAAACCCACAGAGCACAGAAAAAATACACAAACACCATGCATACTGGTGAGATTCGAACCTCCAACCCAGGAGTTGTGGTGGAACATTAATAGTGATATTAATAATAACAACAATAGTTTTAAAGATAACAATTAGTTTGCATTTATTAAAATAATTTGTTAAAAACATTTGTTAGAACATATTTACATAGAATAAAACAAGTTCTACTGTTTGTTCTATTCTGTGAATGGAAATATTAATTAGTGTGTGTAATGTTTCATTTCTCTGGAGGGAACATACTGTATGTATAATACAGTATGCAGTAATACAGGCCATATTAAGTAACAGACCATGTTTATGATGACTATTTTGGATTTTATCAGCAAAGACAAGAAACGTATCGAAAATCTGCTGAAGAATCCTGGAAGAACCAACCTGCTAAACCTATATACAATTTAAAAGGCACATTATCTGTAATTATTGGTTGTTTAACGATAAGCATAATTTTTATAGTCATACTTTGATGTTTAGAAACTTGTTGGGGTGGCACAGTGAGTAGCATCATCTAGGATCATCGGTTTGATACTGAGCTCAAGTTACTGTCGATGTAAAGTCTTGTATCACCACAGACTTAAATTTTCCTTAGGTGTGACTGGGTGTGAATGAAGTTCTGCGATGGGCGAGCATTCCTTCAAAGGAGATGACCTAGTGTTCCCAGGATAGGCTCAACATCCATCACGACCCAGACCAGTAAAAAAACGGTTACTGAAAATGAATTGTAAAAAAAAACCTAGTGTTACCAGGATAGGCTCAAGACCCATCACGACACAGACCAGTATAAAACGGGTACTGAAAATGATTTTTTTTTAAGGCAGTGCAGTGGCTTAGTGGTTAGCACTGTAGCCTTGCACCTCTAGGTTTGTGTGCATGGAGTTTGCATGTTGTCCCTGTGCTTATTGGGTTTCCTCCTGGTACTCTGGTTTCCTCCCACAGTCCAAAGACATGTTTCTCAAATTGTTGACCGGAGGTCCTACCAGGGTTGTGAAAAATGGGAGTAAATGGTCACCACTGACCTCCAATATTTTCATTTCTTTACACAAATGTCACTGCAGAACAGGCCATCTTGTAGAGAATAATTACCCTGCCCTGGATACACATTTTCAGCCCATATGAGTTGCCAGAGTGGTAGGAATGAAATATCGCAATCTGGCAACATGTCCTGTTACGCGTTCCAAGCAGGCGACCCGCTAATCCGTGTGGTGATTGGTGGAACACGGTCACGTGGCCGGCGGAGCTGTCAGCGCTGCCCTGCCTGCACCATTGTTTGCCCGTCGGCCAGAACAGCGCTTCTGCTCCTCAATGCGTCTGTGAGCGGCGCCGAGTGCCGACTGAATAAAAGCCTCACCGCTATAACAGTGTCGCTGCCTGCATGATACGCGACCCTTAAGCGATATTCCAGCTACCGCGTGTATAATATAAGAAACTGCTCCATTCGTCGCTGCTGTCAGGTTTCTTTTGGATCTCATGAAAATGAATGGTAAGTGCACGACATTGTGTTGTACAGCATCATGGGGTAATGTATATATCGCAGTGGGAATATTCACCTGATTAGTCTAAGACTTCCTCACTTACAGTACGTGTTTTGGTAAAAAATGTAAAATTGGGCTTAGGTTTGTTCTGTATCCCTGTAGACCTGATCTGATCAACTCTCAAACCCAATGCAGCAAGCATTAGAGAAGGTTTAATATCCCATAGAGGGAACTAATTAGATCATGAGAGTACAGTAATCTTTAATTTGACTGAAATATATCAAGGAAAATAATTCTAATATTTGCACATGTATATCCTATTCTATGTGCACTGTAATAATGCACTAATGATAATTCTATACATTATGTCCTTGTGTATATCCTGTGTGTGTTTTATTTAAGGGAAAAAATTCTGGATAATTTAATGAAACACACAATAGGATGCTCCTCTTTTTTCCACTCTAATAACATGTAGCCTACTATACATAATAGTGAGTGAATCTCATTGTGAGAACAGGCAGCTGTGTCAGGCAGAGCTCTGCCTCTTAGTCCAATCCCATGGGAATCGCTCTCTCTCTCTCTCTCTCTCTCTCTCTCTCTCCTGTAATGAGGGAGCATTCACAAGGCCCACGCAGGAGCTCAGGCTGACACACTACACAGTGCTGTTACCCATCATAACAGCCCTTGATCATAAATATGTTCTGCTGAGATAATAAAAACTAGACTGCATTAGATGATACAGTATGTGCTGAATTTATAAACGTGACAATATGCCTGTAAGAAATGTACCTGGTTTAGCAAGATGTGGAGGACACATACTGTTAGCTTTCATATTCTATATACTACTGTAATATAGACCAAATAGACTACAATGGGAAAAAAATTGGAGAAGAGGTAAAGAGATGGCACAATGTGTCACAAACTGTGATGTGGATGTAAATGTATGATACCACGCATCATGAATTTCCACCAACCTTCGCACATTGTGATTTATATATAATTAAGAATTAATTTCTGTTTGTGTTTTGTAATTACAGAAAATTGAAGTAACATCCATCTTTTAAGGTAAGAATCTGTCTTATTACATTTTATGTGTTTTTGTAATATGAAGTATTTTTGTCAATATTATAAAAATTAACTTGGCCTTATTAGAGTCTGATTCTTGCCTTGAATTTATGATTCAGCTATTCACAACTGTTATGACTGTAATTAAAGCCCCCCCTGTGATTTCTCAATGGTGTTCAGTCTTTCAAAGACATTTGCATTTTAGTAACTGTTGTTTCAGAAATAATATCTCTTTGACTCATGTTCATCACTCGACTGAATGGATTCTCATCTGTCAATACAGATAATTGCCCAGCATCTGAAACCGGGGCCTCGTATAGCTGATCGTTCTTTTACCATTCATTTAGCTTGAGACTGCATTTGTCATTAAGAGGAAAGCTGATCTGATGGGTATTAGTGCTTTCTCTTCAGCGGCTTGGTTTAGATCCTTAGTGACTTTCCTCAATGATGGATTGCCATTAATAGGTTTAAAGGGCAGTCCTGGGTATGATACTAGCTTTTGTCATTAGGCTGATTGGTCTTGCTTTACTTACCAGTATGTGATATAGACTTTTCAGGCATTAATTCTATTGGTTCCAGCCCTTTTTTTTGTACCTTTTCTGTTTTTCCTTCAACAGCTTAGTCCTTTACTTCCATGTCTTGTACAGTAGGTGAATGTAATTGTACATACTTACAGTAAGATCATCTGTTTTTTTCCCCAGTGAATGTACTGCTGGAATTACTACAACTCCGTGTAGACATTAATTGGTTATATTTGTCTTGTAGAATTCTTCATGGTTTACACATTGCTCCTAGAGCCTCCCCAGCCTCTGCTTTTTCCATTGCATGGTGTCTGCTCTTATCTTTTTAAACACATTCTAGGATTTCTTTGCTTCTATTTATTACTCTTAATGATATTTACTGCTCACCTGCTCCAATTCAGGAAGCAAGTATAGCCGATACCATAAGATTTATACACTCAGTGTAAATATTCAATATGATAACATTTTACTTATTTCTTTAATAATATAATGAATGAAATTGACAAACATCAGTGCATACATCAATTGGTATTGTACAGTTAGGTGTGATCATGTTGTAGTCTGTATTCTGAGAAAAAGCTTTTTTCTTTTCTTTTTTTTTTTCAGTGGTCAGGTCAGCAGTGGAGGTTATTTTATATTACCTAATGTTATAATGTGCTTTGCGGTTAGCCAGAACAGAGCATCCGTAATATATAACTGACAGCAAAATGTGAAATCCTGCTTTCTGCGGCCATAATTAAATCAAATTCAGTGTAAACTGTTTAACGTGGTGCCAGTTGTCTGTAGGAGCGAGTTGAAGTGAGAGGGAGACAGCGGGTCTGAATGTGGCACTGTGCCTCATTATCTGCTTCCATTGTTACTCCTCCACCAGTCTCTTTTTCTCTTCAGCAAGGAATCAGCTGAGTGCGGCAATGCTTCCCAGCATGCACACACACATTCACACACATGCACAAATGCTCACACTGTGCAAGAAAAAGGCAGGGATTCTAATGCAGAGGTGTATATTTACGTGCGTGTGTGTAATTTAATGTTATATAATATATGAAAAGACACATACTCAGAGACACACAGGTTTATTTCCACACCTCATGTCTCTTTCTCTTCCTATGACTGTAGTTATCTGACTAAGTTATTTTCATCATTCCTAATAAGAATTACTAAACCTAAATATTAAGTAGTACATTTAAGATCATTCAAGTGACACTGACACTGTTACCAATGTCATTTTTTTATTTAGGTTTTGTGTCAATTGAATATGTTGTCCAAATACTGAGCCTCATACTGTAGTGCACACACTCACGTACAGTACACTGATTATAAAGCAGTGGTACTGAGTTGTTGTACGCACTGGAATGCACTGCTGTTACTTGCATATGACTATATTGCTGCTTTGATGTAATATAAGATGTGCTGTAAAAAGTCAGAATTTGTGATTTGTCCTAGACAAGGAAAGTCAGAGAAGGAGATCAGTGACTGCTTTATTGGCAGAAACAGTCAACTTGCTTTGGAAAAATGCCCTGTGCCGTGCCATGCCTACAGGCCTTCAGGGGGAAGAGAAAGGGGGTGGCCAAAAACAAAGGATGCAATAATGTGTTTTTAATTTAAGGAACAAAAGACTCCTAAGGGATTAGAACAAAAGTTATTGCTTTTTACTGTATCAGTGTGACAGTTCAACACTGTTTTATGGTTGTGATGCTTGCAGACCAAGACTTTCCGTTAAATGCACAGATTCCTGTTTTTGATTTTTAAGGAAATAGAATATCTATTTTGCAGTAAATATGAAATGCAGTATAGACAATTGTTTCTACACAGTTCATTCAGTTTCTTTGTAGACTTGTCATTCAGCATTTTATTTCAGTGTCATGTTTCTGTTGTATAACTCATTCATATGAATACTGAAACTTGCTTACCTTTGCATATAGTACTGTGAATAATCTGTGCCTGCCTTTGTTAATGTGATACTGCAGTCAAATCTAGTCTTGATGAAGGAACACAGGCATTCAACCGTCCCACTTTGTGTGAAACAAAAGGGCTCTTCGAGCTCAATTAGAGACTATGGGGGGTTTGATGTGCCCTGTTGGCTTCCTTTCGCTGTCTCTGTGTCAGCCTCATGTCTCAGTGATTTTAAGCATCTTGCCAGTTGAAGTGGTTGCCATGACGCTTGTTCGGCATGTTTATATGTGCAGCAAGGAGAGCACATGTTGTTCAAATATTCCAATCTCAGCCTCTCCTCTTATAAGATATGAATACTGTATGATTTACCTGGCACTACTTTTAAGGAATTGTAGTGTTTAATATAATGTGGTTGGTTGAGGTTTTAGATGCTGTGAATGTACTGTAGCATTATATACTATCTGATGGTTGCATTTAATTCATTTTTTCGCATTAGAGAGTCATGCATTTGGTAGTTCGGTGTAGCCGTCACCACATCACTCCTGGATGGCACTTCCAATGTTCAATCCCAGAGTCATTTTTTAAATTTAAAGCACAAGAAATCCTCTTAAAATGTTTTTTTTTTTCCCCCCCGAAATGAGTATGTCAGTTAGAGATTTACTACTGAACAGATGTTTTCATAAACAGGAAACATCTCGCTGCTTCATCACCTCTCACCCTGTCTGCAGTTAATTACACTACTCTAAATCAGCGCATTGAAATTCAATGGCGCTTTACAGAAGGCCATCATCATTAAAGGTGTGAGAATGTGTCTTTTAAAAAGCAGGCTAATAGACGGACATCACAGAAGCTGTCATAGCACCATAACACAGTCAGAATTTAGTTTTTAAGATGTTAGAGTTTTTATTTCTGAAAAGATTACAGACATGATTACAATGTCTATATTGTTTTTTCATTGACTGACTGGATATCAAGCCTGGCAGCACACGAAAAAAGAGCTTTGCCAATCCATTTATAAAATGTCTTGTAAATGTAATCTTATGCAACATGCTGCTTCTGATGTACGTGTTCCAGGATCACGACACCTAAAAGATACCCATGCTACTGTATTTTTAATGCTATTTTTCACACAGTAGGTTAATCATGGCCTTGAACCAGGTTTATATGACTTGTGTTAAATGCTTAGATTACCATAGACTTTACCATAGGCTACATTGTAAAGACAATTCAAAGTTTTTAAATGTTTCATATTTGTTTTTGTTTTTTGACAATTTCAATGCATATTTTGTGAACCATTTTATCATTTTGCATTTTTCAATGACATTTATACATGGGTAACAAAGTAAACCCTACGTGAATCTGTCGTTTTTACATTTTTAGTCTTTTTGATTTCTCATTGTAGGTATCTTATATTTTTATTACGATGTTCATTTTTCAGAAGTGCATATTAGGTGTTATAAATGACCACTTAAATCTATTAGCATGCAACAGACAGTAGTAATGCATGGTAATAGTGTTCATTAGAGCTACCAACTACTTTATCTATTAACTACTTATTAACTGCATTTTCAGCTAGAATGAAAGCATGTTGTGAAAGCAGATCCTGTAAACGCTTCATATCAGTGATGAAGTGTGTGACAATATTCTAATAAAAAGCACTATTTTTTGAAGGCAGTACAAATTCCATAGACATTTTTTTTAATACATTTTTTTTCTTTAGATTTTAATGTTCTCAAATGAGGAATTGAATCCGAAGTCATTACACCTATGGGGACAATTTTCTTAAAATAATGTTGTTCTATATTGTTCTTTTCAGATTATTCAGAGCCTGCTTTCTCTCCCTCTCTATCTCTTCTCTCACATATTGCTATGGCAACCAATTTTAATGTGTTTAAAATAACTGGATGGGGAGACAGTTGCCGTATGTTTATATATTCCAGACCATATTAAGATAGACAGTTTGGAGTAGTATGGGGGTAACTCAATTGTGAATTACTATGTAACTAATTGGTGCAGTCTACCGTAACTCTTCTGATGTGTTACTTATTTTAATCTGACAGATAATTTGTTGATTTGTCTAATTGGATATCCTGCCTTATTCAATATTAAGAATGAAATGAGTGTATGAATAACATTTAAAGCATTCGTTTACAGCGTAGGTGTTTTGCACGAGTGAGTGTGTGCAGTGCCAGTAATTGTGTGGGTCTGTCTGTCTGTGTGCGGCTGCAGCTCTTAAGTGTTTTGGACTGAGGTTAACTAAGGTCAACTTGGCCGTCCAGGGAACATTGGAATATGGATGTGTTTTTCAAATGCTGACATTTCTGTAATAGATAAATGCTCCGATGCTAAGGGCTTGTTCCAGCATGTATTATGACACCCAATCACCGAAGACTGAACAGTAGCAAATCAGGCTACCAATTAGTGATGCTAACAGAGCATGCCAGTATTCAGAAATACTAAATCTAAAGACCGATTAGAAAAGCCATTCTGTGCACATCTGTACATGTGTCTTCTCAGTGTGACACTAACTAATTAATTCACTATCATCATATCAGTGGTAAATATCCTGTATGTCAGATTGTGCAAGCAAACAATAAACTGCAGTAGTATACTGATTCAGTTATTAGATTAGATTAGATTCAGATTTTATTGTCATTGTGCAAAGTACAAGAGCAAATCCAATGAAATGCATCATACATCTGTAGACAAGAAATCTATATAGGAAAAATATGTATGGTAATGTTAAAGGTAATAACTGTTTATTATACTCAGACGCTAGCATTTAATTAGATTAATATTTGTTATTTCACGATCGCGTAAAATGAATAGAATTATGTATACTGCCGAAATTGTCTGCATTGTAAGCATGTACTTGTTTTATTCCTCTGTCCCACACTGATTATTTGGCTTGAATGGCAGTTTAGTCATCTTTTAGTGACACTCACTCAGCCTACACATGCACTCATCTAATTTTAGACTGCGCACACACCCTGGCTGTCAGGTAGCTGCCAGTCATTGACGGGTACCACACCTGGCACTGCTTCAGTCATTTACAGCCTTACTCAGCTTCAAATTACCACCACATCATTAGACTCACTTGACTGCAGCAGTTAATTCAAATGTGATGTTAAGAATTTTTAGATAATTGACACTTTCATGATCAGACAAAGATGTTTTTTTTTTTATTTCGAAGAAATGTTTGAAGCGACTCCTGTCAAAAGAGAAGTATACAGTTTTTTTCCCCCAGAATATTTGATCTAGCGTTTTCACAATATGTTATTAAATCCAATCCAAAGAGAGATGTTTAAAATGTATAATTATTTTTCACAATTAACACAAACAAGATTAGCTTCATAGATCGTCTCTGACAACAGTCCTCTGCGGTTTAAATTTGAAAATGTTATCAGCTCTCAGTGAGAAAGTGAATTAATAATGCGTGTGCCTGTGCAGACCCAGACAACCCCAGCCTCCCAGCGCTTGGATTAAAGATGAAAGCATTGTTCACTATGTGAGGTGTTCACTATGTGAGTCTCTGTCTACTCAGAGCTTCAGCTTCTCCTAAGTTTTTTTTTTTTTTCTTCTCTTGGCATGGGAAAAATGCAGACATAAATAAAAAATATTTTTATGAATTATTCAGGGGTGTCTTATGATTGACATGAGGGTGAAAGTACCTGATTATGCCACAAAAGTATGTGAGAGGAATGAAATTTGGAGCGGAATTGATACAGTCGGGATTTACAAGTCCAGGATGATCCACACAGCTGCTAAGTGAAGGAATGTGTTTGGTTTTTTTTTTGCCTAATTTGTGTGTATTGACCTTGCCTTGCCAGCCTTGCCAGTGCTACACACACACAAAAAAAAAAATCCAAATATTTGAGAAACGTCTACGTTCTGAATCATGGTATGCAAAAAGGCGTTTTATTCTAACCCAATTTTAAAATGATCCGAAACGTTTTCAGTACCCAAATAGTAGGTCTGCACGATTTGATCCTAAAATCACATTGCGATTATTTTAACATGCTGTGATTGCAAATTATATTGAGTTATATATTAAATGTACCATTTTGTATTCCAACATTTTTATCAAGACTAACACCAAATATTTGGACAAATAATGTCATTAAGAGGATGATTGCCAATATTTATTCAAATTTATTAAAAAAAAAAAATTTTTTTTTAATTAATTAATAAATTCCCGACTACAGTATGTGCATATTACCTGTAATAAATTTTACGATTAAAGAATTGCTCAGGTCCTTAGTGCCATTACATTTTTATGAGATTAATTTCGCAGCACTACCAAGTAACATTATATAACATAGTATACTATAATATGTCAAGAACCTTCTAGCAGCTTTGAATTAATGTCACATTATTCTTACTCAAAGAAGCTTTAAATAGATTTTCGCTTATCCCATAATCCCAATTTCCTTAATTCTTTACTCCAGTCCAGGTCATTAGCATATGAGGACCTGATAACACTCAATGTTTGCGCTTCACTAGTGGTGCATATTTTAATGTCCTTCTTAATTTATGCTCTAACACAAGCCATGATGAGAGGAGCAGTCTCTGTGCATGGCATTTATTTCTATTAAGAGTTCAAGGTTCTGTGTAACACGAGGAAAGTCTGCAGTCCACCTTAATAAACACAACCCACGATACGATTTGTTTGAGATTCTGTCTGTCGCTGTGAAGCTGAACCTGTTCACATGCACAAGGCTGATGGAGGAATGGTGCTTTTTTTTTCTCCCTCCCTTCATTGTTCTGGGTGGAGGATGAGGAGATCAATGCTGGGCACTAGCTGCAGCAGTCTGCTCCGTGTGCAGGGTACTGAACAGCAGCCAGCTCTGTCTCGCTCCTTTCATGTGTGTGTGTGTGTGTGTGTGTGTGTGTGTCTGTGTGTCTGTGTTGATGACTAATGCCTTGCCTTGGGCAGCAGCAAGTTAACAAATGTACAGAGCTGGAATGAAGCCTCATTTCCATAAAGCAGTGAGTGTAGTACATTTGCTTAAATGGGCTCCTTTGTCCTTAATTGGCTCGTATATTTTTGCTTGTTGCTCCCAAAAAGGACAAGTTCTGTAGTCTCACAGTTTTGTGTTGTTATTGTGCAAGATGGTCATTTTTGTAAGCATTCTAAGTGATACATTCTGTTTAATGAATGCTGTGATTAGGAAGGTTTAATGTGTGAGCTGTTTGTCTTTTTAAACAATGAGCAGTAATGTGTTTTGGTATAAATTGAAATTCATCTTGATTTACAGGCCCACAAGTCATAGGTTAATTGAGCATTCATGGTAAATAAGACGAGACTAAGTAACTCGGTAATGTGTCATAAGAACATTTTTGTAGCACTTGTTTTCATCCTGTGTATGCATACATATGTATTTTATACATTTGAAAAGAATGTGATAAAATACATATCCACTGAATAGAGTATGCAATATGCAATACAGTATGTGTACTCCTCTTTGTTTCACATATAATGTATAATAATATTTATTGAATATTAGTACATACTGTAGCACACAGTAAAATCACTTCAAAAAGCACTCAACGTAAAAACATGATTTGAAATAAGTGATGGATTCGACGGGTAGATTTGTGTTCAGACAATTGCTGTCGAGCAGAAGAATTCTGCACTGAGCATCAGTGGACCAGCTAGTTAACGTACTGAGCAAATGTTGGTAATTAAAAATAGCCTTTCTGATTTTGCCAAGTGAAACTTTGCTACTGGAATCAGACTTACAGCTAGATAAAGCTTGTTTATGAGCAGTACTAAGACCTACTAGGTACTGTAGTTAGCTAATGGGTTGGGTGATACAAATGTAGTTAGCTAATGGCTAAGCTAATACAAGTGAAAAACAAAATACTTTATCGATCTCCAAGGGAAACTAGATTGTAGGGATGTGAACCACCAGGGACCTCAGGATATGATATCATGATTCCTAAGTGCCAATTCAAAGTGTGTTGGGATTCTGTGATTTTGTGACGATTCTAACAGTAGAAAATACTTTAGAGTGCAACAACCGCAGGGTTATAGCTGAACAGCAACATTTTGCCACTTTAAATGCAAACATGTATATCAATTTTATTTAAAAGATTAGATTTTTGAGTCAGTGTGGCGATATATGAATGCCACACAAATGAATTGCCATACGTAATGGAATTTATTTTTACCACATCTCTACTAGTTAACTAATCGGTATTGATCATAAGCTCGCTGGTACAAGTACACAAGTGCATTTTCAAGTTTCTGTATATACAGTATTCTGTATGTATATACGTTATATATTTTTTTCTGTATATATTCATAGATCCTGCTTTAAAATTATTGATATGATTACAAAGAGAAAGAACAAATAATTTACTTACTGTACACCACCGCTTCCTTAGGACATAAAGCAGCTTCTGAACACTCCACTGAAAGAGTAAGCCATGACCTTTAAAAAAAAAAAATCCTGCATTGGTGTTTTTCATAAAGCGGACCCCATGTACAGTACAGTCAACACTTTCGAAATCTAATGTCAAACATGTCATATATCATCACTGCATTCATGGCCTTTTGGAGCCCTTTAGTAAGTTGCAGAATCCAGCAGAGAGAGAGATCTTTAGATATACTGTATAATCATTACACTATACAGTTTTGTAGCTTACATGGATCTGCAGAGAGACATCTTTTTTCACCTGGAAATCACCAAAGGCTCTCACAAGGTTGCTGTTTAATGCTCTTACTGGTGTGTGTGTGTGTGTGTGTGTGTGTGTGTGTGTGTGTGTGTGTGTGTGTGTGTGTGTGTGTGTGTGTGTGTGTGATTTTAGAGGTTAAACACAGTCTGGACTTTTACCACACTGCTTCTGAGGTGTTAGTGGCTTTTTACTCCTCTCTCTTTGTAAGCTCTATTTTCGCTGTCTGTCTGCGCTGCGTCTGCAGTGGGCCGAGACAGCCGCTCCATTGACGTATGATGCTTCAAAAAAACTTGCATAGCCATATGCGTAGAATAATGTTTGTGTTGTGCTGTACAACAGTAAAAACACTAACATTGTAGAGATGAGGTAGGACATATTGAGCTTTAGCTAAAGCTGGCAGACCAAATGTTCTTCTACTGTGTTCCTTTTCTTGCCTGCTGTCTGTTCTCTCTCTCTCTCACTCTCCTTCTCTGTGTGGACACAGCGAGGCTGTGTTCGTGCTGTACTGTGCAGTTGCCTTGTCTTAGGTAGTTTGTAGACTGCAGAGAAGGGGGGTGAGGAAGTCACCCTGGCCTCTTGGCTAAACTCACGTCTGCTTTCAGAGAGATGGCTTCAAAGTTGTTCATCTATATAAATATAAGAAAGGTTTTGTCTGTACATTGGTCAGAAATCGATCTTTCAGTGATATCTTTGCGTGTCATATGCCGGAGGCCCCGAAACCAGTCTCAGAAAAATTTAGTGTCCATATGTGTGTTTGTTAGTGTCTGTCTTTGTCCCAGCATCACACAGAACTGGCTGAACAGAATTTAATGAACCTATTCCAGTCCTTCGGTATTTGCATAAAGTTAAACCTGCACCATTAACTTCATCAAAACGTTGAGCAGGTGTTATGAGCAGGTATGTGCCAGATGCTGATCAGCTTATTTCTAGCTTTAACCTTTTAACTATTTCTACAAATTCTTTACCCATCAACAACGGGTACTTGCGCTAATATAATTACATTTTATGGACTCTATTTAAACGCAGTTAAACTGTTTTAAATACTACAAAAACTGTTGTAAATATTAGACCCGTTCATTTATGCAATTATTGCAGTAGCAAAGTTTTTTGTTCCTCTTAAGTGTTTCTATTAAATCATCTGTCCTACTGTACATATGGTCGAAATGACAATAAAATCCACTTTGACTTTGATTTAGTCCAACTCAATTATATAGTGCTATGGACACTCACAAAGCAGCTTTACAGAAATATAATGTAGAATAAAAACAAAGCTGAATATACAAATTTATAGCTTTATCAGTGTATATCTAAAGAACGGACTAGAGGCGACAATGGAAAGGAAAAAACTCATACTGTATACTGTAGCACCTAAATAAATCCCTGTTATAACTGTATCCTACGTATATGGTCAAACGTGCGATGGTTTCACGGTGAAATTCATTTCAGGTAAAATAAAGTCCACTTTGTTGAGGTTACCAATTGTTAAAGAGACTTACATAAAGTCTATACCTGAATTTATGGCGTGTAAGTGAAGTGTTCGTTTCTAAATCAAGCATGTTTGCGTCATAGAAAAGCACATTGAAGATTTTTAAGATTCTTATGGTATGAAAAAGAGTTTAGTTGGAGGTTTTAATAGCAAAACCAGTGCTTCTATACTGTATGTTTTTTATGTTGAGAGGTACAAAACTGTCCATGGTCATTTCAATCTTTAGACCAATACAGCAATTACAGTTACAAGACATCATAGCAAAAGTGTTGATATCAAATGCAATCGAAAGCCATCCTCATAGTTTTTAACTGGAAGCATCTTCAGTAATCACATGCATTTTTTAAACAGACCATATGGTGCCACCCTCAGCAGCAGTGAGTGGTCTCCAAGTGATCAGAATTCCAGCCAGAAGTAGGGCATCAGGATGCCCAGAGGGCAGAACAGGTTTAAATATACATCGATACCAACTTCTTCCAGACCAAGTACAAATATAAGTACTTCCGTTTGGGTACCTGCCAGAAGCAAGTGCTGATAAGATTACAACGTAAACAGAGCCGTTGTCACGTCTACAACATATTGACGGCACCTGCTTATTGCTTTACTAGTGTGTGAATCCAAAAACTACTTTGCATATAAAATGACTCTCAGTGGAATGAAATCTTTATCAACAGGCTATTAATAGCCTATTAAATAGCTATTAAAATACTTTTTAAATATGCTTTAAAAAGTACTTCCCTGTGTGGGATTTTTAGTGTAAGGACATATACTATTACATATTTGATCATCGTTATTAAAAGTAAATACATTTTATTTGCCCTCCCACCCTTATTGGTCTCCTTTAGCTACTCATTAACAACAACAACAACAGTGTCGCAATGCTTTTGCTGAGGTTGCAGCATAACCTGCACGAACATATTTTAAATTCACATGGACGAAATCCTAATTATATGTTTTAAAAATCTACATTATAACAAAGAAGGGCATCCATTTGCCACCATAGTCAATGGGGATGGGAATCAGCAGGGACCAGAAAATATGATGTTATTTCAAAATCTCGGTCCTGATTCAATCTGTATTGTGATTCTGTTAATATCACAATTTTAAAATATCCCAGTGTAGTATTAATTTTTTTTTTCCTTAAAATTTTGTTAACCTTAAAAACCTTAGCAAATAATTTGCTCCTACCACACAAGATGCTGTGCTGCCTGGTAATGTGCGAATGGTTTAGAGCGTACCACATGCAAAATTATAGAAGAACAGCAATATTTCACAACCTCAAATGCAAACATATGTACATTTTAGAATTATTTTTTTCTAGAAAATCACTAGAGTTAAAAAAAAATCGTAAGAGAGTCACTACATCATTGATTGCGATACGTCACTGAAATGTTTTAAGAGTCAGTGTTTGAAAGGCAAGGATAAACACTGATCTAGAAAATGAAAGATTTTGTAGCACTTTGTCCGTTATGCTTGCATATGAATGCATATTTATGCACCACGCTGTTATCTTTTCCAAGCTGAAGTTTATATAACAGTTCCCTGTTTGTGTTTATCAAATATCATAAATAGTTGTGTTTCTCTCTCACTGTGTCACTCTTGTCACAGAGCACAGCTCTGGAAGTGGCTGACGAGCAGGAGTAACACAGTCAAACCAAGAGTTGAACGGTTAAGTTACTGTAGGTTAGCAAGACAAGACTGGAGAGAGAGATGCACTGCTTTTACTGGCTGACATTAAACTCAGAGAGGAGAAAACATAGTGACCTGATTGCTGTTCCTGCAGTTCAGTCTTACAGCTTTTTTTTTTTTTTTTTGTGCCCAGTACATTTTATCCTCTCATTCGTGTTTCCAACATCATCTGAAGATCATGAGTTCAATCCCCTGGTGGTACTACAGCCATCTGTAGTTGTGAGCTTAAAAAGAAGACTGACCATGCTGTCTCAGAGGGAGGGATGACATACTAACACTCTCACATCAATCATGGCGACACTGGCCGATCATGGGTATCTGAGAGCTCTCGCCGGCGGAATGTACGGGTGTCGCTTTCCTCCATGTGTGTTATGTTTCTCCCTAACAGTGGGTGAGTAACGGTTGGAAAAGACGCTGTTGTGGATTTACATACATAAAAGGAATCAGGTCTTAGCTTGTGCTGTCCTTGATTGGTAGCTTGATTGGGAGTGCCTTAACAGGTCTAGTGGACATTGGACACAACTAAACAAGGAAGAAAATCAGTGCATCTCTAGCAATAATGGAAATAGTTTTAGGGGTTTGCAGTTATTTGTTAGATCTAGCCAGGGTGTCCAGGGTGTACACCGCCTTGTGCCCTAAGGCTCCTGGGATAGGCTCAATGCCCCCCACAACCCTGTATACAGGACAAAGACCACTTTTTACTGTATACAGGGTTGCAGGGGGCCTGGAGCCTATACAGTAGCAGTCTAAATGATAAGTGAGTGAGTGAGTATATAGAATTATAGAAGAACAGCAACATTTCACGACCTTGAATGCAAACATGTGTACATTTAAAATTAATTTTAAAAAATAACTGTGGAAGGACATTATCTGTCCAAAGTTCATGTGTTGATGTAAATAAGCTCAGCAATATTTAATGGAAATTTAACTTGCCATTGAATTTTAAATGTTTAGTTAATGGAAAGATTTAGTACTTGAATATTATTCAATGTTGTTCAATTATTTAGTATGCCCACTTTTAAACTTTTTTTTTTTTTTCCAGTGGCCTATTTGTGTGAACTACCTACTGTATGATGTACAGTATATTCAGTGTTTATAAATAAGTGGCTGTGTGCACACAATGGCTATACTATAAAAATATACTATACAAATTGTATAGTCAGCAGAAAATAGAATGTTAGGTTCAGGTTTGTGTATGTCAAATACTCCACATCGTACTCATAACTGTGGCAGGGCTGTGTACAGGAGAAGATACTGCACTTCAGCAGATCCCTGTAGTATCTCATGGTGCAAATAGAATAATGTTAGTTTAGTGTGAGTGGCTCCACGAGATTTTAATTCCCAGTGTTATTTGCAACAGTGGTCATGCACTTATTTGTTTTCAGAAGTGTGAGCCCCGGGGCCAGGAAGTACACTATTGAACTGACCCGTGTGATTCAGTGGAGTGGCTGGGCTCAGCTATTCTCTGGACTGAGGCCATTCAGGGGTTAGTATGCTGCTAATTAAAGGCCATGGAAAAGCTGTGGTGACGTAGAATGAAACATTTAGGAGGAAGCAAAGGCTGGGGATAGAGGCTGAACAGATGGGGAGACAGCAGAAAGCAAAGGGAGTTAAATAGAGGTGACAAAGGAAGCGTGCTGCGTGCCGAGGAGAGCTGGCATCACAGCAGCAGGAGTTTTTCTCTACTACTTATTACCTTTCCTGTGTTAAGGGGAGACTTCGGCATCTTGTAGTCTGAAGGCCTTACATGCATTTGTGTAATGCACTGTGTAAAGCTTCTAACTGGTTGGAGCTTTTAACTCAATAGAGTTGCAGTGGGTTAATCCAAGTCGAACAGTGACAACATAAAACAGAATTTGTTCATATAAAACGTCACCTCTGTTCAGGATGTTCTTTGAGATATATGTACATACTGTATATTGGCCTTGATTATATTGCTGCTTTGAAATTGGAACATTTAATACTCTCACGATGTCTTTATCATAATCAGACTGTCACAAAATATCTGATGTTAGTGGTTGAATATACAGAAGCATTTGTTCTGCTATTAAAACCTCCACTTCTTACAAAGCTTTTTTCTTATGCCATAAGAATCTTAAAAATCTCTAATCTGTTTTTCTATGTCACAATCATATTTGATTTAGAACTGAACACCTCATTTCTCCGTCATAAATTCAGCTATACACTTCCTTATGCTAATCAAGCCCAACCTGTTGACTAAATCCTCAATATGTAACACAAAATCCGCACTCACATTGCCAAAACGGGTCGTTCTTGCTGATGCAGTGGCTCAACCAAATTGGTGTCACGAAACTGCTTCTGATTGGCCTGTGTTCTGTATTTATATGAAATGGAGCAGAGTATCTGATTCCCCATAAGGAGGGGAAAGGAAAAGAATGCAAATTAGATATCACTGTTCTACAATAGATGGGTCCCAAAGATGGAGAGGAAATGAGGAGAATAATTAAATCATGTGGGAAAATCAGGTTCCACAATGCTTATGGCTTGATAGGAGCATTTATCCTGTCCACTTATGGGAAGGGTCATGAGCTTTTCTACCCATTGGCTGGTCTGTGGACAAAAACAAAAGCGTTTTGTAGGGAACAATATTAGGCTACACAAGTGATATGAGGAAATTGCTTGCTGCTATTATTTGGAATGATTTTCCATTTAGTCTCAGCTTTAGTGTTCATCCATTCAGAGATCAATACTTTATACCCATGGGCTGTGCACAATTGGAAAGAAAAGTGTATTAAACTGTACGCTTCCTTGTTGCTGGAGTGGCATCTCAAGGATACATCCTATTTATCCCTTTTCTAGACTGGTGCATGTAGTGGACATCTCAAGATTGACCTTATTACCAAAAATAATTAGGGTCCATTGACGTACCTTTTTTAAATGTACACTACAGTATAAACATTTCCAGGTGAAAGATGCATATTAAAGGTGCAAAAGGATATATTATTCATTACTCCTGATTTGCTTCATCATTATAAGGCAGAAATGTCATAAAGTCACTAATGCTATATAATTCACTCATGCCATTTTCAAACTTATTTCCATAATTATTTTTAATTCCTTAAAGCTGCTTTGCAACAATGACCATAGTTAAAAGCAGCAAATTTATGAAATAAAATGTTTTATAAATAAAATTTAATTTCATTGATTTGGGTAGCCTCATAGTGAATGTAAAAAATATAAATATTTTAGTTTAATATTTATACAATAGCAAATGATGGTTGTATAACATTATTTTCTTTTAAGCTTGAATATAAGTTCTGTTGAGGTATTAATAAGACCATGTTCTGGAAATCCATAAATTATTTCTTTGTGTAATCCAAGGTGATTTAACTAGAAGAGAGATCTTTGTACATGCTAAAATGTAACTACTTAAATTAATGACTCTTTAATTTTAATTAAAGAGATCACCGAAACATTGGATCACTGTTACAGTATATGCCAAACTGAACACACATTTCCCTGTCATTTAATCCACTGTATCTGTGTTTGTAATGAAAGAATGAAATAGTGTGAAGATAATTGCACACGCTATGATCTAGAGTGTTAACACAGATTACGATTTAGATTGTAACACAGTATATGCACCTTCATTTATTTTCTGAGGCCAATCCCAAGGGCTTAGCCTTACCACATGACCCTGCAGATAACTGATTGGCAGGTACATTGCTTAGCAACAATAGTCTACTACCCCTCCTGCCCTAAATGTGCACCACCGTTATTGAGGAGCTGTAGCTCGGTTTGGGTTCGAACAGGAATCCCAGCAGTAGTACTCTGCACTGTTATTGCACTGTTATTGCTTCAACCTGGTGTTTTAATGTGTGCAGTAGTCTCCCTTTATTACTAAATAATTGGCTGACTGTGGGTGGCCAAAGACAAAAAAATGCCTTCTTACCTTTTTTTTTTTTCTTTTTCCTTCAATGTACCAGTAGCAGACATTTAGGTATCGTATAATACCTGACACGAAACCATTACTCCTTATAACCATGGCCTGCAGGCTGCTGTTAACAAGGAATGTAAAACATCAGGTGTCCTTTTTTATCTCAGACCTGAAATTCAAATCTGATCCCATATTGATAAAAAAACAATTTGAAGTTATTTAAAATTGGTGAATCTGTTTTCAATCAGTCAATCAATCAATAAATCAATCAATCAATAAAAGGGGTATTTATCTTATCTTGTGAAATAAAGCTAGCCATCGGATAGGCACAGGACTAAGGTGTATATGTTGATGTAAAAATGCAAATAAAATCTTCTGGTGTACATTAAACATCATTTTGGTTTGGAGTTTTTGGTGCTGGAAGGCATTATTGCTCTATAAACCTGTGGCATTGATAAACTGTGTGACAACTGTGTTAACTATAGCTCTCAGTTTTTGCCACAAATCCCAGTGCAACAGCCTAAATCCTGCATGTGTGTGTGTGTGTGTGTGTGAGTGTGTGGCTAATTTGTTAGTGTACCCATTAATCTCTTTAGATTACTTGCTGTGCAGGGTATTGACTTGTAGCTTCCTCTCCTTTCTATATCCCTTCTCATGCAATCTCTGCACCTCTCTCTCTCTCTCTTCCACCTTCTCTTACCCCCTCCCTCCCGTTCTAACACTGGTAAAAATATCTGCAGACAGCAGGAGCACAGAAGAGGGTCTCTCTCTCTCTCTCTCTCTCTCTCTCTCTCTCTCTCTCTCTCTCTCTCGCGCTCACTTGTTCTCTCTTTCTCTCTCTCACTCTCGCTCGTTCTCTCTCAGACATCCCACCCATGTGATCTCGCAGGCAGGCTGTGCTCAGTCTCCAGCCCTCAGCTGGCTGCACCTAATGAGTCTTTGTGTGGCTGGAACGAATAAGAGAGAGAAGCAGTCAGGGAGAGAGAAGCAGGGAGAGAGAGAGAGAATCAGGGAGAGGGAAGAGGAGAGTTCTTTACTGGAAAGAACAGTAAAGACTTGGCTGCTGCTGAATGCACAGGTTTCTCTATCTCACATACACACACTCTTCCTTTTCCATCACTCTCTGTCTCTGTGTGTGTCTCTCTCTCTCTCTCTCTCTCTCTCTCTCTCTCTCTCTCACACACACGTGTTGCCCAGTACAGGGAGAGTAAAATGGGAGGCCTTCATTCATCACGACTCATCCAGGCTTGAATCGGTCCATTCACTCTGAGTGTGAGTGGAGGGAGTAGCGGGTGGAGCACATCAGTGGTGGACACAGGTCAGTTGGCTCCTTTAAAGCCCGGCATGCAGCCCATTGCTTGCTGCTGAACTCATGTGGCAATGCCAGGTTTCAGCAGGGTTTAGCAGACAGCGACTTAACGCTTAAGCGAATAGGCTTCTCTTGAAACTACATACAGTATCTGACGATGTTGCTTGTGTCTCACAGCTTGTGATACTGTACATGTAGTGGCGATGCAGTATTGACAGTGCCTACTGTATATGTGTATATATATTTGAATGCATGTGAAATGGTCTTGTTCGTGGGAGTGGCTGCTCTGTGCTGGTTTTTTTTTTTTTTTTTTTTGCTGCAGAATGCTGTAGTTGCAACATGGACTATGGGTGTTGTGGAAAAGTACAGCAGCCTAGCCGGCAGAGAGGAGAGACAAAGGGAGAAAGAGGGAGCGAGAGATGGAGAGAGAGAAGGGAATGAGGTATAGAGAGGAGGAATAACTAGCTGGGAGAGTTACTGCTCTCCTCATCTCTCTCTCTCTCTCTCACTCGCTCTTTCCCTCTATCTCTCACTGCACACTACAGCAGTCAGCTCTTGTTACCTCTGGGCTACCCATGATGTCATGCCAATTCATTGTATCAAAAAATGAATAGTTGCTACTCCTGCTTAGGTCTCAGGTGTGCCCAGATCCGGTGAAGCAGCTTAGCTTTAACAAGGAGAGATGACCACTTATACATAAACCAGTGTTTATTTTCTTAGGTCTTATGGGTGTGATATTAGCCGTCATTATTAAGGATATACATAACCAACTCACATAGAAAAAATGCTGCTTTGCTAGTGTGCATCATAATAACTGTACATAGCCTAAGAGAGATCTTATGTAAAGTTACTGATCAGATCCTCTTTTCGTTAATCAATGATTTTATGAATGCCACATGATTTATATATATATATATATATATATATGTGTGTGTGTGTGTGATGCAGCATGGTGTGTGTATTTATTTTTGGATCTTTGGGGTTAGTAGTAGATGCCAGAAAGACCAAAAAAAAAAATCAAAATGTCTCAGATATGAAATCACTATTTGTGCAAGTATATTAGTATCTCCATAGCAACCACTTTTGGTATGAAAGAGCAGTGCGGCATGCGCCGAGGGCTAAGAATGCGAATGGATTTTCAACAAGGGGGAACTAATTATGATGATTACAAGGAAATAGGCCTATGTTGTATCCGAAAAACCTGGACGAGCCATTTGCAGTTATCTGGTTCCTCCTCCGGTGAATCCGACAGAGAGCAGCAGGCCTTGCGACAATTGACACAACTGAATGATTTTTATTACAAGATGTCACACTGTGTTTTTGAATTATATTAATAACATGATGAAGCATTAAAAAGTAGATTATTATCAGCGGGGTCATGAGTGGGTATTGTATCCTCTTCCTGCTGGATCAAGAAGTTAGATTAGATAAATCTTAGTGTAGAACACAGGCCATAAGAAAAGTGTGTGTGTGTGTTTTTTTTTTTTTTTTTACTGTAGAGAAAATGCCAGACATTCCATAGCAGCACTGTATGCTGTGGTTTGGAGCTTCTCCAGCTTCTCTCTCTCTCTACCTCTCCCCGTCTCTCAATCTCTGCCTCACTCCATCAGCACACACACACAAGAACAATAGGCTTGTGCTGAGAGCCTAGCCGAGCGCCCCCTGCTCTGTCTGGGGTTCTGTAATCAGCCGATAGAGCAGAGAGGTTCTGAGTCTCACCACATGAAACAATACAGCAGCGTGTCCCAGACTGCCTCTCTCTCCCTCCTTCTCCCTTGGCACACCACTAATCTGTGCTTCCTCCTGCAGCTTTTTCATCATAGTGGCTATTTTAGTTTTTTGAAAAGCAAGAGAGAGACAGAGAGAGAGAGAGTGTGTAAGAGGTAACTGTTGGGAAGTTCTCAAAGCTGTGCTGCAGGTTTTTGAAATCAATGTAGTATCGCATTCATCTGCATGACAAAAAAGCCTTTGACAAAACAATCTGGAGATTCCTGCCTTGATTATTAAACCCACACTGTGAACATAATTATGAAGAGATTAATGCTAGACATTCCTGTTGATGTATAAGGGAGGATAGTTTAGCCTCATCTATTCATCAATGCTTTTTATGAAACACAAAATGCTACAGAGGTGATTATAGATCATAGTCATAATTTCCCCCCCAAACAGGATACTTTAACATACTTCTGTAGATAATAGGTTTTAAACTGAGTGACTGGTTTTGATTCTTTTGGGGGAAAACCCTCAGATAGTTTTTATGATCTTGTAGTTAATAGTATGCACAACATATACTGTACTGATCGACTGTAACATTATACAGTTACACACCCATAACATTGATCAATTATATACCAGTCAACTGGTGAGAGGATTTTGGGCAACCAACAACCCACTACACTCAAAGCATGCGCCTCTAACATGGCAGTGCCAGATGCTACAGCACACCCTCAGAGTGCCCAGAGCTGCCCTGGTGGCACAAGGGGAACACCCATAACCCGGGGTGGTTTTAATGATAATGGTTGGTAATGGCTGATTGGTGTTTATCGAATATGCTTTTTGTACAACCTATTCTCGGTTTAGTTTCCTTTGCTCTTATAATAGCCTTCTCCCTTATGGGAATGATTTCCACTAGACTTTGAAGCATGGCTGTGGGATTTTCTGATCATTTATCCTCAAGATTATTAGAAAGGTCAAGCAATGATCTTTGGCAAGAAGGTCTGTGGCACAGTCAGTGTTATATTTCATCCCAAAGATGTTCCGTTTTAGGGGTTGAGGTCGGGGTTCTGTGCAGGCCACTCAAGTTCTTTTACAAACCATGTCTTTATGGACCTGGCTTGGTGCACAGGGGCATTGTCATGCTGACAACTGTTGGCAACTTAGTTTATCTGAAGGGAAAAGCATACAAAGACGTACTATACATTTATGTGCTTCCACTTTTCATGATGGTCGGGTGGCCATTTACTGTCCCTGCTGCTGTAATCCTAAGTATACTGATGTTTAGTGATTTTTTTTTTTTTTTTCATTAATAATCATCTTTGGCCTAAATGATCTAAATCAACACCAAGATTTCTGTAATGCTGCTTTATGACATTGTCTATTATTAAAAGCACTACTCACTTATTATCTATACCGCTTATCCTGTTCAGGGTCACACCAGGCCTGGAGCCTATCCCAGTGGACTCGGGGCACTAGGCAGGAGCAATCCATCACAGGAAACAAAAGCACACACTTACTATTGGGCAATTTGGAATCCAGTTAGACTGATCTGTATGTATTTGGACTGTGGGAAGAAATCAGAGCAGAAACCCGCCAAGCATGGGGCGAACATGCAAACTTCATGCACATAGATCAGTGTCGGAATCAAACCCTGACCCTGGTGGAACGAAGCCGTATTGCTAACCCTCACGCTACCATGCTGCCCTAAAGGCACTATACAAATACAATTGAATATAATACATGCATTGAAAAAGTCTAAAGTATCATCAATCCTATTCCTTTTATTTTAGACGTTTGTCACAACATATGCGCTAGTGTCCAAACCTTCTTTGATTGATTGACTGTTTGTACAGGGCCAATCAAGGCCAGGCAATATGGCCAGAATCATATTGATTACTATAGTCTCAATGCACATTTATAACATAGAGTCACTCCTAGAAACATGAAGCTGACTTCCCCTTTTCGTGTTAAATCATTTATCTTCTGAGTGATTATCCTGACAGTTTTTTGTATGTGGTTTTACTGTTTTATGTTAAAATTATGATACAGCCAGTGTATCTTTATAAAAAAAATGATGTTATATTTTGCCATATTGTCAAAATGTTTATTAGATACATAATTGTGGTGGTGTGTGAGTTACTGATTATTAAGGTCAATCGTTCGAGTCCCAGCTCCACCAGGTTGCCACTGTTGAGCCCTTGAACAAGTCCCTTAACCCTGTCTGCTCCAGGGGCGCTGTATAATGGCTGACCCTGCGCTCTGACCCCAGCCTACCAACTAAGCTGAGATATGCGAAGAATAAAGAATTTCACTGTGCAGTAATGTGATGCACAGATGTGATGAATAAAGGTTGAATTTGATCTTATCTAAATAGCAGGGAAAAAACATATTCTATATTCTAAAGTATACTGTGTTTAGTATTATATGTTTATATCCTCAAATGGGGACCTTTTCAAGTGCTACACTATTTACAATAATTTTTTCCCCAATCATGTTCATTATGATTATTCGTATTCTTATCATTTGTATGGAATGTTAACACTAATTAAACAGCAGGTTTTTTTTTTTTTTTTTTTTTTTAGATGTAGCTATTCTTTCCCACATCTTACTTTACTTTCCCGATATTCTGTTCCTATGTAATGTTTTGTATCCCAAAGTTAAGTCATCCTCAACAGCAGATATTTTTTATACTGTAACTCCACAGTGAGATTCAGATGACTAACCCCTTCTTTCCTGCGGCCACTCAGTAAAAGATAGACTAAACACATTTCCTGGAACTTAGAGGCATTCAATTAGTAGTTTTTCTCCTTCTCCATCTTCCATCTGAGGCCATTTGTGGCCTCAAGATGATCAATTGCCTGAGGAAAGAAGGGAGGAGAGGCATAGGGAGAGAGAGCTTGTTGCTAATTGAGTGCTTTGATGATCGTGGCAGACATAAGCTAAGATATTAAAGAACCTTCCTCCTTTTCTGTCTTCCGAACACACGTGCAGGTGTGGCCCAGAAGCAGTCATGAGCGGAATACTGAAGAGGAAGTTTGAGGAGGTGGAGGGAGCGTCTCCCTGCTCCTCACTGAGGGAATCGGAAGAGGAGGAGATATCGAGCAGTGAAAGTGGAGACAGCAGCGACAGCGTCAACCCCTCTGCCTCTCACTTCACGCGTGAGTCATCACTGCTTCCTTTGTCGTCATTATCATCATCAATATACATCAATGTCTCCTTTTGTATGCTACTGGGAAATAGCTTACATAGCTCGGTGTTTGTACATGATTAACAATGATTCAGCATTGACATTTCCTCCGTCATAAAGAACAGTTTTATAAAAACTTTTTTTTTTTAAATCATACGCGATGAATCATATTTAATGTCAATGGAAAAGGCATCTAGTCACAAGCTACATGTTTTCTCAATGACTGCTTTGTAACATATAACGCAACGAGAAATATTTCTGCGTAACGGCAATTGAAAATGCTCGTAAGGTCCTCCGACAGCTGAATTTAGCACTGCTATTTAATATTGATTTTCATCTGAGTCTGTAGTGGGTCTATAATAAAATATTCATTATCACAATAAACCTAAAACGACTGCACCTCACGGATTTCAGCATCAAGTGGCTACACTCCATGCGTGCTTTGTGTTTACTGGTATTTGACTTCATTAAACAACAGAGAGCTACTAAGTACTTAAGAGCATGCTGTCCTAAAAACACAACGTATTATAATGGCTGTGGGAACAAAAAAAAAAGAAATCACAGAAAGAAAATCTCTCTTGAGATTTTTTAAGAGGGCCACTTTATCACATTATATCAGTTTATATCACAAAAGGGATTTGTGTTGCAACGAGCAGTTTTAGAGATTTTTCGGCTGCACCCACTTGCTTCTGCAATAAAACCCGAGCTGTCTCTTATTTAGAGCTACAGCGGGAAAGCCCAGGCCAATGAATCTGTGATTTAAAGCTGCTGCAGGCGAAGGTACACCAATGATCCTTACCCCTTACAGAGTTCAGTGAAAGAGTGTGTGGGTTTCTAAGAAAAAGCCACAGCTGAGTAAACCTAACCCCTATTGCTCATCGCATAGCCTAGCGCATGACTTGCTTACTGAGCCTGTGGGTAGCAGCTCCCTTTCCACGGCTCACGCCAGCTGAGTGCCCGATGCTGGTACTCATTAATGATTAATAACATCAAAGGTGCCTACCTCAGTGCTAATGGGGGAGCATTTTTATTCTACGCTGCTTCGGAGTGGGGAGATGAGTTCATTCCCAGAGGTCTCCCCTCAGTGGCCATACAGACAAAGAGGTGTGTGGGGAGTTCAAAGTGATTTACACTCAGGCCACACAAGTGTAACGCTGATTTTAATGTGCTGCTACTGCTAATGTACTGTATCCTACCTACTACAGGCTGACATGCTTTTGTTTTTCTGCTTTGTTTAACACTGATTATAATCATTGTTTTATTTGACTTAAATACATATTTTCATTTTATTATGATATAACAGGATTTCTAATATTATGCATTACTGTGTAGTGTGCATAATGTATCGTATAATAATATGTTTAAATCTAAAAGATATAAGAAGCTACGGTACAGTAAGTGCTGTTTAATTCACAAGTCACATTGGTCGTGTTGTGAATTTTTAATTATTTTTTTAAATTAAATTTAACTATGAACTGCTTTAAAAAAAAGTCAATGATCATTTAAATATGTGATTTATTTATGAATTAATGAGTGGATTCAGAAATGAATTTTAAAATATGCATTATAATAAATATCTATTTATTGGAGATGGATATTTCAACGTTGTTTACTATTTGAATATCCTAATAAGTAATCAGTTTCTATGCTTCTTGTCAGGAATTGGAAACGGACAGGATACAGATGTACACAGTAACGTAAAAAAAACAGAAGTAATAATGGGAACCAGAACGCTAACTAGCAACATGAACAACTATGGACTACGAGGAAAATACATACAAACACTCAAAAATATAACAGCTGCTGTGATCAGGGATGTGATTTCCGGGCCGATGGGAACTGTAGTCCATGGACCATGCCGGAAAGGAGAGTTTCAGCTGCTCCAGCAGCACCTGCCCCCTCGGCTTCTCATTTGCGCACAGCTGTCAAGTCACTGTCTGTGTTGGCCATCTTAGTGTGTTTTCACTTTAGGGCGCTGGAATCGTTTCTGGGAACACTTTACCCCAAACTCTGGTTCATTTTGATTAGTGAGGACACAATTATTCCAGGCCCAGGAACTGTGCCTGAATCCGCTTGATGAGGTGATCTTGGGCAGCATACTTGGGCACGGATTGAATCGGATATGGAAGCCAGTTGTTCATGAATATGGAAGCAGACCACGGTTTGGATGCGACATCATCAGTGCTATCTTTCTCCACTGAAAAATCTTATACTTTGACCTACACAGCCATAGCTGAGACAGTAGGAAGGCATGTGGGCATGTGCTCTTGAATTTCTTTTTCAGAAATATCAATAATATTAGGCATAGCAAATAGCTCTTCTTCTGTTGTGTTTAATGGCGGCTCACAAACCAAGTAGGTCCATACTGCCACCTGCTGTATTGGAGAGAGTGTAAATAATCGAGTGCAGCCGTGTACAGACAGCAAAAATAATGTGAACGCTGACCAGCGGTGGAGTGGGGAGCAATTGTTCCTGGGCACAGTACAAATCAATCATGCCTAGTGTGAAAACGCCTTTACTCTGCCGTAAGTTGGTCATGGTGGTTTCGGAGCTGACCACGTTGATCCGCTCCCTTTCCAGCCTCAGTAGGTGATGGTCTGCTGCATCTAATTTCTGGTCTTGGGTTTTGTCAGGAAAATGAGCAGATGGAAAATTGCATCTTTAATACACATATTGATACACGCGAACACATTAATTCCCAATAATGGGAACTGTAATGGGAACACTAAGCATGAAAGGAACTCTGGTCTATAAGCTGGGAATATACAGTATGACAACACTTAAACACAGATGCAAGACAAAGACATGGTGCAAAAACAGAGCCTGATACATTACTAACCCTAGCTATACAGAATTAAACAAGATTCAGCTACAGTTGAAATCAGGAACAACTCAAAGCATGTGAATATGTTGAAGAACATGTGATTTGCCAATGGGAGCTGTAGTCCAGTGCCTTCATGACACGTTCCTGATATTATGGTTGAAAATAAAACCACAGAAGATTCATTAAGCATTTACTGAACACAATAACAAACTAACTCAAAGTCATGAAGCTTTTTGTCCCCCAAAAAATTCTAATGTCTCTATATTCCTGGAAAAAAATTTCATTAGGCTCTGTAAATAGTCCCTTGGAGAACCCTTTAAGGATCTATATCGAGGCATTTTATGGAAACAAACAGTCTCTAACGATGCAAAGTATCTTTCAGGAAGTCATTAGAGACCATATAATAATCTAAGATGTAATGCTTAGAGGTATTATCATTTTTTTTTTTACATTTTCTTCTGAGTGCAGCACATGTTAAAGCATGGTTTTAAATAGAAGTAAAAGAGACCTTTGCTTCCTTCTTGTCAATCAATTCATCTCACATCCTGGACTCCTCTTCCCACCATCTGGAGAGACATTTAATTTTAAGAACATCACACCTATGTGCTGTTTAATGTTTTAGCTTTTGCTGTCAGTCACTCTGAGAACAAGAGATTAAATTTATTAAGTTTGAATTCATAAAAAATTTATGATTTAAAATAATGAGAAATGTTTGTCCTTTTTTTCAAGCGCCTTTCATTTTATTCTGATTGAACTGTTACTTGTACTCGAGAAGTATGGTAAGAGATCTTACAGTATATCCACAGTAGTCACTCTAATCACATGACTATCCATAAAGTAATAAGTGAAATTCAGAGGTACAGGACAAAGAATCGTGCATGAATCGTGATTCATTATTTAATCTCATATCTTATTGACTGTCTCATTTATTACATTTATACATCTGTAGGAAGATCAATATTATATATATTTTTTAAACGGCCTACAATGTAATTCTGCTGCACACATATTGTATTGCGAAGTTTCCCCTTCTCTGTGCTGTGAGAATATGTTCTGTTTTTAATGAAATACATTGCGCTCGAGCTTGTGGCCAGTGGTGCTGCATAAACAGATGGTTTCTATTTGTTCTGTGTGTGTCAGACATGAGAGGGACTTAAGGACTAGCTGCGGGGAACTCCCTGGACATTAAAACCAGTATGAGAGACTTTTATGCTGTATATATTTACTCTGACGGGAGTTCCTCTGCCTTTTTGTTCAAACCCAGTGGGAAGCCCAGGCCTGCACATTGTTCCAGGACCCAGTGGAGGTCACCATAGGGCTGCACCTCAACACGCTGTGCTGATTCTCAGGTGTAGATGGCTGTTTGTTTTATCAGGTCATTTAAAAGAAGCAAAATGCTATAACAGGAAGCCCATGTGAGTCTCCTGCTCTGTTCCGAAAGGATAATATAGTGTTTCCTCAATTCTAAAGACCACTGTTCAAGTAAGACTTTCCCTCTTTTAACTTCTCCTTTGTGGGATCACCACAGTGGCTCACTGGATCTGCACATTTGATTCGTCACTAAGTCGTTTTAGAAGATGATGATTAGTGCGCTGCACGGCGATAGATGAATGGATTTCCAGCACAGAAAATCCCTTTCAGTAGCTCTGCCACTAGATTTATTTGTGGACAAGCGGGAAAAAAAAGATGTTTTTGGGTGCATCCCATCCTTGAAGAAGAAAACTAGAAGAATTTTACCAGCTGATCCTGGGAGACTGAAAGAGTGAAGCTGATTGGTTGATTCCTGTCATATGACCTGCAGTGCACTTCTAAAAAATTTGTAATTTTTTTTATCTCACTTAGACACTCATGGAAAAATCGTGCTTTATTGTGAGCGCGACTGTCACGTGTCTCGCTTTAAAATCACACAATTGAACACGCAACTGACCTGACACATGAACAACCCCTCAGGCAATCAAGATACATAGCAGCCTAGTCTGCGAAATGGCACAGCCTGCCTTCAATTAACTGCCTAAACCTTGGCACAAAAATGATGCGGTTGCTAGACGGAGACACTGACCTTTTCCTTTTCTATTTTCAAGTAGTAAATAATCACTTTATTACACGCTATTATTGCATTCCTAATACGAGGTGTGGGCTGGATCCAGATTGACTTGCGTCTGGTCCGGATCAGAACTGGGGTCTGGACTGAGAATAATGTAATATAATACGTAATTGGTCTCAGGGAAAAATGTTATATAAAATAAAGTCCAAAACAATCACTCAAAGTAATTTTAACTAGGGTTCTAACATTTAATGTAAAAAAAAAGAAAAAAGAAATATATATATAATTAATTTCAGAATATGCCATTCTTTAAAAAAAAAAACAAAAAAAAAAACATTTTTTGTTATTAATTGTGAATATTTGATTCTCTTTCCCTTCCAGCATCCTCCATCCTGAAGCGAGAGAAGCGGATGAGAACTCAAAGGGTGCATTTCGAGAAGGTGACGGTGTATTATTTCAGCCGGCGGCAAGGCTTTACCAGCGTGCCCAGTCAGGGAGGCAGCACCTTGGGCATGTCGAGCCGACACAGCTCGGTACGGCAGTACACACTCGGCGAGTTTGCGAACGAACAGGAGCGCATTCACAGGGATATGCTGAGGGACCACCTGAAAGAGGAAAAACTCAACTCCATTAAACTCAGGGTAGGAAACAGATTACATAAGTAAAAGTTCTCTGGAGGGTGACTTTTATAGGAGCCAGTGATCTCCAGCAGGTGTAAGCAAGAAAGCTAACTCTTGACTATGAACTGCTTTTATGTTTTTAGCTGACTAAAAACGGTTCCGTCGAGTCAGAAGAGGCGAATGCTCTCACAGTTGATGATATCTCAGAGGATGACCTGGACCTGGACAACACAGAGGTGGATGAGTACTTCTTTCTCCAGCCACTGACCACCAAGAAGCGCCGGGCTCTGCTTCGGTCATCTGGTGTCAAGAAGATCGACGTGGAAGAGAAGCATGAGCTGAGGGCCATCAGAGTGTCACGTGAGGACTGCGGCTGTGACTGCAGGCTCTTTTGTGACCCAGAGACTTGCACCTGCAGCCTGGCAGGCATCAAGTGCCAGGTAAACTTATCTGTATGTGATAAATCTGTATATGGTAAACCTTCATCTATTCATTCATTTCATTTCATATATATAGCATTTTTAACAATGGTCATTGTTGCAAAACAGCTTTACAGCATCAAAAGATTTTGGAAAAATTGTTCTACACAAAACCTACAACACAGGGTTATAGGGTGGCACAGAGGCTTAGTACTTAGTGGTGTCAAAGCTCCAGGTTTGGGGAATCAAATCTCGGCTCTGGGCTGTGTGTGTGTGTGTGTGTGTGTGTGTGTGTGTGTGTGTGTGTGTGTGTGTGTGTGTGTGTGTGTGTGTGTGTGTGTGTTTCTGTGTGTTACTGTGTGTGTCTGTGTGTGTCTGTGTGTGTCTGTGTGTCTGTGTGTGTGGAGTTTGCAAGTTCTACCTCTGCTTGGTGGGTTTTCTCCAGGTATTCCGGTTTCCCCACAGTCCATAAATATGCATTATATGCCGATTGGCATTTCCAAATTGCTCGTAGTGTCTCATTGGGTGAGTACGTGTGTGAGTGTGTGTGTGTTACATCTGTAGGTTGGCAAAGGTTAGGGTTTTTAGTACCATAACTTCTCCTACAGCGGTGACTGTTGTTGTAAAGTCATGAGTTATTGCAACCTCCCACAGGGTTCTTAGTATAAAAAAAAAACACTATAAAAAGTTCACAGGAGCACTGCAAGTGTGCTGTGTGCAAAAGTTCTAAACAACTGAAGTTTTCAGCTAATAGAGGTCTCAGAAATGATACGTACTGTAGGTAGTTAACAGAACCTCGAAAAAAAAAAAACCTCTTCAAATCATTTATAGGGTTCTTTCAGCTGTCCAACGAATAGTTGGATACCACTTCTTTTACAGTTATTATTATTATTATTATTATTATTGTTCCTGCTACTTGACAGACAAAAAACAAGTCAAACAATGCACTAAAAGGCAGACACAAGCTGCAACAGATTAAGATGTGATCAAGATAATCTTTATTTGAGATATACTGTAGCCTTATCAAATTAAGACGTCAAGCGTGAAATAGATGACACGGATTGAGGCAATAAATTAAAGACATCTCATGCTTTTACTTCGGCTAATCTGATGAGAGTTCATGTTAAGTTATATTTAATCTTGAAAGCTGGCTTATGTTGTTTTCATGCAGGTGGACCGTATGTCATTCCCATGTGGCTGCACTAAAGAGGGCTGCAGTAATGCAGCTGGCCGGATTGAGTTTAACCCCATTCGTGTGCGCACGCATTTCCTGCACACCATCATGAAACTGGAGCTGGAGAAGAGCAGGGAGCAGCAACAGAGCTCAGTCCCTGGTCCTGCCTCTGTCCCTGCCCCTAATGGTAACGGGTATCACAGTGACACCAATGGCCACTGCAGCCCACTGACATCGGGGCAACATGCGTTAGAATATCCTGTCCCCGATCCCGTCCAGCAGACCGCCATCATGCACCTGCAAGCTGTTGATGATATGGATGAGGCCTTGGAGGAGGAAGAGGATGAAGAGGAGGAGGAGGAGGAGGAAGAAGATGACGAGGATGAGGATGAAAATGAAGATGACGAAGATGAGAGCAGCAGTTTGTGTAGCCTGTCAGACTCGAGTACACAGAGCCTGGCGAACAGCGACTCCGAGGAGGAGGAGGAGGATGATGATGCTGACGATGACGAAGACAAAGGAGAGGAGTTTGAGGATGGCCTAACCATTGCTCCGTTGTCACATAGTGAGGAGGTTTCTCCATCCTCTGTGATGTGCTACACGGAGAACACGGTCACACAGGCGAGTCAATCCAATGGCAACGCTTATTTTATTAACTCCACAGCTGAATACTATCAGATGGAGAATGCCAGCTCGGCATCACTTTTAGCAGCTGCTAACCAGGTTAGTGAGCGCTATGGAGGAGATTCAACCTCATATCAAGAAAGGGTGAACAACACTAATGGTGTGATGGCACCAGGAGCCTTTAACATGACCACTGAGCATTACACTGACTATTCACAGCCATCTGAGGAACAATACACCAATCATCATTTCAGTCTCGCTAATGGATCGTCGACCACGATTGGCTGCTGTGAACCCGAACCTGACAAAAGCATGCAATCAAAAGGGACCTACCACGGCCAATCAGGAGAGCTGAGTCAGATGGAGTACCAAAACTATCTGAACAATAACACAGACGAGGGATACACGACTAACGGGAACTGTTTTGTGGTAGAGCAGCCAAAGGAGGTATCTCATGGCGTTTCTGAGGTTACCTCTTTAGCAGACACCACCAAAGGACCGCCAATACTGGAGCCTTTTCCTGAGCCCACCCCTGTTTAGATACACACATTACATCTATGATGAGGAGCCACAAATGGTAAGCTATCAAGTGTTTGATTCGAATACCACACAGACTCTAATAATGGGCTTTGTTTCTACACTTGACATAGTTTAGTCTGAAGACATTGACATGTACGATATTCATCATCATGTATTTTTCAATGAGCCAGAAAAAAAAAAATCCATAATTCTAAGTGCAAAATGAGATCATATAAACTGTAAGCTTTAGGCCTGTGCAATGTTATCTGGTATTTCAAAAGTCAAAGTTCTAGTTTTGAGCAGATATTGTGGATAGAACTTTTCTATGTCTATGTGTCAGTGGTGCAAAAAAATTGTTGCCGTTCATTAATATATTAAAGAAAATGTGTATACTTAATCATTTTGATAAAAGCGCATGTTTTTGTAGCTTTTGTTGGCAATCTATGGTTTTTGTATTGATTGCATCGATGTACTGTAAAAACAAAAAAAAACAAAAAGAAAAACGGTTAAGTTTTTGTTGTTACATATGTATATCATGCTTTTAAAGCATTTGTAAAAGCATGAAGCCTGATCTTAAAATGTTTGCTGTTTTTGCAATACCAAATTAGATGATTTAAGTTGTGAATATAATACACTTCATGAAGACAATGCACTTTTCCAGAGGCCATGGCATGGTGCCATGCAAAATGGCAAATAGACTTCAGCGGAGCACGGATAAGATGACCTATCTCTTACTGGACCATTATTTAATCCTCATTACACCATTCAGGTGATGAGAGAATGAAAGATTTCTTGATTTTTAGCATTTCCAACTAATATCTTTGGGATTAAACAGGGACATCTGATCAAATGCACTTTGAAAAGCATCGAATTAATTTGTTTTGAGGCATTGCATATCTTTTCAAACAAAGTTTTGTGTTGAAATCAGTAAAAAAAAATGTTTATAAGAAAAAAGAATGGAAAGAAAGCATATTTTGAAATTTAAACTGTAGAAAGTTTATTAACTTAAACTTCTAATAAGATGGAGAACCTAGCGAAATCTAGGGATAAAATAAGTCTGAAGTAGGCTAATAAGGCTTGTATTTCTTCATATGGATATTTCCCGATTTATTGTATTACTTAAGACTGTAAAAAAGAATCATATATAGGAGAATCTGATAAAGAAGCATTCCAAATTTACAGTAATGAATTGACCCTTCTGAGAATCAAATTATGTTGTGATTTCTAAAATGTACAAGTTATACATTTATAATATATGAACGAATTATTTTTAAAGACTGATTAGTCGGTCGAGTGCAATAGTGTAACAGGATACTGTAACAACTATGGTCATTTCTGGAGGTCTGCCCTTCATTGGCAGTTATGACTTTTAACTAATTTATTGACTGATCTTGAAATGAAATTGTATTTCACGCACAAATACAACAGTGTTACATATTCCTCAATAGTGTTTCGATGAAATGTAAGCTATTTTTAAACAGATAGTTGTTTTTCAAGAAGCAGAGACGAGGACAATCATATTCCTGCAGTGATCTTGCCAATTCACTCCAGCCAGCATTTTAGAGCAGGGGTATATGCCATAAATGAATTTCTCGGAACAAAATTCTAGACTAAACATTGAATAAATAAGGAAGTGCATCTTAAAGAGGAAAAAAAATAGTTTGGAAGGTAAAGTGGAACATTGCCTTTGGTGTGACTTAACACAATGTTAATGCCTTTCTTTGGGGTTTTGTTTGTTTTTTATATTTCCTCTTTAAAGTAATATGGGAATATCTTGTCACAAGACAAACTATGTCCTTACACTTTGAGTTTGCCTTTGACATTCATGTCCTATTGTTTCCATAAGTTGTATGTACGGTTTTTTTTTATTATTATTATTATTATTATTATAATTTTACCTCTTGACTTTAATGGACAGTGCTCGTATTGACCTCATTCTCTGTTGGAACCCATCATATGAAGTGATGTCTTGGCCGTGCTGTAGCAGAAAGCAGCACATACAGCATTGGTACCACACTCTGTTTGCAGTATTTATTCTGAATGATCTATTGAAATGTGTATTTATTGTGATTTCCTGAAATGGTATGTGCTGAATAAAACATTTCTTTGCTAATGGTGTACATCATGTGTTGTGATTTTGATAATAACCCTAGCCTGGGGCGGTCTGAAATTAGTATACATATGGTGTATAATGTAGCAGAATGTACTGTATATTACATAATATTCCTTGTGTTAGTGAGGAGAGTGCCACAATACTCTTTGGGTATAATTTTGTGCCTGGCAGTTGAATTAATTAATGGCACAGCTACGTCTGAATTACCTTGTATCATATTAATTTATGAACATATTTATTTATTTATTTATTTATCTATTTCAGTAACCAGAAATATCTCACTTTTCAGAAAGTCAAATATGAAGCAATAAGGCAATAAAGAGAAGCTTAAAATGGAATTTAAATGCAGTAATCCATAGCAACAATAGCTAATTATTTCTATATTAAGCATTAAGCTGGCACAGCATGTTAAGAATTAAGAAGCTTTATTTTAATTCTTCGTACTTTGAGGACTTCTTGAAGAGACAATGAAAGTGGCACATCTCATAAAAAGTAATCTTAATTCTATAAAAATACAAAATGGAAGTGTTCACCTCCTTTGCCTGGTAAACCACTGAATCATAGTAAGATATAATGTAATACAGTAACTCTTGTGTTCTGTATAAAATTTGACAAAACCACTGAAATGACTATACACACACACGCGCGCGCACAATATTGTGCAAAAGTCTTAGGCGCCATATTATCTGTAGTACAAATTTTGTTATATAAATTTGTCTTATGTCTTAAATGTCTGCATCATTATGTACAAGACCATTCCCTACAAATGGTGTACATTTCCTTTTATTTAAAGTCCTGTGCAAAAGTCTTGGGAACAACCAAACAAAAGCTATATGCAATGATGCTTTTGAAAACATTTCTACATTAAAAGAAACTTCTATAAAAAGCACTGAGTAATAACATAAACAATAAATGGTCAATATTTGGTGTGGAAACTCTTGAACATAAGCGGTAGTGTTCAATACAAATTTGTACAGTGTTCTAAGCAGGGCTGGTTCTAGACAGGCACATTTGGGGGGGCAGTCAGAAATGTGAAGGGCGGCATCATTTACACACATGTTCGAGCACTGTTTTTTTCCCTGTGCTTATAGTGCTGAATTGTGTTGTTAGCTGCGTCCAAAGCCTGGAGAAGGAGATTTCACTTTGTCAGGCCTATCTACCTTTAGACCTGTCCAACTCGGGTGTCCGTCCCACTTGAAGACTAAGCTCCTGCTGGTATAGCTCTTAAGGTCACTGAGGCACGCAAACCCCCTGACCACAATAAGGTGGCAATGCCTCAAGGGGGAAACGGAAAAATTAAAATTAAATAAATAAAACAAAATAAAATATCCTTAATCCAGATTTTTTCAATCAACGACATAACATTTATCTTAGCTGGATGGTCTAATTCTCCAAAACGTTTAACCTAAAGTAAGACTTAACACACTATAACTAGAATATTTACAAAACTGAAAGGTTGTCTTATGAAATAAAAAAAAGTTAAAGCAAATGGGCTATAGAACAGATCATATTATGTTTTTTTTATATTTCTTTTTTTTTTTTTGCTGAAATCCGGCACGACACTACGTTAGGCTACGTCTTGACTCATTTGCATACAGACGGTGATTGGATGTTTACCGAGGGCTCAGGGGAGGAGTGTGTGCGTGTGTGTCCGTGCGCTGCAGCCAGTGAATGAATACACACAGCGGAGGAAGAGAGACATGAGGGAAATCTAAAACCGTACTGTGTAGTGTCCCCTTTTCGGCGGATTTTTCCGCTACCGCAGATCATTTTATTGACTTGTAATATATACATTTTGTGAGTATATTAACATCTGCTTTCTCAACATTTCAAAATTTTGATTTGAGGGGGCAAGACATTTTTTTGAGGGGGGCGCTGCCCCCTCTTGCCCCTGCGTAGAACCGGCATCGGTTCTAAGTAAAACAGCTGTTAGGTTTTACTGAGCATGCTGAAGAATATGAGTTCTTTTGGTAACTTCATCACACTCGCTCCTTTCTATTTACAGTGGAGCACTGGATTACGAGCATAATTCGTTCCGGAAGTGAGCTCGTGTTCCAAAACACTCGTAAACCAAATCATCATTTCCCCATAAGAAATAATGAAAACTCTAATTATTCGTTCCACAGCCCCAAAAAATAATTATACATAAAAATTATTAATACAATCTATAAAATGAAAATAAAACAAATTAATCTGCACTTGACCTTTAAAAAAATAAAAAATAAAACCCGACAGATAAGTGTTTCTGTTGGTGCACGCAGGCGCCGTGTGTGTGTGTGTGTGTGTGTGTGTGTGTGTGTGTGTGTGTGGAATTAGCCCCTTCCCTCGTTTTACACAGTAAAATTCCTCCTCCCTCTCCCCACCTCGCTTTTTAAGTTTCACAACAAACACACACACAACTGAAAACCCATTTTAACAGGGAAAAAAGAAATCTCTCTGACCTGGCATGAGCGCATACTAAGGGAATCACTGCTGTAAAGTAAAAAAAACAACAACAAATGAACCAACACCTTACCTTTGAAAAGAATCGCAACAGAGCAGAGTTTCTGTGTGTTTGTAAAGCCGGCGAGGGGGTGAAAAGGAGAGAGAGCGTCTGTGTCAGGGTGTTTGTGTGTGTCGGTGTCAAATTACACGCACGCACACACATAAGAGACGCTGACACACAGAGGGAGGTGTTGATTATGCAAGTAAGAGACGAGCACTAAGACCTAGCAGAGGAGACGATTACACACAATTCCGCAGCGCAAGAGTGACGCTCGGTGTCAAAATAAGAGTCGCATGCGTGATACATACTACTCGGCGCTCGTAAACTAATACTTGCTCGGTTTCCGATTAAAAATGTATTAAAAATCTTTGCTCGGTTTGCGGACCACGTTACTCGCAATGCCATGTTCCACTGTACATGCAAAACCCAGGAGTCTACATTATTGATTTTTTTTTTTTCCCATCTGAAAACTGGTCTGTCATGTAATATGTCACTTTCTGTACAGGCATGCAAATATTCTTCTGTAATGTTATTTATTATCATTAATTTTAGTGTATCTTTGTAGGGAATGGTCTTGTACATAATAAAGCATAATAAACTTATATAACAAAATATATAAATATACATACATAAAATAAACTATAGATGTAATAAGCACAAAGATTGAACCCATCATGTCGGCTCTGCAGATGAGCTGGATGAGATTGGAGAGAGCGGTTTCTGCCAAGCTCACCTTCCTGTGTTCCATATTTGTCATGTGACTCACATCACTGATGGGAGCCACATGCAGTTGAAAGCAGTTTGAATGTATTCAATGGCCTACCTACCTCAGTGAATGGTGAAGTTTCTGCATCATGTGGGTAGCTCCGTCTCTGTGGAAGCTCTGGGTGACTCATTCCCTATCGTAGTTGCATATTAGTGTATATGTCACTTTTTTTTTTTTTGGGAGTTATGAAAATATGGTTTAGGGTTCAATATAAGTAGCATACATACTATTTTGAACAGACATATTATTTCCAGGTCTGCAGCTGCACTATTTCTTATTTAAAAGATAAACACATTTTTAAGCATGAGATATTTCTTTTTCCTAATCTCTTCAACTAAAGCAGGTGGTAAAATAACAGATGGATTTGGCTCTAAAATGGAACATAGAGTTTTGCACAAACATTTGAAGTTCATGCCAGCATGAGTGCACAATGCCATTAAAGCAAAAGGGAGGCATTTGAAATATTAAGAAACTCTATAAAATATTTGAAAGATTATCACTCAATTTGTCAATATTATTATTATTATTATTATTATTATTATTATTATTATTATTATTATTATTATCTACCTAGCCAACAAAGTCAAACACACTATTTTATTTGGAGGTCCTTGTGACCTTTTTTCTTTTCTCCAGAGTCCAAACCAAACAGTCTCGTTAAAACGTAGATTTCTTATGACCGCTCTTTAGTCCCAAGCTTCATCACACTGTATGTGGAAATGCTCTTACTTTTACTGTTAAACACCACTGTGGTGTCTACTGTGTACTTTTACTAAGCTTTCAAGTTTGTATTATACTCTTTTACAATCATATGATTTTTCAAAGACAAATGTTCTATATATAGCTGTGGCGTGTTATTTGTTAAGGCCAGGGCTACATTTCCCATATCATGCAGTACATGTGTTATGCATTATTATAATCTATTAATTTGACATCATAAAAATCTAAGAAAGAAGTTGTAATTTCATCCCGGAACTCACTGCGATGAATCAGGCAGATTTCATTTTTAACAGTCTCATCATGCCATTATTGAAGTATTGTTTATTTGTGTACATATAGAAACTCGAATCTTAGAAGCTGCAGTTGTGGATGGCATGCACCGCTGCCCGACCTGCCATAGACTGACATTCAAATAGGAATTCCAACTGCGCCCTCTACTGGGCAAAACACAATATACACCCTATACCTTCAGCCAGTGAAAGGCCTGAGCAGTGTAATTAATAGGTGGGTAGATGCTTTAAATTATTTCCAAAGAAATACATTTTTGTTTCTTGTTTTAAAATCCGATTTTAACAGAGCAGGTTTAAGTAATACACACTTTTAATGTCAGATTAATAAATTTCAACTTAATTAAAACTCAGCCATAGGACACATTTATCATTTTTTGTGTATTGTAGGTTGTATAATTGTTTGATTGGTATGGTATTCCACACAAGCAGTCTCTAAAATCTGATTCTTAATCTATACAGGTATATCTTAATCTTGAAAACTTGAAATACAACAGTAAAGAGCGCACTGAGATCCTGTTTGTATATAGTTTGATAATAGCTCATGCTTTGATTTTTTTTATTTACTAACACAAGTAACAGACAAAATGTACAGTAGCCTCTGATTTAAAAAAAAAAGAAAAAAAAAAGGAATGTTCAAACAATGGCATTAGCACTAGTGTATTATGTGGCGTGTGTTAAGGGCCATTTGCTTTCTTGCAAAGCAAAGTGATCACATTGTATTGTGGAATGTGCTACAACAGGAAGATTGCTCTTGAAACTGGGTTTGATTAGGACGTCATTCAGGAACCAATTACGTATTGTAAACTTTACAGCCTGCGTTCTACATATTTGGGTGGAGTTCAGTATGCATACTATGCCATTTTAAAACACACCCTTTGTTTACACCAACACATTGAGAATTGTGCACAAAAGATATCCAAAACATGCAGAGCTGGGAGCGTGATGAGTGGCTTGTCTCCTGCTCGATGCCTTGTCCTGCATTTTGCTTTGTTTAATGGTTAGTTAACATTTCAAAAATCAGACTAAACAATCCTAATTAAGGGACAGCATTCTGAGAAGTAGCTGTTTTTTTTTGTTTGTTTTTTAAAGTAGAACATGTATGATTTTTTCCCCCAAGATCTGAAGTACTCTGTCTGGCCAAAAAAAAAAAAAAAAAGTCACTGTTTGGATTTCAGTAAGCAAATTCTTCCATATACCAGACTGATGGGTGTGTCGGGGTAAGAAAGAAAGAGTCATGAAGTGATGCACCCATCATACATAATGCCCACTGTACAAGCCTCTGCATGCAGTGTTATGATCTGGAGTTGCTTCAGTTGGTCAGGTCTAGGCTCAGCAACGTTGTGTGGTTATAATATGAAGTCGGTGGACTACCTCAATGTACTGACTTAAAAAGTGATGTTTTCTTCCCAAATGAAACTGGCATATCATGTATATTTCACACATGAAATGGCCGTTACGATGTCCTGACCTTAACCCCACTGTAATTCTTTACGATGTGCTGGAAAAGACTGTATACAGTTGTTTGACTCTCCCATGATCAAGATTTCAGCCAAATGAAGGAAACTCTGAAAGGAAATAAATATTGTGATGTGGCATACAGTTGTTAAAACTAGGCCAAGAAACAAATAGGGTGTGCATTCTGCATTGAAGGACAGAAATATGTGGAACTCCCAGGAACACGAGTGTGAAAACAACCAAATAAGCCTAAATTTTACTTATGTTGCCAAATACAAAAGGGTTCAAGATGATGTCAGTTGTAGAATATAAATATCTAAGACAGTTAATCCTATAAATATGTCAGACAAGAGTTTCAAGTTTGTCAAACTGCAAAAATTTGTTCATACTTATTCACTGACTCATTCACTAGTACTTCGAGTTTCTCCAGATTGATGTGCACATGGAACATGTGTTTCTTTAAGCTCTTATACAGTATAAGCATATTGGCATGTTGGAGTGATAAACCTCGTGAACAATGCAAGAATAGCTACTATATAAATTATTATTTGGTGTGTTTTAATATGTCCATGTTTGAACAAACAAACAAACAAAAAAACTACAACCAGCGTGAAACAGAGACAACACCAGGAGACCTGTTCAAGATCCGAAAAGGGGTTTTGGAATGTTTATTTTGAAAAGCATACATTGCCCTTGTTCATTGCTATTTTCTCATGTTGTTATTTTACAGTACTTTTTACAACCATCTCTCTGTCCACAATTATTTAAACAAGGTGTCATTTGTGAAGAAAAACAGTCATTAACTCAAACACTGACCCAGTGAGTGAAGTGGTGGCGGGTAGCAGGATCACAAAAGTTACATTGATTGAAGTAGTAGTTTCAGTGTGTAAACAGTTGACAAATAATTAAAAAGTTCCTGCAGATACACTGGGTTTGTTCACTACCCACTGATCTGGTAGTCTATGTGGATTTTGGGGAGGATTTTAAACCAGTAACAGACTCCTTCAATAAATACATTTCATCCCTTTAATGCTATTTATCCGTCAGTCAATTTAGTGTTTTCTAAGTCTGAAAAAAAAAAAAGGCTGTTGGAGAAGAAAAGGGACAAGTCAGTGCATGGCAGTGATCATCCGATTTAATGGAGGAAGCCATTTATCAAGACCATTCAGGATCAAAACATTTAGAATAAAGGAAATTTATAGTGTATATTTTGGAATTGCACTACATGAAACTGGGTTTACAAATACTCTTTGGTGCATGAAAAAGTTAGACCAACTTCAGATTAGAATCACAAACAATTATGAATTCGTTAGATTCTTACTGTAAGACGGTGGAAATAGCCCTTTCAATAAAGAGAGAAACAAAGTTTGAGAAACCTTAATAGGTAAGAAGTCTTCACTTGGTGCTTTATTGTATTTCAGCATACTTCCTGAAGGTGCCTTGTTGATTTTTATTTTTTAATCTCTACTGTGCATGTATGTTCTATACATGTACTCTTTGCATACCACTTAAATGATATTCAAATCTTTCCAGCAGCAGTAATTTCACATATAAAAATAAATTAAAATTCTCTTGTTCAGAAGTTCAGTAACAATAGTGTACATTTTAATTGGCTTATCCTCTCAGGTGAAAGCCCAAAGCTGGAATCTGTCCGCCGAGTTGCAGGGGACCATAGAGGGGTTCTCGTAGCGAGCACTGAGGCACAGCTTCCGCCCGCGGTTATAAAACAGCTGATTCTGCAGAGCCAAAGAGGAGCACACAGAGAGACGATTGGCAATATCTTACTGCAATCCAATAAAAGCAAACACTAAGAAATTTATAGCAAGAAATACCAGAAAAATACAACTTCTCACAATGTCACAAAACACTAAGAAAGGCTGCACACAAACACGGACTGGTTCATGTTTCAGACTTGTACATTGGTAAGCGAGGGATATGTTTCTGTTGTTCATTCCTGTGCTACCTCAGATAACCATGCCCTGACATGTTATTAAATGTAAGAGTTTATTACAATTTTTTCCGACCAAGAGGACTATACAATGCTACAACGCTTTAGGCCATTCAGAACTCATTAGAGTGGCGCTTAAGCACAGATCAAACAGCATGGCTAGCCGCAGGGGAGAAGGATTAGTAAACAGTGTAAATATGTGGCGGCTCTTAAAGTTTCATTACCTCCTGGAGCTCCCATTTCTGTTCAGGACCAGTGAAGGAGCCGTGGCCTTTATACTGACAATCCTGGAGTTTTACTGGCCCGTCGGCTGCATGCAGACAAAGCTCCTTCTGAATGTTGTGTCGTATTTCCTGGTGAGTTGAGTACTCAAAATACTGTATGTTTTGAGAGGAAGAGTAAAGAAAAAGTATGTTTTTTTTTTTTTTTAAGTTGTGCATTTCATGGTTGTATGCAAAAGTTTTAAAATGGGTATGAAGTAGTTCTCATTTTTGTGCTTGTCATCTACCATTGGGAGTCACCACAGTGGATCCTCTGAGCTGTACATTTTGATTTTGGCACAAGGTTTTATGCTAGACACAACCATTGCATTTCTGACATGGCCCTTTTTTATCACCATTTTTATCTAAACACTAACAATGCCCTGCAAATCCAGTGGCTGGGTGTGGGGTATTAACTAGGAGGCGAACCATGGCCTTCTAATGACAGACAACAAGCCTACCACAAACACCCAATGAAGTTTACACTAAATTAAGTTGTGAAATTACCATATACTCAACTAACCGACATGCATTTTTATATTACTAACAACGTTCACTTTTCTTGTTCTTACAAGAAAAAAAGTTTGTTAGAGGGCAGATAAATATTAAAAAGGTCTATATGTGGGGAAGAGTTAAATAGTCCTACCTGGTTGCCTCCTAGGCCATGGCATGGGTACATAATGAGCACCTTGCCTCCTTCATTGTTTTCTCCTGCATCCAGACACATGTCTTTTCCTGTATTCTTTATCTAGAGGAAAGTGTGTACATAGTCAGAAACTAAAAGACATCGAGATGGGGTAGATAGAGGCAGGCGTTTCATGAAAAAATAAATTGAAAAGGGAGAGGGCCATCAGGGCAGTAAGATCCAAGCTGTTAAAACATGGAACCGAGCGTTCTCCAAGACCCTCTGCAGGAAGAGATGCATTGCGGGAAACCACAGTGGCCAGACACAACATTCTGTGGTCTGGAGTATTGGAACGAGGAGAAAGACAAAGAGAGAGAAAAAGACCGAAGGAAGAGTTGAGAGCCAAATGTAAGGGGGGGCAGGGTGAGTGAGAGAGAGAGAGAGAGAGAGAGTGTGCGTGTGTGTGTGTGAGAGAGAGAGAGTGAGTGAGTGTGAGAGAGAGAGAGAGAGAGAGAGAGAGAACGAGAATGGGCTGAAATAGGGAATAATGGATATAATGAGAGAAAATGAGACCCACCACTGTGTACACATGCACATACTCATAAGTGAGCACACTCACTTACCGCACCAAACTGTAGTGGGTTGAGATCAGGCAGGAAGACCTCTGGGTACACGTTCTTTAAATACCAGGAGAAGCTCTTACACTGGAGCCTCTCACGGAGTTCCAAGCGTTTGGATACATCTCCAAATGATCTCTGTGGAGACAGACCCAGACTGTCATTAATAAATGTTAATAAAGGTGAAGTGAGAGGCTCATTTCTGAAGCAGCTTTGGAATCAAGAGGAGACCATCCCATACAATTTTCCCCAGGCCATACAGGAACTGGTTTTAGGCAGTTTACCCTCCCTTCAGTTTAGACTAGCAGCAGGTCTTGGCTACATTTTGAAAGTCTGGTGATAGTGTTAGTGGTTTGCGCTATAATAGAGCAGCAATCTTGGATTCAAGTTGAGAGCCTGGCAAGATGCCTTTTGAATCGTCTCAAGAGTGCAAAATGATCAAGCATTTGCTTCCGCCAAATATGTGACCACAAATCTTGATAATATGACAGCGCAACCATCTAGTTGTAGAAAATGATGAATATCCAGAGTACATCTAGTATTGTCTTAAGGCTGTGCCCATCTAATCCATGACTACTTACAAACTGAACAAACTCTCAGTGGAACCTTCTTGGATATGTGGAGAACATTCATCATTCCAGAGAGATCTTGCTGTGCAACTATAACCAGTGAACATTATATAGGAAACACTACATCTGTTCTTATACGGTCTAGGAACAGATCAGTGAATGATATTTATATGAAAGATCTTCATTAAGACAAGCACTGCCTTAACACTTTGCCTTTAAAAACTGGTATAAAGTGAACATGTTAAAGAAAGGAAAAAAAGGATACGAAGAGCATGAACGTCTAGGAATAACTGTATTTGTTCCTCCTCTGTTCAATTTATTCAACACAGATGCTATGACCATCTTCTGGACACATGATTAATCATAGATTTTATTTAATTGAATTACGTTCATGGTGGTTCAATGAAAATCTTATTCAATTTCGGATTTGTCTTAATATAGGTCTGGAAAATACCAAATCCACAACTGCTTAGCTTGGCCAGTACGAGTTAAGTGTAAGGTTACACAAACCAGTCCCTGACAGTCTCAGCCAGGCAAGCTATGTGATTTCTATACATACTGTAACACATATACTACAGTATATAATCAAGCATATCAATGCTTTGCTGCCAAAAAGAACAACTTGTGTCTGCGGTAGGTTAAAACATAAACATGGAACCCCTTTGTCACAAAGCACATTCATCCATCTATCAACCTGATCATTAATGAAATCTAGTTTAAGAAAAAAAAGAAGAAGAAGAAGAAAAAGGAGTGACTGCTCCTGGGAGTGGAAGTTAACTCTGTACCATTGTGCAAGACAGCTAGAAGCAGAATTTATTTGCATAGAATTCTTGCATTACCTCTTTGGATATCTGTGCTGCCTGCTGGTTCCTGCGGTAGAAGATCTCCTTGTAGTTGTCCATCCAAACCTCAGCCAGCCTCACCTGATTACGGGCAATCACTTGCGTGCCCTTAGGGAAGGTGTGAGGGCTTTTGGTGCGAAACACATGGCCCACGATGGAGCAGGGAATGATCTCCAACTGACCCCCACACTGCCACACCTACCAATATGGAATGAAAAAGCACAAACGTATGCAGATTATTTTATATACTTGTGTGTACGGTAATATTGGTAATATTCAGAAAATGTAGTAAATATTATTAAAATGTATTAATGAACAGTATTTTTTAAGCAAAACGTGAAAGAAAATTGGATTTTGAAAAACAAATGTAAATAAAATAACTATTTTTTCTTTTAACGATGGCTGATAGTTAAACAACAATAAAATAAGACATTGCAGATAAGCCTTTTGCAAATCAGAAATGCATGTGCACTGAGGTGAACTTAATTCTATCCCAATTCCAAGACTGAGAAAACCAAGAAAAAAAATTTAGCTCCTTTTTCCACTGCCTGAAGTTTTTGGGATAGTTTCAGGTATTGTTGTGCGGTTTTTAAATAGAGTTGGATGAAGATTTTGCTATGACCTGGCAACCCTGTCCAGAACATTGAATTGTTATGCTTTGAGTCATTACTTAATGAAGACAGAAGGCCATGACTCACTATATCTATGTCTTTTACTTTTTGCACATGTACCCACTCACACACACACACACACACACACACACTATATACATCACACACTAAGCTAGTGGTTTATTTTTATAGAAAACTAATAATGCACAATGGACATTCACTTTTCAAAAGACATACATTCCATCATGGTGGGCCATATCCCATGCTGGGAATACAGGGAATGAGGCAGGAAAACTAAACATGGCCAGTCCACCAAATGGCACCATGCATACATACAGTACATTCAAGCATTTATAAATCACCAAATGTAAATATTATTTATTTATTTGTTTGTTTGTTTAAATTATTTAAATTGTGTCTTACCCTGAAGGACATTTCAATATTCTCTCCTCCCCAGATCTCCATCTCCTCATCATAGCTCCCAATGTGAAAGAAATAATCTTTAGAGATAGAGAACAGTCCTCCAGCAAATGCTGGTGTTCTGTGCAGTGCAGAAAAAAAAATATTTACATAAGTAGGTTTGTATTTAAATCTAAGCAAATAGAACTGAAGGGCATTTATTACAATGCTTTCCTTCAGTTTTGGTTTGATTACAATATCTTGTATGTTTAATCCATGTGCTGTGCTTTACTTGATGGGGTAGGTCTCATCTTTGCGCCGCTTTTTCTCATGATCGGGCAAACTCTCCCAGCCGAAGGACAGGCCCCAGTCGAAGTTGCCCCGATTGTGATTTTGCCCATATGGAGAAGGCTTCATGAACTCAAATGTGTTCAGGTCAATAGTGGTGATGTCTGGACTCACTACTGCTGTGTAGTTCTCTGCTATCCGAGCCAGCAAAGGTTCCAGCCAACCATGAAAACATTCACCTGTATTCACGAGAAGAGAGTACCACTGTGACAGAGGTCGGAACCGAGTGTTTTAAGGATGTTCAAGATGTGTGGCAAAAGAAGTGTGGGTAAAAACCAAACTAAGATGCCAAGAACAACAGTGTAGAGTTGCATGCTTGAAAGGCACTGGTGCATTGGAAAATCTCTATGTAAATAGTGTGTGAAACCACACTGAATAACAATTTTTATGAGCTTAACCAGCATGACACAGAGGCACACACTTTCCAGGGAGGACCATCATTAATGCCACCATGCTCGGTTTGCTAGAGAAATGGTGACTGGGTGCAAGGAACAGTTCTGGTGTGTGTGTGTGTGTGTGTGTGTGTGTGTGTGTGTGTGCAAAAAACCCAAACTCATGATGACTTAGTATTTTTGGACTTACAGTGAGCATCCAAGAAGGTAAGGGTGTCTCCAGTGGCTACAGAGGCTCCCAGCAGCCGTGCAGTGATGAGGCCTTTCCTTTCAAGTTGTCGTACCACACGCACAATGTGAAGCTGCTTTAGATATTCATTCAGCTCGTCCTTCAGCCGTTCTACATGGTAGTAAACCAAAGGAAATTTGTTAATGATTAGAACAAGGTCTGGTACGTAACAAGGTACAATATGCACTAACTCATATATACACAACTTTCATATTTCCAGTAAGAGACAGAATCTAAGCTAGCTTTGGGCTAATCTAAGGGCAAAGTGCAAAAACATCAAGGAGCTTTTATTTGAATGATTTCTTAATATGATAAGAACACTATGCACTATATAGGGATATATATGTGTCACAGACCACCATAAATAGAAACCTACACCAGGGTGGCCTCAATTACCCTAGGCCTGTAGGGTCCTAGTATAAAAATATTATGAAAAAATTAACATGTACAAGAGAGATGGAATGAGGAAGGTGTACAGGAAATGCCCTGCCAGTAATTCAGAGAATATTGACATGCATGGCTGCAAGCTGAACTGACTGACTTTCTTTAACGATGATAAATTCAATACAGAAGATTATTCTCTGCTTTGTCCCATCCAAATACCTCAATAATGGTCAATTGTCCCCTTTATTGGAAAAAGAATGACCACATTCTCATCAAATATACACTGGGTTTAAATAAGCGAAGACTTTATAATAATATAATTATAATGAATACAAAGGAGTATTTGAATGGATAATTGCTGCAGTGATTAATAAGTGATTTCAGCTAGTGACGAACTGATGCAGTGAATCACTTCTCATTTCTTAAACAACCAATTCTGTAGTAATGAAAAAGAGTTTACTGTGGTTCAGAAGGGTCAAATTATTGGCCTGCATCAAGAAATTGCTGAAATGATTATAACTGGGTTAAGAACTTTCTAATACATTAACCATCAGTTTTTAACCATCAAGTTCATGGAAGAAATATGGTCAAGGAGAAACAAGTATGACCATAACCGGAGATCACTTAAACACTTGCATTGTACCAAACTAACAGTAAAAATCACAGCTATGTTAAACAATAATAAATAGACAATTTCCACAAACATAAAAAAAAAGAAAAGAACTTGCATGCTTTAGTCTAAATAACTGTGTGGCCACAAGAAAGCAACTTGTTAGGTGAGTCTAATCAGAAAAAAAGGCTCCAGTTTGCAAGGGAGCATGAACAACCAATGGAAAAAGGTCCTGTGGTCTCATGAGCCCAGACTGACCCCATTCCAGAGCGATGGGAGCATCAAAGAGCAATTCCATGGTCAAAAGAAACGCAATTGGTAGCATTTAAATAAGAAAATACTTTCAGATACCAGGACAATTGGTGTGTTAGAGTAAGACAAATGAAGCGATGCACTCATAATGCATAGTGCCTACTGTACAAATTTGGCGTTTTGGTATTTGGTTGTGACTTTTTGCCTCCCATTGACTTTGATTATTGCTTTGGTTGGTCTTTGTATATATTTGTAGATAATTTCACTGTATGTTTGTGCACTCGCCAGTAGTAGGGGAGTGGCTGCCATTTATTTTGGGAAGAGGGAATTTATTCAGTGTTTTTGGTTTAGGGAGTCAGGGAAGGTACCTGTATTTTTGTTTGTGTTGTGTTTTTTTTTGCAGGTAATCTAGCTACTAAATATAAATACCATTTAGTTTATTATTTTGGTCTGGGTCCACCCTGAATCTGATCCTCCTCCTGTTGTGTGTGTGTGTTTGTAAAGCAATACAAACCTCATTATTTCATCAGTTAATGACTGGATCTAGTTCTTTCTGCCATATACCACCATTTCCATACAGTTTACAATAGAATCCTGAACCATTCTTTTGCTGTACGGCCCATCCCTAGACTGGGACGTAACGCCATAATTAAGTGACCACTTTGATTTTCAAGCACAAGAAAGACAACAGCTTTATTATGCAAAGGTGTTCCTTCAGTTAAAAACAATTAGTTTGAGATTTATATCTACTCATCTTTTTTGAACTATGCTAGAATGCCTCATCTCATCCCGCTGTTAAAAAAAAAAAAAGTTACTCAGTTACGTTTACTCCGAGTAAATTTTTTATGAGCTACTTTTTACTTTTACTTGAGTAGATTTTTATAATAGTAACTTTAGTTGTACTTTTACTTGAGTAGAAAATTTTAGTACTCTTTCCACCTCTGGGCATATTCCAGGATGACAATACCAAGTTTCAACTGGTTTATATCGGGAAAAATTGGATCTGGAAGCATGAGCAATCATTTTCAGTGAAATAAATTATGTGACGTTTTGTGACGTTGCATTATGTGGTTGAAACTATGAAATTGTTGTCCTAAAGGATGCCACCCACCCCTTATAATCTTGAGGGGTGAGCAGTGCACTTTCAGTATTAACAAAATATGCTACCGTCATAAACAATGTCCTTTTGCAAGATAGAAATGGTCTTAGACTGAACCTGAGCAGATTTTTGTACGCAAATACAGCATTCCTTCCATAATGAACATTACACAACTTAAAAAATAGACAATAGACCAATGAGTTAGAAATGAGTGCAGAAGCGATGGCTGACAGGCAAATAAAAAATTGAAATAAAGGAAAGGAAATTTCTAGTTTGTCAGTTCTGAACTTGTCAATCTCTAAATAGCCATTATAGGGACTAGTTTTTAAATAAAGCCTAACAGTGTGATCATTTCCTGTAGGCTTAGGGTGTGCTACACAACTTCATTTTATGTGCCTCCCCAAACACCCTTGACAGATACTGCAAGATAACAAGGTATCTGTCAATGCTTGCTACTCTAAAGTCTGTTATAAGACATTGGTACAAAGATCCTGCCAGACCATCCTGTTCTGCTTTAGCAGTTTGGCTAGAATGCTGCAAAGTGGGCCACCTGACTGACTTTATTTCAGTTAAAACACATGGGTGGTCCTGCAATCCTAAAAGCTGAAGGGCTTTTACCGTCTGCGCTGGCATCATCAACAAGGATGATCTCTCTCAGAAGAAGGGCAGGAGAGGTGTGGAGCACACTGTAGACAGTCCGCAGCAACGTGCTCCACGCCTCGTTATGGAACACGATGATCACGCTCGTGGTCGGCAAGGGTGGGCAGCGACGAAATGTCTGTTCTATGCATCTAGAGAGAGAAAAATAGAAATAGTTGGAATGATCCTTGAAGAGATAGAGCAAGACAAATGCATGTCATTACTCCACTGCTAAATTAGGGTGTACATCCATTAGATGAATACATCCATGAAATTTCCATACTTCACTAGATGACTGAAACCATTTATAACAAAAAAAAGAACAATAAAATTGGGCTTGGTACAGTCTAAATCGCCTAGTCAAACTAATAGGAACAAGAACAGGCTTGCTTAATTAGCCAGACATAGTTCAACATCTTCCTTCTTTCCTCTTTTCCCTTCAATCAACCGCCTGCACTAGGCAGACATGGTGAAGCAATGTCTCAGGAAAAAGTCTGTGGTTTTTCAGAGCAGCAGCCAAATATAAATAGCGTGCTTGGCTTTTAGCCTCAGTGTGTGCTAGAAATATGCATGCTATCAATTCTGCTTAATGGTGGTCCTTTTGTTCATTATGTTTTCTGGAATTTGGTCATTTTGCTTAAAGATCACCATACACCATTCCTTAATTTAAGCACTAGATGGCACTATATTTTCCAATTAGTTAACGTTTCCCACAATGTTTGAGTCAGGTTTGGATTATTTTAGGTTTTACGATATTTATACAAAAGGCTACCAGAAACAGTTCCTATTAATGATCTTGTGCCAATCTTTTTATAGTCAGTATCACATTATAGTGTGATCTTTGCTTAGGTAATTATTGTTACATAATAAAATGCAAAGTGTCTACGTACTCTGGCGGCCTTGTGTCAGGGCCGAGGTCTCGACTGAGTGAGATACGATCACTAGCATACAGGTTAAAGCAATGTTTCTCCTCGCCTGTCTCCTTCTCTTTCTGCTCAGCTGGGCCAAGGTTCTCCGTATGGAAGGGTTTCCCCGAGGCACCCGGGGCACTGGGATTTTGTGGGGGGCGTTCCAGCACAGGCCTCAGCTCCGCAGCTGTGTAGTAACCAGGCAGACAGGGCTGGTTGCTCCTGCTCTCCTGCTGCCTCACTGGGGCTCGAATCTGCATCTTTGGCATGGCATCCCTAAAGTTATTCACAGCCCCCATTACCATGCCCAGCATGGTGTCCCGTTTCTCAACGATCCCTTTTAGCCAGGGCTCCTCCTGTGGGCTCTGACTGACCACCTCTCTTTGCATCAGGAACAAAAATGTGACAAACACTAGCGCCACAATGGCAACCTTCCATGGGTGCAACGGCCTGCGTAGCAGTCTGCGGATCAAAGTCATTCTTCTGCGGTGGGAAAGAATAGTGGTGTATGTGCGCGTACTTGTACAGTGTTGCAAACAGTGATTCACCTGACACACGATGTGAGTAACATCACTAACTCCTAAACCTGTGAAAAATAAAAAATAAAAAAAGCCCTCAGTGACAAATTTCATTTGCATCCACAATTCATAAATAAATTCATTTATTTATAGGTATAAAACCATTCAATTTTAAAGATAGACCAGTTACAAATACTTATGAGTATAGGCTTGGAAAAGGAAAAACGTTGAGGCATTTTTTTCAGTTTCAAGATCTAAGTCATCCAAAATAAACATTTTCATTGACATTTCAGATGTTTTTAGGATGGCTGGGAAACTATTCTCAATGAGAGAAATGTGTTTTTATGTCTTTTTATACATTCTCCAGGAAATTACTGCTGAGGTTTCGCTCCTACCAAACTGAAACATGGTACCTATAAGAACTATATATACTCCATTTATATCCTCCCATGAAAGCTCGCATGAAAGTTTTCAACATTCCATACTCGGTCATAACTATAAGAACTGGAGAATATAACTGGGGAATGAATTAATGTATATTATATATATATATATATATATATATATATATATATATATATATATATATATATATATATATATATATACACACACATTTCCCCCCCATTTATTTTATCCCATGAATTTCCAAGTTCTCAGCAGTCCATACACTTTTCAATGATGTCGGTCGTGCTTTAGAGAAAGAAAGCAAGACTTTCAAAAACGGCGTAGAATGACGTAAAGACATCCAACAAAATGACTTTAATTGAAAAAAATGATTGAAAATTGCAATCTTACCCAGTCTATACTGCCATAACATACGATATGCCAGTTAAAACATATAATCCAAGTCTCATGGAGACAGGTGAGATTTTATTCCAAGCAGAATCCAACACGGGAAACTTGTAATAAAGTTACGAGTAAATCAAAAATCATTTCAGTATTTTGTTATACCATACCATATAACGACGCAAAAAAAAAAAAATGACTCCACGTGCGAAAGCCTGGTTTGTATTTAAGTGTCCGTGTTTGATCAGAGGCGTTCTCATGGAGGTTCATCCGGAATCGTTTAAAAAGCTCCGGTTTCAGTCCAAACAGAATTCCAGCCGTCTCAGACCCTGAAGGGAACAGCCACGTAACGAAAGACAGCGCGTCTATCTGAGGAATCTCGCCACTCTACTTCCGCGTGTGGAATCCAGGTGTGCTTGTCAGGTAAGAAGATCGGAGGCAAGTCTTTAGCGCGCATGCGTAGAGGCCACCTATACAACCGCTCCACGCCAAGGATACAGAAAGGAGCGTACAATGGATGTCCCCTCAGTGGGAGCACCCCAGAGACAAGACAAAGTGCACTGCTGTGTCTTTATTTCTCAGAAACCCAACACTTGTTGCTGTTTTTTTTTTTTTAATTGATTTGTGTTTTGTTCGAGGGAAAATGGGTGCTGCATCAAATTTAAGAATTTGCGGCATGTAGTCTATATGTTTGTAATGTAATGCCAAATCTGAGCTATGTTCTATAATATAGTTGCATTACATCTGATTGAAATGTGTGTATGATTTTAGAAGTAATATGTGGGAGTGGATTTAAATGCGCGTGAAAATCAAACAACTGTTTAAATTCTGCCCTAGATACACAATTCAAAGCGGGTGTGTCTGATTTTAAAAGAGAGTCAGGCTGTGACCATAAACAGGATGCTATTGCATTGTGTTAGTGGTTATTTAAGAAGCCTGGAGCACTATTTGGTTTGGGACGTAGCCCGGGGATCCTGTAAAGTTAACCGGCTTCGCGCGAGCCCCTCGCTCTCAAACGGTTGCTGGGATACAGCGAGCGGAGGAACGCGCGCGAACCGCTTCCAAATAGAAGCAAGACTTTGACTTCAAACCTGAACAATGTTACTAGTAAAAACGTCACAGTCCTATTGAAAGCACGTCGGTGTTTGCTACACGTTTAGCATCAAACAAGCAGTTGATCAAACTTACCCCACGTGTGTGTGAGAGAGCTTGGTTTGTGTTTAACTGCTCGTGTTTGACCGCCGGCGGTCTCACGGAGGTGCATCCGGATTCCTTTAGAGATTATCAAGACCGGTGACAACCCCTATATCTGACAGTGACAACAAAGGGATGGCAAAAGTAATACCTTATTCTTATCGTTGATGTCTATATTTCATTTTCATATTTGAAGTTTAGGAAGAAAAAAAAAAAAACTTACCATCGCACTCGTAAAATAAAAATAAAAAAACTTTAGTTAATCCATGTTATATGAGACAGAGTGGACAGGACAAACAGCAGGAGCGATGGCCATGCGAGACAGAAAAAGCGGTGTGTCTATGGCTGTTCAGCTCTTTAGACGGACCTGCCAAGAAGGGGCACCAGCTTCAGCTCCACCAGACTTCCCCCTCTGTCCTTCCTTACTGGCACCTCACTGAGCAAGCAAAGTGGAGCTACAGCTCCTGCACAAATCAGGATTAAAGTAAAATCTAGCCTGACCATTCTGCATCTGGGAACACATCTGCCTTGTTATTATTTCTATTTTTTTTTATATATTTAAATTGATTAATTTTATTTCCTGCAATAACACCAGAACTAACATTACTCATGCATAACTCTGAAGTCCCTGCAGAGGGTTTTCCTCAAATACAACAAAGGGTGTTTTTTTCCACATCGAAGAGCTAAGGCTTGAATAGGACAGAGGAGAGAGGATGTCTTGAGAAAGAAAACAAAAGGGCTCAGTCTCCCTGACAGTGAAAAGACAAGCAGACTGAAAGTTCAGACAGACTCATATAGCCTCATTTAATCCCTGCTCACGGGAGGTTAAATAAAATTACAAATTAAACAAGGACTGGTGTTTTCATTTTTGCTGTACATAAATAAATACTTAATAGAGAGAGTTATATAAACTGTATAGACATAACATTACAAATATCATTCTTTAATAGAACAATTATTTTCTGGACAGACAATTTAATACATGATGTGTCATCAGGAGGGGGAAAAAAACAACAGTTACAAAAAATATCAAACAGTTAAAAGGGTAATACTAAAGTACATCAATATTTTAAAACACCACTGTTGTTAGGATACTAACACATTTCTGGTTTTCAAACAAAAAACAGATAAGGACATACACACAATTTCAAGACCGTAAAGCAGCTCTTGCTTTGTCTAAAATGTCCTTCCTTATCCTCGGATAGTTTGGGTGTGCATCCAAGACCTGATGGAATAGAATTCTCTGTTATTCAGCCTTTAATGTAAATTAATTCTATTTTATATAAAAATAATATATATATATATATATATATATATATATATATATATATATATATATATATATATATATAAGTATGTACTTACTTTGTGACAAACATCTATGGCATCAACATGTCTCTTTGCCTTCAAATAGTTAAAAGCAAGTTTGTACCCTGTAACAAAACAAAAAAACAAAATAAATACAATAATACACATACAAATCAATCCAATAAATCAACAATCTTAAGTGCCAGGAAAATTTAGCAGAAATAATTAAATGAGCAACATACCGATGGTTGGATTGGTCTGATTGCCATATTTCCAGGCCAGTTCATAGTTCATGGCTGCATCTCTGAAAGATTGCTCCTTTTCCATGATGTAACCCATGTATTCATAAGCTTTGCAGCATGACTATGGAAAAAACAAATAATAACCAGATAATTATAACCATATTTAATTACTAATATTATTTATTAATTTTAATATTACAGTTATAATAAAAAAGGAAAGAAGGATGGATGGATGGATAAAATAACTTCTCCATAACGAACGTTTGTGTTTATCCATCCAACCAGTCATCCATCTATCCACTGTCTATAACCCTTATCATGTGTAAGGTCATGAGGCCCTGGAGATTATCCCAAGGAACCAATCATAGGACACAAGCACACACTTACTGTACAAATCCAATACATTATAGTTTGGGTATTTGGAAATCAGCCTAAACACAGGTCTTTAGACTGTGGGAGAAAACTAGGGTACCCAGAAGAGGATGCGAGATTCAAACCGCAACCCTGGAAATGCGACACAACACTGTTAATCATTAAACCAGAGACTAAGATGTCAGGAACCTCAGGGTTTTAAAATACACTGATTTGTTTATCATGATATTATTTTTATTATGAACAAGACCAGGGTCACAGATGGGAGACAACAGTTAAAAATTAACATAAACAAAAAATATACTGCATAAGGTAAGAGTGCTAGCCCTATCCAACCCTGAGCAACCCTGACAGAACAATATAATAATACCCAAACTACTTAGAAAATAAAAAGCACTTCTGCCCTGTTGGTGTATAAGTAGGAGGAACAGGGTATGTTCAGTCAACTTTTCCAGTTTCCATGTGCCAGTTCTTGAGCTCTTAAAAACTTTTTAAAAAATGCAAACTGTGCTAAATAGATTCTGACAGAAAAAGTGTTCCCTTTCAGGTATAAGCCACGATCAAGCTCAAGGTATTATAACCATTTAAAAAAAAGACAAAGCAAACCTTATTGTGGCGCAGGCAGCGTTTTAACAGCTCTCCTGCCATGTCATATTTGCCAGACTGGATATAGATATCTGACAGAAGCAACCAACTCTTTTCAAATTCATCGGCATCAATAATGTTCCAGTTCATCTTGGCAATGCGTTTCAGTTGGTTCCTGGCTCGAGGAGTCTGTTTGAGGATCATGTAGGCTGTGGCCATCGCCAGCAGTGCAGGGACATGGTCTTTCTGTAGTACATGAGAGTGAGGAAGGGGTCAGTATTACAATAATGTAATCATCATGGGATCCACCACAATACTGATCAGAATAAAGGAGAAAAGATTAATGAATAAATTAATTGCAATAATTGCATTTACAGTTTTAGGTAGACCCCATTATCTAGAGTGATATAGATCTCATTATACATCTGAGAATATGAGGGTTGAACATAAATTTGCTTAAGGCCTTGCCTTAGTAGGGGCCTTAACAATGATAGTGTAGACTGCAACTTTCTGAGTTCCCAAGGCCAAAATGTTATCACTATTATGTTTACCAAGGTGTGTCCTTGTGGACATGAGTGTGTGTGTGTGTGTGTGGATTCATATGGGTTCTTGTGTACTGTTAATCCTGTCCAAAATGTTTTTTTATACCTCATTGTTTGCAATCTCAATGAACACTCCAAGAGCTTTTTCCACGTTGGCCTTCTGCTTGGTAGCCAGGTAACAGTAATGCTCAAGAATACGTAGCTGTATGTGGCCTTGAGGGGTCTGAGGCTTCAGCTCCTTCAACAGTTTCTCTGCTGTTCGCACTGCCAGCTGCTCTGACTCCTGCTTCTCTGTGGAGTTCCTGATATGGCAAATTATTAATCAGGACACAAAGCACCAACGTAACTCCATTTGCTACATACCCTTTAACCAAACAACTTAAGTAGAGCATGACTCACTGGCTATGTTTGCATGTATGAGGGTTGATACCACTACTTTTATCTTTTAAACTAACCATTATTTCTTCAACACATTAACAATGCCCTGATTTATATGTTCATATGGCATTATTATTTAGAAATATGTACAACTGTACCTTATATTATGCTTTGACCAATAAATGGTATTTGCAAAATAAAGGTAATGAATTGTACCATGCCACATAAGACTAACTTAACAATAAATTTTAATAGTCACAATAGTGACATTGTATAAAACCTGTATTGTGTTTATTTACTTTGTGTTTATCCCTCTGAAATACTCTACAGTTCCTTCTTATTGTAGTGCATCAGTATTTACTCACCCCATGTCTCCATCCAAGTTCTCGAACACCTCACCTCCCATCGTCTCATTATCCGGGTTTAAGCAAATCTCAATCATGTTGTACACTGCATTCTGACCCCAGTCATTGTCCTTACGAGCCTTATTGAAGTGACGTAATCCTTCATTGGGTTCACCAGTGTACCTGAGTCAGAAAGTGTCAAGTTAATTATTATAGTTTCTCTGATGTGTTAGATTTATTTAAGGTTGCATTTAAATAACCATAAACAAGCAATCTGTGTTTGTGAAATATATTTTGTATAATTTTCATAATTTCTGAAATTAGCATGGATATGGTGATTAATAGCACTGAGGGTGATCTTATAAAATTATATAACTTTTTAAAATGATAAACAATCTGTTTGTAGTGTTCTGTGTAAAACTATTGAAGATTTCACACAAAGAACCTAGGTATGGCGATGACTGACGATGCTAAAGGTAACATCTGGTTGGAAGAACAAAGAGGTCAATGCACTTGCTCCATTTGCAACAAGTAGATGGTTTAGAGCTTTCCTGCAGGCACACTGAAATAATAATGATGTGTGGTTATAGGCTAGGTTTAGTCATAAGTAGAAAAATCCATAAATGCTAATGAATGAAATGAGTGTAAAGCAATAAATTAATATTTGTCTGCCTTGCTGAATTTTACCCTTTATCCTTACCATAAGTAAAGGCCTCTGCAATAGTTGTACCCTGGCTCAAACTTGGCCCTCGGTGAGTGCTTTTCAGCCGTATCAAGAAACCTGGGAATCTCTTCCAGTTTGCCAGCTCTGCGCAGCAGGTCAATCAGCCGGGACAGTGTTGGATAGTTGTCTAAGGAAGATTAGACGTGGGAAGGATATCAAAACAAAATTACAGGATGCCAGCACATAGCTATGTTCTCAGGTTTCTCTCATCACGAGCTCATTCAGATGGGATGCTACTGTAGATGGACCTGATGTAGATTGGCTGATTGATAAGCGAGATAAAAAAATTTTTTTTTTTAATTTCAAAAAACGTCACACCTGGTTTCCTCTCTAGTAACTGCTGGAAGTGGAAAACTGCCTGCTCATAGTCCTGTTTCCTGAACATCAGATCAGCCATCATCTACCAAAACAAAGCAGAGAACACATGCATTTCAAAAAAGAAATCAAGCTAACAGAGTTATTATTGAGAGACTAACCAGTGTTGCTGCCTCATTGACTGGGTCGTTCTTCAGGATGACGCTGCACTGCTGCTGGCAAGCCTCTACATCATCCAGAGTCAGATACAGCTGGGCTAGCTCCAACATTACCTGTTTTACCATAAAAAGAGGAAGGATTCTTTTAACCTAATTAGTAATAAGTAAAAAGATATAATACTAAAACCACATATTACAATAAAAAAATGAAATAGAACCCAACAACTTTTTCTTGTAAAATCATAATAAATCACCACATCAATTAAAATGCTTTATATTAAACATGCTTCTTGTAGCCACCCACAGTGCACCCCATCACACCCACAGAGGGAACTGAAAGGATCCTGAGACACAGCTGCAGAGAGAGGAGTACACTGCACACACTGATTTAACCGTGCTGACCTTGCTGTCACTCTCACAGTACACAAGCGCTTCTTTGTAGAACTTGACGGCTCTCTCATAGCCACGCTGGTGGCTGCAGTGCTTGGCAATTTCAGCACAGATCTCAGAAGCGAGCTGCTTCTGCATGGGCACTGCATCAGGCTGCTCCAACTGAACACGCTTCAGCACCTTCGCCTGCACATCTCTCGCCTGATCAAAAACATCAGTCAATAATAAATGCAACGCATCCCGAAATAAGCTGGATTACACGGACAAATAAGCAACCAATAAAACAATGACGCAGACTTACACGATGTAAAGAAAGCAAAGCCTCGTCATTTTTATTGACTTTGCTCTGAATCTTGGCCAGCAGTACAAGGTAACGACAGTCCTCTGTTAGCAAAGGCAGTTCATTCACTAAAAAAAGTATAAAGTTAACTCTAATTAGTTCTTACATACTTGCAGTAAAAGTTTGGCTACATGCAAAGCATTTTTTTTCACACCATGTGCATTATGCTCTCACCTGGGTCATGCGAGAGAGCCTCGTGCAGAACTTTCTCACAGCGTTCATACTGTCTGAGCTTCATGAGCAGCTCAGCCAGATCATAGCGTAAGAAACTCTGTTCACCATTCTTAAGAGCAGCCTCATAATAGTTTATGGCCTGAAAAAAAGAAACATTTCTTGAGGGTCTCTGGCTGTATCTTGATGACACAAAAGGGTAGGATGCATGGTCACAGACACCAGTATTGAAATTTGTGTTTTTTTAATGTACACTTTTATGGTAAAAAAAACTTACCACAACCAAAGACACTTTAGATTTAAACTAATAAAGGACTAATACTGTACAGCACTTATACGAGACCTAATGAATAGCAAGCCCATAAAAACGAAGATATCAGGATAAAAACAAGTAATAATCCAGTGTAGATCCATAACTAGTTCAGGGAAGAAGTTGTAATCTTGACGTTTAGCTTTGAAAAGAAAAGGCTTCTGTAGGATCTGACACGAAAAAAATATTTTGTGAGTATAAGTGATTATTTTAAATTGAATGCACGTGACATGACAAAAAAAAGTGTATGAATGTATTGTGCATAAAATGGATAGTAATGTAAAAAGCAATATTCCTCTTTGTTCTTAGGTTTGTCCATAGTTCTCTTTGTATTGTTTAGTTTTATTCTTTTGGTCTCTAACAGAACCGGTTTTATGTTATCTGTCTGTTTACTATAAATGTTCACACAGTGTAAATATGCTTAGCATTCAACGGCTTGAATAGACCAAATATTGAGATATGTTACTTTATACAGTAGACATGTTGCTTGAACATGAAGGACATTGAATATCATGCTGGGTACAAAACATATTAGGAGATTTTGTCTGGTAACCAATTCAAGCCAAGCACATGTATTGCTGAATTATGGAAGTATTTTAAGTACAAGCAAAGGTGTGGAACTTATGAAATATCTCTTTATATACTTACCTTAACATAATTATGGGTTTTGACAAGAGCTTTCCCGATCTTACTAGCCACAGCACCATCTCTAGGGTTTCTCTTCAAAGCCTCTTCATAAACCTCAATGGCCATCTCAGGCTGAGAGAACACATTTTCATATTCATACACAGCAGTAAATGCGAGAGATCACAAAAACCTGATATTCCTGACCGAACCACTCCTCTAAATAGATATCTGTTGTAGTGTAATTGTACAATATTTCTTGAGAAAATATTGCCTAACAATATTTTCTAACGACACAAGCCATATTTAATCCAACTATTTGGTTTGTACCCATATGAAAGAACAAGTACATTTAAGTAAAGGTTAAATATAACACATTAAAAAGATTTAAATTTTCTTTTTAGAATTTTTTTTTTTTAATGCATACAGCATTTGATCAAAAATAGACAGTCATTATTCACAATACAAGGAATAGTTTAAAGTTGACTGAGATGAATTAAGTGCATTACGGTGCCATACATTCTTATTTTAAAGCATTTTCTCAGATGCAAAAAAAAAAGAAAAAAAAAGGGATTTCAAATGACTTTAAGTATCAAAAAAAATTAGGGCACACTTTAAAATAAATTTTAGTATATTTTTATCGCTCCCTTCCATTTTGCAGCCCGCAACAGAACGCTCCCTCAAATCAATACACAGCTAACTGTTTGCGTCTCCTTCCGCTTTGTGGGTGACGTAAGCGCTTCTTCTTCGGCGGTGTTTACTGGCGGCTTGCATCCGGAAGCACGCTGTGTTACGCCAAACAAATAATTGAGCAAAAACATAACACAAGCTTTAAAAATTTAATTAAAAGAAGATTAGAGGCAGAAGATTTTGCCTCGATCATTTTTTGTAATCGAATTACTTGAGGAATCGTTTCAGCCCTATGTAGCTTTATTCAAGTCTCAGCTGAACTTTGGAATACATTTTTTTCACAGAGAGAGGGTTGTGGAATTTGACTCATTTACCTTAATTCTGATTTAATACAGACTTGAAATAAAAATCTATACCTTTAATTAATACCAACCTCTTGAATGTTCATATAGGCATCACCTAATAGCAAGTATGTATGTGAGCTGGGCATCTTTTCCACCAAATCCCTGTTAAAAACATACATATATACTTAGTTTTCCATTAGAATGTGAGACGGGTGTGGATGTGAGTCTGTTAAGAGAGACAAAGAGAAAGACAGAGAGCAAATTGTGCATTTCCTTATACTGTACATGTATCTGAGATAGGCATTCACTAATTAAATGACTGTCTAGGCCAGGTCACAATGGATCCACCCTAGATGGGTTGTCAATCCAAAATAGGGCATAAATAATAGAGTATGCTGTAGATGTATTTTATATTTCAAACTACACATTTTGATGTGTAATTTGCAGTTCCCCTCACCTATAGCAGCTTATATACAGTCGTTTTTCCTTCCTGTGGTTCAGGTAGACATCAGCCATTTTCTCTGTGGCCTGCACGAAGTAAGGCTGCTCCTTTGTGATGTTTCTAAGCATGCTCAGTGCGAGCTCTGTGTCACCTCGCAGCAATGCGAGATCAGCATTAGCGATGGTGACACGCAGCTCTTCAGGAGTACCAGTAAACTCATTTATAGCATCCTGCATCACTTTAGCTGCCTCGTGCTGTGGTTAACACAACAAAAATGTCAGGCTGTTGAGTCTTAATGCAAATATTAAATGGACTAGATCAATTACTTGCTCAGCAGAAAAAAAAGAATAAAAACGGTTCTTAAAGTTACATGGAAAGCCAAGTCAATTTAACCTCTCATTACCTGTTCTCCATTGAGCCAAAGGGCTTCTGCCAACTCCAGATACACAGACACACAGTCTGCTGTGCTGAGCTCCACTCTCCTGGCTTTGGACTTGGCAGAAGAGCCGACTCTTTTCACTCCTGGCAGACTCATGGCCAACTGAAGTGTCTGAATGGCCTCCTGCAGCTCCCCCATCTTTCTCTGAGTTTGAGCTTTAATCAGATGATACAGAGGGTGCTCCCTTACCTATTCCCCACACACACAAGTAAGAAGTAAGAAAGAAAAAGAGAAACGTCTAAGGAGGTGATTATGAAGGAGGATGACAAGACAGAGGTGAATGAAAGAAATCCTCATCCAAACATACACAGGTATTTTTAAAAAAAACATTGGGTTTTCTGTGCATTTAGGCATTTAGTGCTCAGGCAAACTCAACTTAAAACACAACTGTTTTAAGTTACTGAAAATTGTCAGAGTCTGACATTGTTTGTCAGGCTTCTGATTGCCAGCATGACTTTACAGTTAGGGTTATATTGCCGCCTGGTGGTTTGGCATGCTTTATCAGTGTGTGTTTGCATTTTCATGGTCACAAAAATTTTATTTATTTATTTTGGAGAACAAATAAGCCATAAACCTTTTTTGTAAATACCCATGTACCTGTGGACTAGGCAGAAGAAAAAAAAGCACACAATATACGAAACTACAGTAAATTGTTGTATGAATAGGTTGCCTTAAATATAATTTACATAGAAAATTAAAATGTATACTAATATAAGAAAGTACCAATCTTTACAGTAGACTCCAAAACCAAAACACAGTCAGTTATTGATCATTTTCAGCCTTGATGAAAATGTCCAAAACATTTTCATATATTTTCCTTTGAAGATGAATTGTTGGTTGCGAGCGTTCTGCAAGATGAGCAAAGATTTTTAATAAATTTTTACTTGAAAAATGAGCAAGTCTTGGTTTACGATTGCTGAGCGTCATGTGTCATGTATGCGCTTTCTTGTTTTGTCGCCGAGCGTCATGTGATCACAGCTGAGCCAATGGTTTTTCTCTCTCTTGCGCTGCGGAATTGTGGGTAATCGTCTCCCCGCTGGGTCTTAGTGCTTGTCTCTTACTGGTATAATCAACATCCGTGCACGCGTTTACTGTTTACTATAACACTATGACCACGTGTGTGTGTTTAAAGCATATTTTATTTTGTGTTTGTATGCATGTGTGTACAGCACGCGTGTACTGTTTATTATAACACACATGTGCACGCGTATAAACCAAAAGCAAGTCTCAATAGAAAAGAAAAGATGCATTTTCTCTCTCCCTCTTATGTGTGCGCGCGCGTAATTTGACCCAGTGACACGCACGCACGCCTTTACACCCCTGCCCCACCGCGCGGCTTCACACACATACAGACACACACTCTCTGCTCTACAAGCTCTGTCGCGATTCTTTTCAAAGTTAAAGTACAGGTTCATTTTTTTATACTTTACAGTGTAAAATACAGATTCCGTTAGTATGTGCTCACGCGAGTGTCATTAGCAATGTGCCTCGCTAATTTTTCCGATAAAACAGTCTTTCCGTTAATGTGTGCACACACAGCGCCTGCACGCATAAGCATAAAGACTTATATGTCGGGATTTATTTTTTTTAAGGTACAGTGCAGGTTAATTCGTTTTATTTTTACTTTATATATTGTATTCATTATTTTTATGTATTTATCTTTTTGGGCTGTGTAACAAATAATTTGAGTTTTCATTATGGGAAAATTCTATTTGGTTTACAAGTGTTTTGGAATATGAGCACACTTCCGGAATGAATTATGCTCGTAATCTAAGGTTCCACTGTATTGGCACCATCATAATTAATATTTGTTAAAGCCTTCTTTAAAGAAAATAACAGCACTGAAACTTTTGCTTAAAAAGCTTAAAATATAACCTTTTGCTTAAAATTGTGCCACCATCACTCACTCACTCCACTCATAATCTATTCCACTTTATCCTGTATACAAGGTCTCGGGGGGGGCCTGGAGCCTATACCAGAAGACTTGGGGTACGAGGCAGGGTGTACACCCTGGACAGGGTGCACCCTTGAGGTGCAAGGTGACAGTGCTAACCACTAAGCACATATAATGTTTTTTTTTTTTTTTGCTAAGCCCCACTATTTTATACATTCTAGAAATACTTGAGGGGATTGTTGGCCCCGAGAAAAAGACATACATTTACCTCAATATTTGAGCAGAGCATTTAAATCACTGTTTGTAGTTTTATTTTATATAATACCTTTTAATTTTTATTCTCCTTAAGGATGTCAACTTTTTGAAATTATATTTTGCAATCGACGGCCACAATAATTTATTTAACCCTGACTGAAAAAATATATATATATTTCTACCATCACCTCAAAGTTGTGGCTGAGGCAGAGCTCTAGAGACTGAGAAGAGAGTCTGAAGTTGCCCTGGAGGAGATGGATTTGTGCCATGAGGAGGTGGGCTTCTGCAAATGAAGGTTTCTGTTCCAAACAATGTTGCAGACTGCTCTGAGCTGCCTCTACGTTCCCTGACAGGACAAAGATCAGAGTGAGCTAAATGTCCTCATGAGAAACCAGATGTTCGTTACAAAAAAATAAACTGTTGAATTTGAACTTTCACCTGACAGAAACCTGACTTTTGCTATCAGGAACACAGCTTGGAGTAGTCCAGGGACAATCTTGACCACTGTGTCCAACACAGCCGCACAATTCTGTAGCTGAGGAGCAGGAGCCTGGCCCTGGGCTGGAGGCTGAAGGGTTTGAGATGAAGACGGATCATCAGTTTATCCAGTAACACAGGTGAAAAAAAAGGAAAAAAAAAAAAAAAAAAAATTAATGTATATAGAGTGCTACTAAACTTTATAACTAACACTTTCTAGATAAGAGGATCTCAAAACTTTAATCAGAGACCCCTTGGCTGTAACAATATAAACACACTTCCTCAGTACATTTGAAAAAAAAAAGAAGAAAAAAAAGGTCTTGTTTAAATATTTTGGCTATGTTCTAGTCGACTACAGCAAAATCGAAATAATTTTGCTTGAGGGTCTCATTTGTGCCCTACACACCGACATACAGTACACACAATGCTGCTTAAGGCTGAGTGCAAAAGTTTTTTTTTTTATCCTTAATACAAACATTTGCACTTGATTATATATCATAAAGCAGTGTTTGTCATCAATGTATATGTCTTACACTGTATGAGACACACCTTGGCAGGACAGAGAGCCAGATATTCCTTTGCAATCTCCAACAGGAAGTCAGGGTTGAGTTTCTCATAGTATTCTACACTGAGTGGCAAGCCCTGAAGAGTAGAGAAGTGCGTGTCCACAGTGACATTCAACAGGTTGATCACCTCATCCTGAGATTTCCGTTTCCGAATGGCCAAGACTGCTTGCAAATACAACAGCTCCTAATACACACAGAAGCACAAAAAAGGAATGATGATATCAGTCAAAGACTTGAAGAGACAGTGTTATCTGGTATATAATTGTTATATAATACTGTGCCTTGTTTTCTATTATGCCTATCACTTGAATGGGCATCTTGCTTATCTAGTTAGTAGGTGAAGACTTAGTAGCTGGAAAGTACATTGCATGCTTTTAATGTGCAGCTCTGCTGAACACACACTGTGTCTGACTGATGTCATTAAAAAGAGCCTCACATGCCTTAATGGGAGATGTTACACACTACAGATGACCCCATCTAAAAACAACTTTCCCAACTGTGTTTGACTGATGGCACTTAACCTATACTCAGTGTAAGTATCTATCCAGTGATGTAAACCTCAAAGCAGGTCGAGAGAGCATCTGCCAAATGGCTAAATGTACAGTAAATGTAAAAATCTAAACAAAACACAATGATGTAACAAAAATTAAAGAGAACTCCATGAAGCATAGAGCAAATTAAAAAATGCTTATGATTCACCGTTTCCCTATTCCCTATTACAGTGTGCATGACAAACCCTCCTATTAGAATGACTAATATCTAATTAAATTCACAAGTGATTTTACAAATACTTTCAGCTTTTAATAGAATAACACAGTTCTTGAGTTGTTTATTAATTTAGCAAAAGTAATATAATGGTCTGTCTAAGAAAACTTGTTTCATTTTTTGTAAACTGCTGACAATATCTCTCCTAAATTCAAAATATACAGTAACTATTGTTATTTAGAGTGTATATTTAAAGGAAATGACATCACAACACATTAAAATAACCCAAGATCATGCAGTATTTGCAGAGGTTTTATAACTCAAATAAAAGAAAATGAAAATAATTTGTAAACAAACTGTGCTTTAGTTAATACATTAGGAAATCAATAACCCTGATTTGCTGATACAGCTTTCATGCATTTTGGCAAGTACTCCACCAGTTTTTCACATTGCTGTTGGGTAACTTTATACCACTCTTTTTGCAAAAAAGCAAATGGTTTATGACCATCCATCTTAATCTTGATGACTTTCCAGATGTTTTCTGTAGTAAATTGCTGTGGTCTCTTATTTTTTTTCCAGAGTTGTATATTAATCTATATATATTTGATGATATTTGCATGAACATTTTAATAACAAAAAGCTAAAAAAAAAAAATTCTATAGAGAGTCAAGCATGTTGAGGTGAAATTTGTGTTTTTAATGACTCACAGCAGATTTGCCGATGGATTGCTGGATTTCGGTAAGAAATTCGAGCTGCTGCTCAGCATCCTGCAGGTGACCCTCACTCAACTGGCAATGAATAATACCTGCAAAACACAAAAGTCTTTAAAGCCTTCTCAGACCTAACCAAACCCCAATGTTGTGTATTGTGTAATCTCCTCACTGTTTCTGAAAATGAGTACCTGAGAGATCAGACACTGTGGGCTCTTTGTGCACTGTGGCACTGTCTTAGGTAAATTGTAACTCTAAAAGATTTAACGTTCTTATATTACATATGTATATACAGTATGCAGATATTTGAGCAGTTTGTGAAAAAGCACATATTGGTGTGATGATCAGGTGTGCACAAACATTTGCCCATATAGTGTAGCTGTTATATAGGGGAGATCTTGCTGGTTAGTTGGAATTATCATTTCAACAAAGTGGAGAGATAAATAAGCAGGGGAAACGCTGGGTGCCACGAACATATTCGGTCACATTTTGTTAGGAGTGAGCAGTGTAGTTAATAAATAAATAAATAAATAGAAATACTTGGAGACATTTTCACTATATACTGCACAATAATTAATTAGTATGGTGTAGGGCCTCCTTTTGTAGGCCAATACAGCATCAATTCATTTTGGGAATGATAGATACAAGTCCTGCACAGTGGCCAGAGGGATTTTGAGCCATTATTCTTGCAGAATAGTGGACAGGTCACTACGTGATTCTGGTGGAGGAAAACGCTTCCTGACTTGCTCCTCCAAAACACCCCAAAGTGGCTCAATAATATTTAGATCTGGTGACTGTGCAGGAAATGGGAGATGTTCAACTTCACTTTCATGTTCATCAAACCACTCTGTCACCAGTCTTGCTATGTGTATCAGTGCATTATCATCCTGATACACGGCACCGCCTTCAGGATACAGTGTTTGAACCTTTGGGTGCACATGGTCCTCCAGAATAGTTCGGTAGTCCTTGGCAGTGACACGCCCATCTAGCACAAGTATTGGGCCTGGGGAATGCCATGATATTGCAGCCCAAACCATCAGTGATCCACCCTCATGCTTCATTCTGGATACCCTGGATACCGTGGCTCTTGATACATCACAAAGACTTGCTGTCTTGGTCACAGATGCGCCAGCGAGACGTGTACCAACAATTTGTCCTCTTTTGAACTCTGATACGTCACTCATAATGTTGTGTGCATTGCAATATTGTAAGCAAAACTGTGCTATTACTCTGCTAATTAAACCTTCACACTGTGCTCTTACTGGTGGAATGTGCAATCAATGAAGATTGGCCACCAGACTGGTCAAATTTACCCATGAAACCTCCAACACTAAATTGGTCAATGTTTCAGTTTCATAAGACAATATTAATAAAGTGCATTCAACACATTGTAGAAAACAGAAATTATCTAGTCATAAGTTCCAGTGATGCCTGCTGACTTTCCCATGACTTGTCTCAAGAGCTGGGAAGTGAAAGGAATTTAAATATGAAATGATAAAATTCTTACCGATGAGAGCAGAGACACTGCTTTCATCCAATGTCATGGCAGTTTTGTACCACTTTATGGCCTCCTTGGCTCTGCCCTGAAGGACCAGCAGGTAGCCCAGTTCAGTGGCTAGCTCTGCATCACCCGATGCCAAAGAGAATGCCCGCTCCACCAGTGTAAGAGTGTGCTGCAGGATGTTTTCTGCTCTTCCACACTATAAACAAGATTACATTATCAGTGAGGACAACATGACACACTACAGTAATCATTTATTCCAACACATTCTTAGGTTATCACAGCCTTCGGTGTGCTAGGAAAACAGTAACTCAACTGTGATCATATATTTGCTTGATTATGACTCTTTAATTATGACTCAAAACAGCATTTGCATGTTGTTAATTTTCTATTACAGCACCTCTGACAGTAGTAGTATTTGTTACTTTTTTGGTTAAACATGACTACTATGTGAAATTATGAAGAGATCTTACCCCTCGAGTGAAAGCTAAAGACATCCTGTAAAGAAGTTCTGGGTTGTTAGGCTCTTGTGAATCCAGATTGCTGAAAAGGTTCATCAACTGCTTTACTGTCTGCATACACAGAATACATATTTGAATATTATTTTGCCGAATTTCACTAAACCAACATAAATAAAGTGTAAGACTAGGTGTCAGACCTCTCCGATGTCACCTTCTCGGCAGAGAGAGTGCAGTGCTAGCGTTCTCAATCCCTCCAGGTTGCTTCTGTCTTTCTGAAGAAGTCTAAAGATAAAAGTGGTACAAAATGGACATACAACATTCAATAGATATGTATAAAGCAGAGTACTCTTTAAATACATGCCCCTGTCCCTATACAGAAAGGTAAGGCAATAATTATTGTAAATTGCACATTCAACCCATATAATACTTTAACATAAACTATTTCTTCATTTTTCTTATTTGTTGATATTAATAAAATAACATGTCATACCCAAGGCACTAATTATGTTGCAATTTCATATATATATATATATATTTTTTTTTTAAAGGTAAACACAGACTTTTGTACTGACTTCAGTATATTTGTCATCTTTCTTCAGGCTTCCTATATTTGACTCATTATTTTATGCTACTAACTTAAAAAAAAAAAAAAGGGATTGAAGAAGTGCAACATGGCTCACAATACAATAAAAGAACTGGCTAAAGAGTTTCCAATCTGGAGATCATCCTCATAGCAAAGGCATTTTTAATGTGGGAAGGAATGATTGTATGATTCTTTGCTTTCAGGAGGCCCTGGCACGTTGGCACTACCAAATCCTAAACCACAGACCGAATGGTCTTTCTCCCCTCACATCCCTCCGCAGCAGTGCACTTTTAAAAATGTGTGGCTTTTGGGATCGGCCTCAAAGGCCCCTTTGATTCTACCTCCCACTGGCCTTCATCCAACAAGGAGAGCAGAAGAGAACAATGGCCCAGTCTTTCAGCCTGAATCTGTGGCATCACATTTGATTTTCATTTACACTCAAACACAGACTGACTCCCACGGCCCTGCCCTGGCCTAATGACTTTTCAGTGTTTTTGCGTTTGTCTGTTTAGAAATCAGGAACACACAATCAAACTAACATATGTATATAAAATCTAATAGCAACAAGATGTTCTAAAGTCAGAATTAAAACAAAAGAGTGATACACCTCTGAGCAGCATCCACAGTCTGTTCCCAGTCCTGCAGGTTAAGCAGAAGCTTCATCTTCTTCACTAGAGCAGGTGTGAATGATGGGTAACTGACAATGACCTGGTTAACCGTCTCTAAGGCACCAGAGTAATTCTGACGGACCTCGTTATACTGCACCTAAAAAAGACAAAGAGGTATAACAGTCTCTGGCACTGAGACAATGTCATAATCATGCAAAGCTGCCAAAAGGCAAGAATATATTCCAAAAAATATTATTTCCATATTACTTTTAAATTTATATAAGAGAACACCCAAATGAAACTGGTAAACTCTACTAGCAAGACATCCTCAGCACCACTTACTGACTTGTGTTTCAACAAGCACAGAAATAGAATACAGGAGGAAACACTACCTTTCCCATCAGAGCAAAAATATTGATTTTCTCTTTCAGAGCTTCGTCAAAGTATTTCCCAGATTTCTTGGTGTAGCCATCTTTACCAGAAGTCAGGTCTATCCAGCCTTTCAGTATCAGCCCCTAAAACACATGCATTAGTCATTAGACAATCTAGGATTTACTGATATACTGGGAAAACAATTTGGGAACTATCCGATGTGTGCGTCATTAGATGGAGCTGCGAACACTTGTTTCATGTAAAAATGTTGTTAATATATCAGATTAAGGGTAAAAAGTAATTTTACTTAACCAGAATTGGGTGATCATTCATTAAGTAGCCATTGTTTGTCAGTGAGAAAATATTAAAATATTTTGTTATGTCATGTCAAAGATTAATAAAACAGTTTTCACCCTGTCCCTTTTGATCCACAAGATCTGGCACATGCTTAACATTCAACATGCTTCCTGCAACCCTCCTATTTTTTACACACAGGCTGGCGCTACATGCAGTGGCTGGGTTGTATGTATTATAGTATTAAGGGTCTGTCCCAATGACCCAAAAGTGGTAAACCCCTGACCCTCCAATCAGCAACCCAGATCCTTAACCTATAAACAAAGCAATATATAATAATAATATATTTTGCTTCAGTGCTGAAATATGCCTAATAGTTGTACATTTAATGTAACTATAAAATTACTAAACTTCTATCACATCTGTATGTTATTTACATGATTATATAATTGCATTATATAATGATATAATTTGTCATTTCCATCTCTACCCTGTCCATCATAGAACGATAGATTTTAATGGTTTGTTCACAGAACAATGTTCCTAAATTGAATCAGAAACAAAAACAAACACACAATATGCTGTATGGCGAATCCATTAAAGTAAAATTTGATGGATTATTAGAAGTGAAATGTAATTTTTGTTGCATGATTTATTATTTATTTGGGAGAATTGATTACACTGACATAATTTCATTATTGTCTTATACAGTAAGTCCTATTAGTCTTAATAGAAATCTTAATAATAGACCTCACCTCTATGGATCCATTGGAGATTTTGATCATCCTGTCCACATACTCTCTGGCCTTGTCATTACGGCCAAGGAGCCAGAGAAACATCCCTGCATGGTACAGAGCTTTTGGGCTGGCACTCTTACGATTCTCCTTAACCTTCACATCAAGCTCTTGAATGGTGTCTTTGTCTGAAGCAATACAACAATTCCAAATTACATTACATCCCAGTGGATTACATTAATACATTATTCAAGAGAAGAAAAAAAGTTATTAACTTGATTTCAAGCAATACATATATTACCAGTCAAAAGTATGGACACACCTTTACATTCAATGTCCCCGCCCCCCAAACATTGTTTATTAATACTGAAGACATTGAAATTATGACAGAACAAATATGCAAGTAAATTTAAAGAAAGTGTTAAATAATACAGAATATGTTTTATACATTTGAATCTTCAATGAATCTTGATGAAGCTTTGCTCACTCTTGGCATTCCCTCAGTCACCTGGAATGGTTTTCCAACAATCTTAAAGACATTCCCATATGTGTTGAGTACTTGTTGGCTGCTGTCCTTCACTCTCTGGTCCAACTCTTCTCAAACCATCTAAACTGGATTTAGATTGGGTGATTGTGGAGACCAGGTCAACTGATGCAGCACTCCATAACTCTCCTCCTTGGACAAATAGCTCTTACATAACCTACAGGAGTGTTTGGGGTCATTCTCCTGTTGGGAAACAAATAATGGTTCCACTAAGTGCAAACCAGATAAGATGGCATGTCACTGCAAAATGCTGTGGTAGCAATGCTGGTTAAGTGTGCCCTTATATTTGACTATTTCACCAACAGTGTGACCAGTAAAGCACAGCCACACCATCACAACTCCTCCTACAAGCTTCACGGTGGGAACCACACATTCAGGAACCATCTGTTCACACTCTCTATGTACAATTATGACATGGGAAAAATCTAAAATTTGAACTCATCAGACCAAAGGACTTAAAGTTTTCCACTGATTCCTTGCGTTTGCTGTATTGACCTGACTCACACAGTCTCCTCTGAAAAGTGGATGTTAAAATAGAGATAACTCTTGGTCTTCCTTTCCTTGCCAACTGCTCTTGGGGATACATTCAAAGTTCTTGAGATTTGTACAGATTGACTGACCTTTATTTCCTAATGTAATGATGAACTGTCTTTTCTCTTTACTTAACTGAGTGTGTCTTGCAATAATATGGATTTGTAGTACCACTAATAAGGCAACAAAATCTGTACCCATCCCTCATCTACACAAGACAACTAATGGTCTACAGAACCATTAAACAAGATATGTCACACATTAACTCTTAACAAGATATATCTGTGAATTGAAAACCATTCCAGGTGACTACCTCATGACTTTAATTAAAGAATGCGAATCTTTTTTGCCAAGCTGTCATCAAAGCTAAATGTAGCTACTTCAGGCAATTTAAAATATAAAACACATTCTGGGTTGTTCAACAAAACACTTTTTTCATTTTTTTTCCAACAAACACTTTTTTGTTTAATACATAATTCAATATGTTTTCTTTCATAGTTTGGATGTCTTCAGTATTAATGTACAATGCTGAAAATGATAGTGAATGAAAATGAAGGAGAAGATGTGTTCAAACTTTTGACTGGCAGGGAATATACTTATTACTCTTTTCAAAACTATAACAAATTAAAATTGTTTGATAATGTGAGTGAGTTGGTTCACCAGTGTCTACCTGGGTTACATCTTTTTTTCTGGGCGTAGACCAGAGCCATCAGTGCACATAATGAAACATCTCTCTTATCCTTCATCAGTTCCAGCTCCTGAATGGCCTCTTGCACGTGATCTAACAAATAAAAAAGCAGGGTAAAATCCACAGTGTTGAATTAACACCATACAGTGTTTATATAGGACTTGAAAAAGGAAGTTTTTTTGCTGATATACTCTTACAGGAGACATGTTAATGCAAAAACTAAATAAATGTGTGGAGTAACATAACAAAGCCACCTTGCAGCTCCAGGCTTAAACCTGAGCTCGGGTTACAGCCACTGCCTGCATCCATGGGGATTTCCTCCAGGATCTCCAGTTTCCTCTCATGTCCCAAAATCCTGATGCTCATTAGACTGACTATTCTAAATAGCCTCTAGGTGTGAATGAGTGTACTCTGATGAACTGACCCATCTAAAATGCATTTAAAACTATTCCAGGCATAGGCTTCAGGTAAACCACAACCCTGAATGAAGTGCTGATTGAAAATTAATAAATGAATAAACAAAATATAACAAAGCTCAGCTGCTTATATACATGTGCATTTCACCATGCAATTAACCAATATAGATTGCATGCTTTGTGCTGTCTATAAAAATGCTGAGGCCCAGTTGACTTTCATTTTAAAGGATGGTCCATACATCTCAGGAGTTTCAGCAACAAACACTGATAACAAAGGGAAGTGTTTCAGTAGGAATGTTGACTGAAGTAATATCTGTAATTCGATATTTGGGAAAGACATCAGTAAATAAGGTTGGAAATTTTATTCCAAGGCATGCTCTGACTGACCTTGGGGCTTTTGCATAGTGCAAAATAGTGAAGGGGAAAATAATTAAGGCAGTTACATATAGCACTTATTTCGTGTGGTAATTCATTTATTGTCAAACAGAGAAAAAAATATTTTTTTAATTTATAAACGTTTGCATTTGAGTAGTAAAATGTTGTTGGTCCTGTATATTCCTGTAAGTGGTGCACTCTAAACTATTCACACACTGGCAGGTAACCACCTGTCTGAGATAGCAATATTTCGCCTTGTACCACAAACACTGAGTTTAACCTGTTCGAGATGGACAGTGTGCTCCCCTCAGTTGCCTCTAATTTAGGCTTTTATAACTGTTGACTCTGACTCGAGTGGTAAGGGTAAATCTCCTCACTTACCTTGCATGAGAAGACCATAGGCATGGAAAAACGTGTAGATTGGGCTACTGCTGAACTTTCTCTGGGCTTCACTTGAAACATTCAACACATGATTGGAATACTTCTCCTGGCAGTAATAAATGATCAGGGCCTGAAAAACGTTTAAGATTTAAACTAGTTTTAAAAATAGTCACACAGGATGTGCAGGGTGTACATGTCTTTTCTTATCAAACATAAACACAACCTGGTGCTGATGTTTGATATCACACACATGCACACACAACAGTAAAATGTAAAACATTAAGCTAAATATTGCGAAGGTTCTCCTTGTGTGTGGCACCAAGACCTTTGAGGGTGTGCTGTGGCGTCTGGCACTGGGAAGTTAGTGGCGATATCTAAGCATGGGACTGGCTAAATAAAACTGCATATCAATTATACACCAGCAAACTGGTGACAGGATCATGGGCACCTATGGCTTATCTATGCCTGTGGGGACCACAGGCTAGTCTTTACCACTAATGTGGAAGTGGCAGAGGTCTTGTGGAGTCATGCACAAGAGAAACAGGGGAATCTACTGTACACATTTTTGGGCTTAATGGTTTACAGTACGGCTATATAAGCTTTTACATACAGTACATACAAGTTTACATAACAAATCACTGTAAGTAACAAAAAGTAGTCTACCGCATAAATATTTCATCCTTTAAAAAAATGGAACATATTGTTACTTATACATAATTTAAAGTGGCAATAAAACATTAGCATGTGATACAAACACTAAAGCACTAACTGACCTGTGTTATTTCTTCGTCCTCAACTTCAGTCATCTTTGCTCAGGTCTGAAACAGGTCCCTGCTGATAAAGATTCTATGTAGCGCACTGGGAATTGCTTTCTCATTAGTTTTTCGCCATCTTAGAGCTCAAGCGAAGCGTCCTGGTAACCAAACAACCGCCGCCATTTTTGTCTGGAACCGAGGAAGTGGATAAAAAAACAAGAATCCTAACGACTCTTTACTAATCCACATGAGGGCGCCTCATGTCTGCGTCTTTAACTCGTGTGGCTGTGTTGCGGGCTTCGACTCCAATATTTGTATTGTATTTACTTGAAGATTTCCATTTTTTTTTTTTTTTTTTTATACATTTTTCCTTTCAGAATTTGAGGTATTTGTATTGCCTTCTAACCCATTTATTGTGCTGGGAGTGGTACAGTTGGTGGACACACTGTGGACAGAGAAGCTACACTTAATAATTATAGTACCATTTCATTTAAGAGACAGATAGATAGATAGATAGATAGATAGATAGATAGATGCATCATCAAGGTAGAAAGTTGTTTTCAGTATGCTGTAGCCTGCTTCACACTTGAAACTCTGGTACACTGAGAAACTTTTTACCTTGATGGTATCCAAGCACTACATACGTGTATTAGTGTAGAAGGAATTTATGTAAAGAAATATAGGGATTTTTTTTTTACTCTCATAACTGTGTTCTGTTATTCTACATAATCAAAAATCCCAGTTTGACTTGAACACTGATATATGCATAGATAGATAAATAGATAGCTAGATGTACATGTGTATGTATTTATGTATGTCTGTATGTATGTACAGTATGTATGCATAGATACACACGTGGACAAAATTGTTGGTACCCTTCGGTCAATGAAAGAAAAACTCACAATGGTCACAGAAATAACTTTAATTTGACAAAATTAATAATAAATAAGAATTCTATGAATGTTAACCAATGAAAGTCAGACATTGCTTTTCAACCATGCTTCAACAGAATTATTTAAAAAAATGAACTCTTTTGGAACAGGCCTGGACAAAAATGATGGTACCCCTAACTTAATAGTTTGTTGCACAACCTTTTGAGGCAATCACTGCAATCAAATGATTCCTGTAACTGTCAATGAGACTTGTGCACCTCTCTGCAGGTATTTTGGCCCACTCCTCATGAGCAAGCTGCTCCAGTTGTCTCCGGTTTGAAGGGTGCCTTTTCCAGACAGGATGTTTCAGCTCCTTCCAAAGATGCTCAATAGGATTGAGGTCAGGGCTCATAGAAGGCCACTTTAGAATAGTCCAATGTTTTCCTCTTAGCCATTCTTGGGTGTTTTTAGCTGTGTGTTTTGGGTCATTGTCCTGTTGCAAGACCCATGACCTGAGACTGAGACCCAGCTTTCTGACACTGGCCAGCACATTTCTCTCTAGAATCCCTTGATAGTCTTGAGATTTCATTGTACCATGCACAGATTCAAGACACCCTGTGCCAGATGCAGCAAAGCAGCCCCATTAAAGCATGAGTTTATTTTTTTAAATAATTCTGTTGAAGCATGGTTGAAAAGCAATGTCTGACTTTCATTGGTTAACATTCATAGAATTTTTTTTAATTATTACTTTTGTCAGATTAAAGTTATTTATGTGACCATTGTGAGTTTTTCTTTTATTGACCGAAGGGTACCAACAATTTTGTCCACGTGTGTAGATAGATAGATAGATAGATAGATATAAATTTTCAATTCTGTTACTGGTGTCACAACCTCCCTATTCCTACTACAACATCTTTTCCCAACACTGTGTGCATCCAAAGAAAGCAGATGGTTTCCCTGCATTAAAGACAACTTCCTTTTTCTTAGCAGTTTTGTCTAGGTCTGAAAGTTGTCTAGTATAATGTACAGTGCAACGTGCAGTATTTTGAATGAATGCAAACTTGGTGTGGGGCCGTGACTATGGTCAAGGACTGTCTTCAGCTCACTATGCTAAAATAAGCCAGATCACATGACAAAGCTCTGAAAGGAAGTCAAATGCTGCACAAATGCCTGGGGCTGCCATTTGACTGTAATGATAGTTATACCTAAAGGGAGGGCTGCACAACCTAATAAAAGACACTCATTTGTAACACTGTGCATTAAAAAATAAAACAGTCAAGGAAAGGGCTTGGGGCCAAATTCATTTATTCCACAAATATTTCATTCATTTATCTTCAGTAACTACTTTATCATGGTCAGTAGTCTATCTTGGGAACACTTGGGGCAACATGTGAGAATTTACTCAAAATGGGATGCCAGTTTATATCTGTTTATATACGCTAACCCATATATATTCATGCACTCACTCACATCTATAGACAACTTGGCATAGCCAGCCTGTCTACCTGTATATTTGGACAGAGAACTTGAAGAACTTGAAGAAACTGGAGAACTTGAAGAAAACTCACATAATGGAAGGTGGAAATGCTCAAACTCGCACTGGAATGAAATGCAAAACTTGGGACATTAAAGACATATAATGGCATGCATATATATTTTATAATGTACAGTACAGACCAAACGTTTGGACACACCTTTTCATTCAAAGAGGTTGAATTTGTATTATGGCAAAAAAAAAAAAAAAAGCAGCTAAGTGAAGAAAAAAAGAGTGGACATCATTACTTTAAGAAATGAAGGTCAGTCAGTCCGAAAAATTGGGAAAACTTTGAAAGTGTCCCCAAGTGCAGTCACAAAAACCATCAAGCGCTACAAAGAAACTGGCTCACATGCGGACCGCCCCACGAAAGGAAGACCAAGAGTCACCTCTGCTGCGGAGGATAAGTTCATCCGAGTCACCAGCCTCAGAAATCGCAGGTTTCTAGCAGCAGACACGTCTCTAGAACAACTGTTAAGAGGAGACTGTGTGAATCAGGCCTTCTTGGTAGAATATCTGCTAGGAAACCACTGCTAAGGACAGGCAACAAGCAGAAGAGACTTGTTTGTGCTAAAGAACGCAATAAAGAACACAATAAAGAAAACTCTTTGAATGAGAAGGTGTGTCCAAACTTTTGGTCTGTACTGTATATACACTTTAAAAGGTGACAACTGTTTAAAGGTGAGATATTAGCTATAACTGACTGCTAGTTTGGCTTACATGTGAGCCATTCTCATTATCTCTAATATGTGGAATGAAAATGTGACTTGTTCTCATCAATGGCAATGAGCATTATATAACAGTTTGACAAAATCGATCATGAAATCTAACCTCTGTTTGTTTTGAATGGTAGAGAACAACACAGTGGCTGGAAGTATTGAGCCCAGCCCAGAAAACATTGTGTGCCTGCATGGTGTCTACATGGAATCTTTACCCTAGCCTGTCTGATATCATTTCTGGCAAATAATCATTAGTCTGAGCACAATTTTGCAAATAATCACATTGTTATTGACTTCAGACTCTGGGACAAAACATGGCACTGTGTTTCTTTCAGTAGTTACATATCTTGTCTTATAAAGGTTTTTGAACTGTTATAAATTTTGTAGTTTTAAGAAATTCTCTCTAGAATTTAGAGGAAAATATTTCAATCTAAATTACTTGAAACACATGTAATAATGGCACGTTTACATACATAAAATAGAGGACAAATGGTGTACTATAATCTAATATCTAAACACTAATACAGGTTTGTGAATGAGGAATTCTGCATCAGTTATCTGGCTTTCATGGCTCACAAGCATGATTAAATCTACAGTACCAGATCATCTGACAGTAAAGGACCTGATCAATAAATGATTAGATTGAGATTAAAAGCATTACATGCTTTCCCCTAAAAGATCTGTAAAACCCTAAACACATATCTAGTGGTCAGAAACCTCTATCAAATGGCTATGTGGCTTGCTCCATTGTGGTTTTTTTCTTAGAACATTCAAAGAGAGTGGTTTACATGCTGTAATGTGTAGGATAATTTCCAGCTCACATGCTCCTCAATAGGTTTTACTACAAAATAATTTAGGTCACAGTATATTCCATTTCTGTCTCAATTTGACTTATAAACAGCATACAGGAACCTGCAGAAATAATAAACGGAACAGAAAAGGGAGTCATATGAATAATTATTGGCTAATTTGCTATTGGTAACTTTTTCTTTTTTTATTCCCGTGTTTATTTTATTCACTCTTACTTATGGCCATTAACAAAAAAGGGCCTTGGTGCATTAGTGGTCAGAACATGCCTCACAACAACAAAACAGGATGTTGTAATGAGTGTAAAGCTTGGGAATGGAACTTGATATGGAACCCATTTACTGTACATGCCAAGTTACCAAAGCAAAACTGTACAAAAAGAATAGTGCTGACCAATGGCATAATATACAATTCACCGAGCACTATATTAAGAACACCATACTGGCATTCACAGTTAAAAAATAAAAGAAATAAAATTTTGAGATCAAGGCTGACATGTTGACATGATTGCAACATAATTGCTTCAGATTTATCAACTGCATTTCATACTGAAATCGGCCATTCTACCACATCCCAAACATGCTCGACTGACCTGGTGACTGGGCCATGTGTTCAACAGCAATACTCATGTACGCTGTGGCATTTAAAGGATGCTTAATTGATAGAAAGGTGTCCAATGATTAGCAAGAAAATATTTGCCACATCACACCATCCGCCACAATATCACCAGTCTGAACTGTTGGCAAAAGTGGTGTTGTTCCCATGGATTCATGTTGTTTTCTGTTGTTACAGCCCATCCATCTCAGAAATGTATGTTTTTTTATTTGAGGTACCATAGCCAATCATGCTGTTCTCCTCTGACTTAGTGACAAGACCTTTCAGATTTTTTAAGCCTTTGGTTTTCACAACTTTTATGCTCTGTCCTGCTGCCACATGATTGGATGTTAATTGTTTAGGGGAGAGGGAGATACACAAGTTCCTAATAAAGTGGCCATTGAATGCATGTATAACTGAATGAAAATGGTATAGCACTCTATTCTTAAGACAAAGTTTATTTGCAGTTTTTGAATTTACTATATTTTAGTATATTTAAATTGCTTTTTTTTTTAAACCTCTAACAACTTATTAAAATCCACACAGACACTAGCACTGTTAGCTATATGGCTGCCGCACAAACGTACGTCTTATGACCCTATGTAATATGAGTGGAATGAGTAGAGCAACTTCCACATTAGCGTCCTCGTCACCCAGCGGTCAGTCAAACAGCACAGGTCATGTTGCCAGGCAACAGCCAAGGAGAATCTGCATCCTCACTCTTCATTTAAAGGTTTCTCTTGCTGATGAGCTTCCTGTGTTTGCCAGTCATGATGTTGTGATAGTGGATACTGTCTATGATGTTGCTCTTATCTTAAATGTAAAAGTGTTGTGGAAAAGAGCTGTTGTTAAAGGGAGTGGTGGTTCTGTGGTTAAGACAGTGGGCTACTGATCAGAAGGTCTAATCCCAGAAGAAAACCCAGCTCCATCAAACTGCCACTGTTGCACCCATAAGCAAGACCCCTAGTCCTCAACTGCTCAGTTGTATCTCCTCTCAGCTGTACCTCTCACTGGATAAAAGCATCAGATAAATGAGGTAAATGTGGTTCCATATACCATCTATTCAAAAATCAGAGTCAGATTTAGATATGGGTGACCGCATGGCATAGAGTGTATGGGGGGAAAATATATATATACTGTAGATAATAAGTTTTAGGATAGGGGTTTTATCACCCATTTGCACACCACATTGTCACATTGTGTTCAAATTGGTTCTATCGCTCATTGGCACATCACCTTGTGCACATTGGTCATTGTTTGTGTCAATTAACCTCATTAGTGTCCTGAATCTATGTAGTTTGTGAGGCATTGTACTGACTATGAAGGTTTCTCACTCAGTAGTCTCTTTGGAAGGCTGATTGCGGGGTGCAGGAGAGAAAAAAGCGCACATCTAACTTTGTACAACAAATGCAGTCATTACAATAAATCACAATGCAAAATGCTACTGAATGAACCACAGCTCATTCATAATGCTGTGAGTATGTACTGTATATAATTTTGCAGGCATATTTCATTATTCTGTTTTATGCAGAATAGTTAAGAAAAATAGTCTACACACCACCAAGGTGTAGTCTTAATTGAGGTGGGTAATGTCCTAATGCTTGTCCAATTAAAAAAAAAAAAAGCAGGAGAAAAGGTCAAAGCCATTCGGTGCCCATTTTCGAAAAAAAGGAAAGAAAAGGACAAATTGGCAAAATGTAAAGTATACAGTCATGACATCATTTTATGGGGATAATATTATGTAGGGCACACTGTTAACCTGTATTGTTATGTTGCTAGCTTATATAACACTGGGAGTTTTTTTTTTAAATATACTGATAAATGTTAAGACTGTTTTTTGTGTTGTTCCAAGTGTCTTAATAAAACTTTAAAGCAAAGTTAAGACAAAGTAAAATTTTATTTATATATTTATTCATTCATTTATTTTTGACAGGATGGTTAAGGGAGAGATTGCCCAGGGTGCCATATGCATTAGAATTTGCAAAGCAACAAATAAAACTCTTTATAATGTTTTCATTCACAAATTCAGACATTTCAAATTCCACTTTTTAGTGATCAGCATTTTTTAATGTTACTGTTTGACAGACACATTTACATTTAGACATTTGGTGTATGATGTTTTTCAGAGCGACTTACAATACAAAAGAGCTTAAGTTTCAGTCGTGGGATAGATGGGTTAATAGGTTACTTACTAAGTACCATCAGATGAGCACTGTTGTGAAGGGTGCATTTTTTTGTGTGTGTTTTGTGTGTGAAGAAACAGAACTGAAGACACTACTGTACACTGTTGACAAAACAAGCCCAAATCATCACCCCTTCACCGCCATCCTTGAAAGTGGGTTTGAGTTGTTTCTGTGGAAATGCTGCACTTAGTTGCACTAGGCATTAAGGCCATAATAAGGAATAATCTTTCTTACTGTAGAAAGTTGAACTCTAAATTGTTTGAAAATGGTTTTGTAATAATATAACCATACAATTGATGTGCAGCAACGATTGCTTTTCTAAGACTATTGCTTATGTCTTTCCCGCTTGGCATTGTGTTAACACAAACCTGAATGCTTCAGACCAGCAAACTGCCAAAACGTCTGCCTTTTTAGAGATCTGCATACCTGCTGATGATCAATTATTCAAGGGATGATGATTAGCAGCACCTGACTGCAGTTGCCAACTAATGCACAGGCTGGCCTAGGCTGCAGCGTATGGGCCCCTGCACCCGTCCTCCCCTGACTGGCTGCAGTCTATCCTCCTTAATCCTGTGGAAGCAATAAGGAGGTGCTTAGTATTGGCTACATGTTCTTTTTTTTTTTTTTTTACATGTTTGTTAAATAAATAATGGCAAGGTGAAAACGTTATATGTTGTTGGTCATCTGAGGTTGTATTTGTATATTAAGACCTGCTACAATCTGATTATTTCTATTCTACATTATTCAATTTTGATTATTCTATATACAATGTTAATAGGTCTTAAAAGTAGCCTAGCAAATAAATGCTAGTCAAAACTAATAGTTCCTGGATTAGCTCCTTAAATACACTAAAAGTATTTTGTTGACTATAAATCAGTGTTTGCTATATGCTTGCTTTAAGCACACACAGCCAAATACACACACATACTCCCTCACTGCACCATCTAAGGACGAGGAGATAAAACATTTAAGTGCTCATTAGCTACAATAGAAGAAATGGACACTGAAAAAATGGGTCTTTTCCGGCAATGTGGAAGCCTTAATGCTGATTGTGGTTCAGTTGAAATGAGCATGCTGAAAGTCATAAAATGGGTGATTGGAAGAACCCGGGGCACTAATGCTTTCCTAATTAGGTGTGGTTAGTCACTTGAGACAGAAGCTTATGGCCATAAAACAATTTCACTTGCTCAAACAGGACATATTGCTCATAGACCTCTTATTATGTATGCATACGGATAAGAAAGTCTTTTTAGAAACTTGTGTTTTATTAGCAATAGTATTGAAATTTTGTGTTATTTGGTCTGAAAATTAACACTTATTACAATAGTTATGGTACACATTCTAAAAATGATTAAATCTTCTGCAATTCAGTTTTGGATTTTAATCAACATACTATAGCCCAAAAGACTTAATTTCATGTTAAAAACTGTAGCTGATTTTAAATGCATTTGAAGAACAAGCACTTATTCACTCTTACTCATTTTCTATACTGCTCGTTCTGTACAGGGTTGAGGGAGGCCTGGAGATTATCCCAGTGAACTCAGGGCACTAGGCAAGATTTACTCTGGATGTGCCAGTCGATTGCAGGGCACAAGCGTGCACATACTCAAACTTTCACACACATAATTTGGAAATTCTAATTAGTCCAATCTGTGTACCTGGAGGAAACCCCACAAGTATGGGGAGAAAATGCAAACGTCACGCTCACAGACACAAAGACGGGAATCGAACCCCGGACCCATAATGCCTCCAATAAATTAAATTAATTAACAATAGTATGGAAAGATAATCTTATATGCTGCTGGATATTTATTGCTGACTTATTTTTTCCAAAGTTTAAATCATTGCATTTTGTGAATGGTGAAATTCCCAAGAAGCTAACATAATAAAAAAAATATATTAAAAAAAGATTAAGACACAAATTCATAAGTTACAACATCTTTATTCTTTTGGCTTCCTTAATCATTTGAGTCATGGCAGTATCTTGCATGCACTATAATAATAGATTACAAGCTTAATGCATGTATAAAATATGTCATCTATTACCTGTGCTTATGTAATCAAAACATTCATTTCATACAAATGTATATTCCACTGGCAACAAAATGATGGTAGTACATGTACAGCACACTTACAGAACAGGATCATAGCAGTGTTTATGTGAGACATATATAATAGGTCTTTGAGGATAAGCAGTTGATTCAAAACAAAATAGAAATGTGCTTGTTTGAAAAAATAATGGAAATGGATTTCAATTTGTTGAATGTAAGTTACACTATTCCAGGCACATTTATTATTAGTCAATGCACATAGAGCATGCTTAGTTGCAAAAACAGCTCTTCAGTGTATAAAGAAGATTCAAATGCACAGTATGGAAATTTAAAGTACAGTCTTTGGAAGGAAGTAATTCAATAAAAAAAGTGCAACCAAGGAGTGCAATGGTGTGTTTGTTGTCTCGAATCTCTTCACACACACACACGCACACGCACACACGCACACACAGTATAAAAGCAAAGCATTATACATTGTATTTTACAAATTAAATATAGGCATATTTAAGAAAAAAAGTTAATTAAACACATTGTTTTTACCTTACCTCCAACTGACCAGAAACATCTTTAAATGTACTTAAGCACAGTCGATGCCTTATAGAAAATATGCTACACAATTCATATTCATACAATATATCTGCTAGTAGGCATGACGGATGGATTGTTGGTTAATACGTTCAATCCAAATGTTCAGGAAACTTGCACAATAAAGTATAAATAACTGCTTCGAAATTTCTTGCTTAACTTTATGGTGTAACAGATTTTTTGAAAGGTAAGACCTAATAGTCATGTGTTTATTAATGGATTTATTTTGTACTGTATGCTCATGATGCAAATAGGCACATATACTAATGGCTTTCTAGTGTTTTAAGAGGCACCTGTGAGGCATAAAGCCATCCTGAAATACTGGATATGATACAACACTTTCTTTCATATAGCTGTCCATATGTCCTATTTTCTCTTCTTTAAAGCAGTATTTCACCAAAGTTCTTGAATAGTCCATCAAAGTTCTTTGTTGAATATTTTTTATCATTATAATAATACAAATGTTTTCCATTTAAATAATAAAAATCTGTGTGAAAATGCACTCAATGTTTTAGACAGATTATGTCCAAACACATGATCTACGCTGATACAATCAAAAGGTGTTGATAGGACACGATTTATATATATATATATATATATATATATATATATATATATATATATATATATATATATATATATATATATGTGTGCTAAATTAAACAGTGTAGTTACAGCTGGTTATGGCTGATTCTGCCAGTTTTACATTGTGTATGATATGCTCCCTCATACACAATCAATTTTCTATCATGTTCATAGGCACATTTACATACATTATCTCATTTACTGCAGCACACAGATTCCTCTTTGGTTGATGGAGGATGATTCATGCATAAGTACCACCAATTCCCCACGGACTTCATGGGGAACCAGCTGCTTCTGTTTAACGCAGCATTTCTGAGGCTTTATTCCGATCCTGTCTCTCTACAGAGTCCATCCTGACGCAGCTCAATGTCTCTGTTCATACGTAAGCCTGGAAAAGGTTTCATCAACATCTTCAAAAGATAAAATTCCCTGAATTGTCCATTGTAAACAAGGTGATTCACTGGAGGTCAACGGATCCATGATTTCTAGCAACATCCATGTTTCAAAATCTCTGCACAAGGAGAAGGCATAACTTGGAAGCATGGTTGTTGTCTTACAGCAGAAAAATGACACAAAGTGCATGGCTTAATCGAATAACAAGAACAACAGTGTCTGCAAACTTAATGGGGAGGAAGTGCAGTTGATAAGACCAAATGACTTTGGAAAGACATGGAAATCAATCCGCCGTTCATTTTCCAACACGGTTTGGGATTCAGCGGTAATACACGACAAGAGCATCACTGATAGCAGGAAGCATGTCAGAAAAAATATGGATGGTCCCAGAACGCAGGAGAAGATGCTAGAACACAGTTAATGGCTTTCTTTCAGTGAAAATGGGGCTGACGCTATAGTAAGACAGAGAGACAGAATGTTTCTTTAAATCAACATCATTAAAGACTTTTTGAAAGAAAAGTATGAAAAGTTTAATAAGACACAGTTTTGCCCTATAGCATATATAAGCACACTTTGGAAAAGAGGGTATTCGATCCTTATACATGATTATTAAATAAACAATTTTTTTTAAAATGATTTTACTTTTACCAGATGCTGTTATCTTTTCCTTTTATTTCCTTTTCCCTCTTGTCTTTCTCATATTTTTCTTTAATAGATTGTGTTACACTGGCATATGATGGTGGGACAATGGTAGAAGATGATGTATTAGATTTGTCTGAATCACAGTGGTTGTTACACCTGTCTGTCACCACTGGGACTTTGTTTGAAACCATTCCATTCTCCTGTACAGTTGTCCTTGTGTTAGAGGCAGTTTTCCCACTATGTCTCCTGACATGCATCCTGTAGGCCCGCTGAATGACGGCAGCTGACACGTCCTCATGCTTGTGACGCAGAGTTGTAATGATGGGCTCATAAGATTCCTTGGAAGGGTTAGAGGCCATGAAACGGTCCTCCATTTGCCCACGGAGGACATCCATATTCCCACCTTCCCCCAAGACACGCTTTGTAAATGCAAACAAAATGTCCAGGCAGTGGATTCGCTCCCCACTTACGACTGGTAGGTCCATATTAATTAGCTGGATCGTGTTGGGCTTGGGTATACGCAAAGGTGGATCGAGGGTATCAGCAAAGTCAGACAACTGGTTGTATTCAATGAACTGTGTAGCGTCAGGGTCAAATTTTTCCCACACCTCATAGAACATTTCAAAGTCATCCTCACTTAATGGCTCTGCACTCTCCTCTGTGGCCACACTGAAATTCTCAAGGATCACAGCTATGTACATGTTTACCACGATCAAGAAGCATATTATAATGTAGCTCACAAAGAAGATGATCCCAATAGCTGGGTTACCGCAGTCACCTTTAATTTGGCTGCCGGGGTGAACCTTCTCTGGGTCACAATCAGGAACCCTATTAAGAATGGGTGACAGGAGTCCATCCCACCCTGCAGAGGTAGTGATTTGAAACAAACACAACATGCTGTTGCCGAAAGTCTCAAAGTTAAACATGTCATCAATTCCGGCCTCCTTCTTGACGTAGGCGAATTGTGACATGGCAACAATGGCATAGATAAACATGACCAAGAAGAGAAGAAGACCGATGTTGAATAGAGCTGGGAGAGACATCATTAAGGCAAATAAAAGAGTACGTATTCCCTTGGCACTTTTGATGAGCCGCAGAATTCGGCCGATCCGAGCAAGTCGAACAACACGGATCAAGGTCGGAGAGAATAGGTATTTAATGACTTCAGAGACAAAAGTGCCTGTTGAACAGAGAAGGGACATTACAAGTACATTGCTTTGTATTTCCACAAGCATGTAATACAATTCCTGGTCATGTACAAATCACCAGATCTTACCAACTATTGAGAGAATGACGACTACAAAGTCAAACACGTTCCAGCCATTAGTGAAGAAGTACTGTCGAAGCGCAATCATCTTTAGTACACACTCCGTTGTGAAGACGACCACAAACACCATGTTGATCTTCTTCAGGTGAGAGCGTGCTTCTTGTGACTGCCCTTCCGATTCCACCATCATAGCGACCATATTAAGGCAAATCAGTACCATGATGAAGATGTCGAAAGCTTGATTTGTTACAACATCAAAGAGATAAGCCTGGAGCCTGTTCTAAAAAAACAAAGCAAAAACAAAACACAAAGTGTTTAAAGGACACATTTTTACCAATATTTATATTTACTTCTGAGACAGAATATTTATATTATTATTTAAGTAATTATTTAATAAAAACAAGTAACTTTTCATCAAAATGAAACTGTTTATTTGAGTAATTACATTTAATTTACAGTAGAAATCAGTGGAACAGTGAGGAGTTTGTCTAGTTTGTCTAGTTCTTCCTCGATGAAGCTTCATTATGAAGCTGGTTGAGAAGATGCTAAGAGTCAGCTAAGGAACACTGTAAAGATTTATTCATGCAGTAAACTAGAACCTGTTTAACAAATTTCATTTCACTTAGTGGAAGGACTGTACCACATTTTACATTCTTTACAGTGTTCCTTAGCTCACTCTTAGCATTTTCTCATAATGAAGCTGTGGCTATGGCATTTTACTACTACTACTACTACTATTTTTATTATTATTTTTATTATTATTATTATAAAAACCATAAAAAATGTAGAATTCATTTAATGAGCTAGTTTGCCCTCACTTTTAACTGCTAGTATATATCACTGGAATGTCTTACTGATGGCCGAGGAATTGGTTTTTGTGGCTTCTTCGAGCCAAGTTTCTTCATAGCGTTGTAATATTTCTTCTGTTCCTCTGTCATAAAAATGTCCTGACCTCCAAAGTAAATAGGAACAGAAAAGTTACATTTCCAACTTACTGAACAATCAGCGTGCTTCCTGTTACTTCTGCCTACTACACATGCATTTATTTTATTGATATATTAATTTCATACACCAAACCCTATCACAACCTTATTTTTTCACACAATTCCATACATAATTAAGTTTCAGTGTTACAGGAGATATACAGTATAATAACATAACAATTAACTGACATAATATACAGCAAACTGTTTACTTATTTACACTATCAGTCAAAAGTTTCGACACAGCTTCTGATTCCATAGTCTTTTTTTAATTTTTATTACTTTCTACATTGTAAAACAAGGTGCTGAAGGGATTAATATGCAACATTCCCCTTCAAACAGTTGACATTGAGATGTGTCTGGTACTTGGTAACAGCTCTAATCTGAGCCGCTGTAAATTTGTGTTTTTTGAGGCTGGTAATTCTAAATGAACAACTTCTCTGCAGCAGAGGTAACTTTTGGTCTTGCATTTCTGGGATTGTCTTCATGAGACGTAGTTTCATCATTGTTTTGCAAATGCAGATCCTGTTCTTGCAAGAACTATTCCAGAACAGCCGATCTTTGTGTCTTAAAATAACCACTGACTGTTACTGTTACTTAATTACATAATGACATTGTGTTATTTTATAGTTCAGAAACAAATCCAGTATTGTCCTAGAATTAAGGAAATAAATGCAAGCTTGTGTCCATACTTTTAACTGGTACTGTAAATCGACAGATTATAACAGGACAGTTTAGGACATTTTATTTTAAGAGCTTATATTAATGTTCAACTTAATACTTATCTTTTTCTTCTGCTGATTGAAGTTGTCGATAATGACGCCAATGAAAAGGTTCAGTGTGAAGAAGGACCCAAATATGATGAAGATTACAAAGTAGATGTAGTAGTACAGACTTGCCTCATACACAGGCTGTTGATCTACCTACACAGGTACAAGGAACAGTAAATGCCAGGAATAAAATGTTATAGATCCACATGTACTAAGACAATCCTAAATGCTTATTTTACTATTAACCCCATTTTTATCCCCAGTTTGACTGTTTCCTAGCCACAGGTCTGTGTCCCACCCAGGGAGAACATCCAGTTTAGCCCCCCCATGCAATCTCTCAACAATACTTTTCTGTTGTGCCACTTAGGAACCCAAGCATTTTTAAAGCATGAACTTACACCACGGTTGTCTACTGCAGCATACATAATATCCATCCATCCTTTGAAAGTTGCCTGACAGGATGCAAAATATATATATATTTTATTAAAAGTTGATACAGATAAACAGAAACGTTTTCTTTAAATTGTAGAAATGTAAAAGTTAATACATTTAGCTGTTGTTTATTTAAGTGAAACCTTATTACTTACCACCTGCAGCAAAGCCAGATATCCTGCTCCAACATTATCAAAGTTGATCTTTAAATTTTTCCACCTGACTTCTTCACCCACACATTCACTTTTGTTTATGACCATGCTGTGATTTAGGCGCGAGCCGGAGGTTGTATTCACACACTCATAAAACTTTCCAGCAAACAAGTTGACCCCCATGATGCTAAAGATGAGCCAGAAGATGAGACACACAAGCAGCACATTCACGATGGAGGGAATGGCGCCAAAAAGAGCATTGACCACCACCTATTGGAGAGCAACAAATCACTGGTTTAAAAGACTGTTACATTCAGAATAGGATTTTGTTTTCACAAACACATTTTCTTGGTTGGGGATCATACAGCTGCAAAATAAGAATTACTTTGAGGTTACTGCCAAGCTGTATACAGTAATTCATGGGTGCTCATGACACTAACTGCTAGAAAGAAAGAAAATCCATGGGTAGAACAGGGTACATATAGGACAGTATACACACTGTCGCCCTGCACCTCCAGGTCCTGGGTTCGATTCCTGGACCAGGTTTGTGTGCATGGAGTTTGCATGTTCTCACTGTGCTTGGTGGGTTTCATCCTGGTTCTCTGGTTTCCTCCCACAGTCCAAAGACATGCAGATTAGACTAATTGGCCCATAGTGTGTGAATGTAAATGTTGACCGGAGGGAGCAAATGGGAATAAATACAATAGTCACCATTGGCCTCCACAGTCCCTAGTCCTACAGAAGTTCCTGGATGGATGGATGGATGGATGGATGGATTTGATCATGAATTTGATTTGGGCTCTTTCAAGCTCTCAATATCTTTATCCTTCACTGTCAATTTTATTTGTCACATACACAGTCATACACAGTACGATATGCAGTAAAATGCTTATTGCAACAGCAGTTCCCCATTTTTTGTGTAGTAAAATTGTCAGGAAGACCAAACAGGCACTGCATCATGGTTATGTCCACAGCTGAGTAATGCCTTTTTGTCACCCTTTTGACTTACATTATAGTTCAAATTACAGACAGCAGATTAAAATGAGCAGCTCTTGTGTAGCTCGCTAAACCTTCCATACAGGATAATGGAGACTAAATCTAATGTTCTGAAACACATTTGGCTGGACGAGTCAGAAGAGGAGACAAGGATAGAATCTGTATAGAGTCAAAGAGGCCTGAACTGGTCATAGACACACTAGAAATGTAATGCAATGGCACTATCTTTATCTGTACCTGTATCACTCTCAGTTTTGTGTTATAATTATTTTTTTAGCTATATCTTTATTCAGATTTGCACATGAAAGGCATAATAAATATGAGCCCTACCCCTATGTCAGTAGACTTACTGGAACACGATGTAACAAACCCTAGATAAACCTCTCAGAGCTAGAAGTGGCTCTAAGAGCTCATCAAGCTTAGCTGCTTCATTCATGTTCATGATAGTCTCAGCCACATATGCATATTGGAAGAGATTGTTTTTTTTTTGTAATTCTGTTTATGGTTTGTACCTCTCACAATATTTTCTAAAAGAAAGAACTCTATTACTGCCAATGTACATACATCTAACCCTAATCAGGCAGTTCCTAATACAGAACAAATAAAGACACGATGGTGATTACACCATGATTACACTAATTCCTATTTGCAGAAACACCAAAATGGAAGATATTGTTTAGCCTTATTTGGTGGAATAATTGTTATGCTTTATTTTACATTTTGATTGCTAGTCATTGCAGTTTTTCTTTATTTGTGCAGCAAGAAGGAAAACTGCACAGGATGTGTCTCTTACCCTCATGCCTTCAAAACGTGATAGAGCACGAAGAGGTCTCAAAGCTCGCACTGTACGAAGAGATTTGATGGCAGTGAGATTTGAAAGATTAAGGGTGCTGGCCGCTAGGCTGATCAGAGAGACCTACACACACACACACACACACAGAGCGAGAGAGAGAGAGAGAGAGAGAGAGAGAGAGAGAGAGAGAGAGAGAGCAAGATATAAATGATGTAATCAGGAGCCACTTCTTTCATCTGTCTCATCTTCTACTGCTTTCCCTCCATCAGTTTAGTCTCATGAGTGTTGGCCTTAGACCCACAAATGGGCAATACATTTACTCACTCAATCCCTTTCAAACAGAACCATGCACAGACACACATCAAATACAGGTGCATTCATGATCTTGACAAACAATTTAATACACACAATACACAAGCATGTAAGTAGTGCGCAGAAAAAGTAATTGCAGTAAGAACACATAAACATAAATCGAATCAGTATCGATAATTTGTAAAAATGCTTGCAAATTTTTAAAATCAGTACATACTCCAACTATCAAGAAGTCAAGCCAGCACCAGGCATTGGTGAAGTATTTAGCAAATCCATATGCCAGCCATTTCAAAAGCATCTCCAATATAAAGATGTAGGTAAAGACTTTATCAGCATATTCCAAAACGGTTTTTATAGTCTTCCTTTTCTCAATGTATATGTCTTCAAAGGCCTAAAAAAAAATCAAAAAATGACAAAATATTACATATTAAATAACAACAAAACTCTTGTTCCTTTCAGCGCACTTGTGCATTATGCTCTGTAATGCACAAGTGCACAGATATGACTCGCTGACAAAAGCTCACAACTCCTCACCAGTGCTGCGCTGCTCAACAGGATCATAAAGATGATGAATGATTCGAACCAGTTATGCTCCACTATCCTGTAACTGGTGTGCCTGATCGTCCACCATGTCTTCCATTTGCCTTTCTCTACATTCACCTGACAAGAAGGAAACCTGTTCATACAGCCTGGGAATAAAAAGAGGACCTGTAATTTTTAGGCCGGGGATTTATGAAAATTTTAGATACATGTACAGTACAAAAAAACTTCCAGGTAGCAAAAAAGAAATTAGAGGGTACATACAAACATATACAGTACACTGTGCAAAAAGTCTTGAGCCACCCCTCGTTTCTTCATAATATTTTTTTTTTTAAGAAAAGCCAACAAAAATTCCAGAATGACTTTAAAGCAGAAGTCCTTACATCATACATCATGAAGACCTTGGAAAGGCTGATCTTGGTCTAACTCTATCCCTTGGTTAAAACAGCACTGCACCCTTTGTAGTTTGCACTGTATATCGGGAATATATGGGTTACCAGTTACAGTATACCGAGTTTACTTACAACTGTACAAACAGGGCAACATGCTGAGGATTCTGGTTTTTGGTTTCTCAAGTGCTGTATCAGGGGCTATTTAACTGGAAGCCACAGTTTAAGGAGTTTAAGTTTAAGGCCTGCATTTTAGACATGGTCATGAGCAGCAGAGGTGCTGTACAAGGGACTGTAATAGCTCCTTTCCTTTCACTTTGTTGGCTTCATAACCTTCCAGAAGTACCTGTACACAGTAACTTTTACTGTCACTTTTATTGAAAGTTCTACGTTCGTCACCAGTCTTCATTATGACACTGTTCTGCCTACATACCTGCCTGCACAATTCTGTCCACCCACTCTCCTTTATGGTCCATCATCTCCTGCTCCTGGGTTCACTATCGCCACCTGTGTCTCACCTCTTCCAATTTCCTAATCACAAATTGCCAACCTTTTCTTGCAAGAAAAGGATCAGTGTAAATTCGGTTCCAGAGAAATTTTTCCACCGTGAGAAGCCCATAAGAGATTCACTTCATAATCCTTTTTTAATAAAAGCTCAAACTTTAATTTTCCCTCCCTGTGTCACGCTTTTGGGTTCAGAGTAAAATATTCCCCTGACAGCTTAAAAATCCTTTTAAGGTGTTTAATCTTTAATAAATATTGGCCAACCTGAACGTGCAAAATAGTATTAGTGAGCATGGTCACTAAAAGTGAGCATGAGGTGCTGTGAATTGTGCGAAAACATATTCAAGAGCGTGGAACAGTCAAGTGAGCATGCAAAGTGGTGAGACATGTGGACCGCCTTCCCATGCACTTGCTAACATCTGACTTGCCGGTCAACATGCAATTCACTGCATTCTTTTTCCCTCAAATTTATTTGTGTTCAATTCCCACCCGTACTGTTACGGCACTATAAAATCAACAATAGCTACCAAACCAGAGAAGGCTCAGGCTCACCTGCGCTAACATATAGGAAGTGCTATCTAATCCCTTCCACTTGTGTGATATATCCATGATTGGCGAGTGTCACATGCAGTTTGTTCATGCCCCCCCCCCCCCCCCCTCACCCCCTGAGGGAGTGTGGCCAAGATGATAGTGGTGAGCACTTTACCGCTGTGCCACTCCGGAGCTCCCATTTATTCATTTTTAATGAATGTTCTTGCTTGTATTGCTCTGTGACCTCAGGTTTGCCTTCCTTGGACCATCTGACCATCTATTAAAGATACAGTTTAAACACCATGATATCATATCATATATTGAGAACCCAGCAATAGGAATCCAGCAAACACCAACAACAGACATAAAAAGAGCTATAAATGATGGTGCTGATTGCTTAATACTATAACAGGTCCGCATTGCCCAAAAAATATATACTTATGCTCAATATGCACAGTGCATCCCTAGAGTGATGAATCATCTCAGCGTGTGTTGTGTGTGTTCAGCAGCATTAATGTTTTTTCTTCTTTTTTTTTTTTATTGCATACCCTTACTTAATGAATGGCATCCTGTCCAGGGTGTACACTGCCTCGTGCCCTAAGCCTCCTGGGTTAGGCTCCAGGCCCACCTGCGACCGTGAATACAGGATAAACCCCTACTTAGCACTTTATAGCATGGTGTACGTACAGATAGAGACTACAACCAGTTTTTGTTTCACCCTAATTGTCTAGTACTTCTGTGTCAGTTGCTGACTATAGGACTGCTGTTAGCTAATTAGATTTGGATGGTGACATTGTGTCTGAATTAGGCAAACGACCCCCATTCTACCACTTCATTGTCAGTGCTGTGCTGAGAACGATCCCCCGCACAAAGCATTTCTGATCTGTGGCAGTTTTGTTTTAGTCCTTTGTCAGTGGTGAATGGAGGGTAAACAGGCTTATAAACTGAGCACAACAACAGATGGAATATCCAGGATTTGTAAGTCTAAAATATGCATACATAAAATGCTCAATAAGTGTCAAAAGTCTTTGTAAAATAAGTCATGTATTTATTTTATACACATGGGAATTAATGCATGTCTCCAGCTAGATAGTCATGTGGCACCAGCACAATACAGAAAATGAACAGATACAGATCGAAATTCATCAAGATTTTCTCAGCCTGCTTCCTAATATATCTGTCCCTCAGCTTTTTTGAGTCTCAAAGGCCTAATGCATCTTCTAATCTAGATATATTGGAGGGGTGGAAACTCACCTTTCAATGATACCCTAGGCTGTTCATATAACCCCTCTGCAGAAGATCTTTTTTTTTTAAGATCTGCACTTAAACTGCTGGGAGAGGTCAGAGGAGAATGCCAGACTGGTTTGAGCTTGAACTCAGAGGAAGGCTACAGTAACTCAAATAATCATTCTTTACAAACACAGTAAGCAATCAATGCAAGATCATGTTCCCTCCTGTCAGCCAAGATCAGCAATCAGGCTCAATGAAACTGGGCAGCTAAGGCTTGGAAAAAGGCGGGGTGTTATGTTGTCCGATCGTCAACTGTTTAGTTTTGTTAAGTACTGTATGTGCCCACCAGTGTTGGGTGTTGGGTATAACGAGTTACAGAGTACTTGGATTACTTTTTTGATGTAATGAGTAATCTAACGTGTTAGGTCCGCCATTTAAGTACTCAGTTATTTAGGTATATTTTCAAAAATGTAATCCGTTATTTAGACAATTTATGTAATCCGTGAGCCAGACAGCAGTGATTCCGTTAGTGTGTATGTGTGTGAGAGTCGTCCTACAAGCCCAGCCTCTGTCCCCTATAACACCCCTCCCCAATCAAGGTGATTGTCTCACCTTGTGTAAAACAAGGATCTGGATCGTCCTCAGGTAATTCAAGCTCAAAATCAAGCGATTCTCTTCTCTCCTTCAGTGGCTGGAGGTCCACAGTGCTGCCCTCTGAAAAGCTCATAGTGTCTGACAGCTTCTGAAAGAGCAAGTACACACACACAGCATATCACCATGACAACATCTCGGATGGAGCCAATCGTCGCGACATCACCGAGGAGATGACACACAGTGCCTCAGAAGTCCACCATCTGAGGCAAGTCACAAGTTAATGACCATCATGAGGCCAAGCTCACCCCATGACTGTTTTTCACATTCCAAAGTGCATGCAAAGGCAATCAAATGTACCCACAGACTGTTTCGATATGCAATGCAGTTTAGACTACCTTCTAACAGGTGTTGAATAATGAATCAATTTAGCTGTGAGATATGGGAAAGAGTTTGATTGCAATAAAGAACATTCTGTAGGTAAACTTGTTAACACTTCATTTGAAAAGCATGCATTAAAAATGGTTCATTTAAATCTCAGATAATGTGAATGCTTCAATACATTTTGGACAGTTTTCACATGAACAAATAAACTGACTCAGCAATTGCATGTTTTCCATTTTTACTTTTTCAATATTAATATAAATTTAGTCCTTTCTAAAAGATGCCATTAAGTTACTGGCACTCTCTACTTCTTCTGAGAGACACTTATGGGACAACGATTTTAATGTCCATAACATTTTATTTAAATAACACCTATCAAAAACATGCCATTTTGTTTTCCTTCTATGAAGTGAGAAATTGTTATGCGCACTCTCACCGCAGCTGGCACTAGGACCCGGAAGTAATACGTTCGCGAGTCAGGGAGCATAAAAGGAGACAAGATGGCGTTTCACATCGCTCAGTCATTGAGTTCGCCCATGTCCTTGCTGAATCATTGCCGGATTTTCTGTGAGTACTCACCGATTTGGGTTACTGTACCTTTCTGATTGAATGTGTGTTGCTAGAACGCGGATTTATTTGTGTACACACGTGGACAAAATTGTTGGTACCCTTCGGTCAATAAAAGAAAAACTCACAATGGTCACAGAAATAACTTTAATCTGACAAAAGTAATAATAAGTAAGAATTCTATGAATGTTAACCAATGAAAGTCAGACATTGCTTTTCAACCATGCTTCAACAGAATTATAAAAAAAATGAACTCATGGAACAGGCCTGGACAAAAATGATGGTACCCCTAACTTAATAGTTTGTTGCACAACCTTTTGAGGCAATCACTGCAATCAAACGATTCCTGTAACTGTCAATGAGACTTCTGCACCTCTCTGCAGGTATTTTGGCCCACTCCTCATGAGCAAGCTGCTCCAGTTGTTTCCGGTTTGAAGGGTGCCTTTTCCAGACAGCATGTTTCAGCTCCTTCCAAAGATGCTCAATAGGATTGAGGTCAGAGCTCACAGAAGGCCACTTTAGAATAGTCCAATGTTTTCCTCTTAGCCATTCTTGGGTGTTTTTAGCTGTGTGTTTTGGGTCATTGTCCTGTTGCAAGATCCATGACCTGCGACTGAGACCCAGCTTTCTGACACTGGCCAGCACATTTCTCCCTAGAATCCCTTGATAGTCTTGAGATTTCATTGTACCCTGCACAGATTCAAGACACCCTGTGCCAGATGCAGCAAAGTAGCCCCAGAACATATCAGAGCCTCCTCCATGTTTCACAGTAGGGACAGTGTTCTTTTCTTGATATGCTTCATTTGTCCGTCTGTGAACATAGAGCTGATGTGCCTTGGCAAAAAGTTCCATTTTTGTCTCATCTGTCCATAGGACATTCTCCCAGAAGCTTTGTGGCTTGTCAACATGTAGTTTGGCATATTCCAGTCTGGCTTTTTTATGATTTGTTTTCAACAATGGTGTCCTCCTTGGTCGTCTACCATGTAGTCCACTTTGGCTCAAACGACGACGGATGGTGCGATCTGACACTGATGTTCCTTGAGCATGAAGTTCACCTTGGATCTCTTTAGAAGTCATTCTGGGCTCTTTTGTTACCATTCGGATTATCCGTCTCTTTGATTTGTCATCAATTTTCCTCCTGCGGCCACGTCCAGGGAGGTTGGCTACAGTCCCATGGGTCTTAAATTTCTGAATAATATGTGCAACTGTAGTCACAGGAACATCTACCTGCTTGGAAATGGTCTTATAGCCTTTACCTTTAACATGCTTGTCTATAATTTTCTTTCAAATCTCCTGAGACAACTCTTTCCTTCGCTTCCTCTGGTCCATGTTGAGTGTGGTACATACCATGTCACCAAACAGCACAGTGACTACCTGGAGCCCTATATATAGGCCCACTGACTGATTACAAGATTGTAGACACCTGTGATGCTAATTAGTGAACACACCTTGAATTAACATGTCTCTTTGGTCACATTATTTTCAGTATTTTCTAGGGGTACCATCATTTTTGTCCAGGCCTGTTCCATGAGTTTATTTTTTTTAATAATTCTGTTGAAGCATGGTTGAAAAGCAATGTCTGACTTTCATTGGTTAACATTCAAAGAATTTTTTTAAATTATTACTTTTGTCAGATTAAAGTTATTTATGTGACCATTGTGAGTTTTTCTTTCATTGACCGAAGGGTACCAACAATTCTGTCCACGTGTGTAGATCCTTGCTCTTCGTGTAAGAGAGTTCTTAGATTAACACGCGTGGTTATCCTGCCTGCTCGCGCTACTTCTGCGTTTGGGTTTACCGTCCATGCTACAAGGGCTAACTGCTACGTCTTCTGGTCACCCTCGACAATTAGGACGCGCCTCCTTGACGGCTGCAGAACGGAATGACGCTTCAGAGAGGGGCTCTGTGCCTACTGTGAGTCAGCGGCGCACCACACAGCCATCTGCCCTTTTCGCCCAGGAAACGCTCAGGCCCGGTGAGCAGGAAGAGCAGCTCGCCGGACCCCTTCCTCCTCTTTGTCACGACATCCAGTGTTTCTCATCTTACGGTTCAAGTACACCTCCAGTTTAGCCACAAACGGGTCAGAGGTACTGCGTTCATCAACTCTGGTGCCGCAGGCAACTTTATTGACTGTTCTTATGCCAATGAACTGGGAGTGGAATTTGAGGCATTATCTCGTCCGATTCGAATCACATCTGTCGACGGTCGGTCCCTTTCCTCCAGTCCCATCACCACTCAGACTCAGCCTATCACCCTCGTCATAGACAAACATCAGGAACAGATCCAATTTCACCTCACTTCCATCTCATCTCCCCCTATCATCCTCGGGCACCCTTGGCTACTTCAACATGACCCTCTTATCTCCTGGACACAAAACCGGATTCTACAGTGGGGACCGACCTGCACCGAACTCTGCCTGCGGGCTCCGGCTGGGACATGTTCTAGGCTGTCCGAGGCCCCCGAGGTCGACACCAACACCCGCCATTTACCGGGACCTGGCTGAAGTGTTCTGCAAAAGACGTGCCACCCACCTCCCTCCTCATTGCCCCTACGCCCTGACGATTGACCTTCAGCCGAGTTTTGTCCCTCCCCGCGAACATCTCTACTCGCTCTGCGTCGCCAAGACGCAGACAATGGAGAAGTATGTATCCGACGCTCTCCACCACGGCACCATCCGGCCCTCCTCCTCATCTGCTGCCACGGGGTTCTTCTTTGTGAAAAAAGGCGGCGACCTATGCCCCTGTGTCAACTATCGGGGGCTCAACAACATCACCATCGAGAACCGACATCTGTTACCCCTTACCAACTCAGCCCTGGACACCCTCTTTGGTGCCACCATTTTCACAAAGTTGGATCTCCGGAGCGCATACAACTTGGTGCACATCAGAGAGGGGGCGATGAGTAGAAGACGACCTTCATCACCCCCACCGGACACTATGAAAGTTTGGTCATCCCATTCGGACTCTGTAATGCACCCGCTGCCTTTCAACAGTTTATTAATGATGTCCTCAGAGACATGTTAGGCCGGTGGGTGTTCATCTATCTTGATGACATCCTCATTTATTCACGTACAGCCGATGAACACACCCTACACGTCAGAGCGGTCCTTAAGAGATTGCTTGCCCATCAACTGTACTGTAAGTTCGAAAAATGTGTCTTTCACAAGCGCTCCACCACGTTTCTGGGGTTTGTCATCTCGCCCCAGGGTGTGGCCATGGACCCGCAGAAGCTGGAAGTTGGCCCCTACCCAAGACCTTCAAGCAACTTCAACAGTTTCTCGAGTTAGCAAACCTCTATCGTCGCTTTATCCGGGACTACAGTTGCTGCTCCTCTAACCGCTCTGACTCGACCATCTTCTCACTACTTCAGCCTCAACTCTACCGCCATCACCACCTTTCATGATTTATGCCATTGGTTCACCACTGCTCCAATTCTTCTCCACCCAGATGCAAGCAAGCCGTTCATTGTGGAGGTGGATGCTTCGGATGTGGTTGCTGGAGCTGTTCTCTCCCAGCGAGGTCCAGACCAGAAGCTACATCCTTGTAGCTTCTTTTCCATGAAATTTGACCCCACCCAACACCGACTCTGGCTCCAGGCCGCCAGAGAGCTTTTTATCGTCTGGACCGATCATCAGAATCTGATCACAATCCGTAATCTGAAACAACTCAACCCGAGACAGGCGCAGTGGGTGCTGTTCTTTGAACACTACAATTTCCATCTATCCTACCGCCCGAGGTACAAGAACAACAAAGCCAACGCCCTCTCCCGACAACACGAGGAAGATGGCAGGCCCCCGCGCCTGTCATCCCACCGGACCCCGCGCCGGTTATCCCACCAGCCAAGATCATCGCACCACTTCACTGGGACCTGGAGACGAGGGTTCGCCGAGCACAGGAGGTGGAGACCGAACCGGCAGGTGTGCCGCCTGGTCGACTCTATATGCCCCACGCCATGAGGACTGATGTACTGCAATAGGGTCATTCCTCTCCTCTATCACTCGTTGCACCCTCCAATTCATGCAACGCGCCTTCTGGTGGCCATCCATGGCAAAAGACGTCAAAGAGTTTGTCCAGGCGTGCCCAGTGTGCGCCAGAGCTAAAGTTACCAACCAACCGACACCGGGAGAACTCCAACCACTCCCCGTTCCCCGCCGGCCCTGGACGCACATTGCCATCGACTTCATCATGGGCCTGCCGGTCTCCGAAGGGAAAAAACACCATCTTAACCATCATCGATCAGTTCTCCAAAGCCGTGAACCTGGTGGCCCTCGCCAGACACGTAGTCCGCCTGCATGGGTTCCCAAAGGACATCGTCTCGGACAGGGGGCCTCAGTTCACTGCGCAGTTCAATCCTCTGGTTACCATCCTCAGACTAACAGCCAGACAGAGAGGACCAACCAACAACTGGAGCGCTACCTGAGATGCTTCGCCGATCGCCAGCACTCCTGGGCCCGGTCCCTCCTGTGGGCTGAACTATCCCACAATCTCCAAGCATCATCAGCCACCAATCTCAGCCCATTTGAGGTATGCCACGGTGTCCAGCCTTTGATGTTCGATCATCAAGAACCGGAGGTTGAGGTACCGTCGGCCCAACAATTGGTCCACCGGTGTCGACAACTGTGGAATCAAGCAAACACAGCTATCCAAAGTGCCAACAACCGTTATACCGTTCAGCATCGCCGTCGACTCCCTCCGGGACGATTGTACAATGTAGGTGACAAGGTATGGCTATCAACAAAAAATCTTCATCTCCATACTCAATCCAGAAAACTTTCACCCAGCTTCATCAGTCCATACCGTGACACTCTCCGGAACAACCTTGTCACCTACCGGCTCCAGCTGCCTGCGGCGCTCCGGGTCCATCCGGTATTCCACACCTCCCAGTTAAAACCTTTCACTACTTGCCCTACGGTCGCGAGTCAGGAAGCACAAAAGGAGACAAGATGGCGCTTCACATTGCTCAGTCATTGAGTTCGCTCATATCCTTGCTGAATCATCGCCGGATTTTCTGTGAGTACTCACGGATTCGGGTTACCTTTCTGATTGAGTGTGTGTTGCTAGAACGCAGATTTATTTGTGTAGATCCTTGCTCTTTGCGTAAGAGAGTTCTTAGATTAACACGTGTGGTTATCCTGCCTGCTCGCGCTACTTCCTCTGATAGCCTGTGACAGAAATATGTCATAATAATATTTATTATTATTATAATTCTGAATAAAAAGCTTTATGAGTATGTTATTATTGTACTATATACACCAGTCAGCCATAAATTTAAAACCATTAATATTAAAACCACCTAGGTTTTAGGTTCCCCTTGTCACAGCAGGGCTGCTCTGGTCCTTCAGGGCATGACCACTGTGGGTGTGCTGTGGTATCTGGGACTGGGACATTAACGTTGGAATGTTGGGGAGCTGTGGGTTGCGGGGGAGGGGCCTCCATGGATCGGGCGTGTTTGTCTGGCGCATCCCATAAATAGTTATTCGGATTGCGTACACATACAGTAATTGCATTAATACTGTAAAAACGTATTTTGCCCCTTCCTGATTTTTCCTGATTCATCCAAAAGCTCATAAAGAACCAAGAAAAGCATCTAAAGAACTGCAGGCCTTACATGTCTCAGTTAAGGTCAGAGTTCATTATTCAATTATAAGAAAAAGATTAAGCAAAAAATGGCATCCATGGGAGAGTTCCAAGGTGAAAGCCACTGCCCTTCCAAAAAGGGCACAAAAACTTCTTGATTATCCCCATGAATTTTGGGCAAATACCTTATGGACTGATGAGTCAAAACTTTTTGGAAGCTGTGGGTCCCGTTATATTTGGCGTAAGGCTAACACAGCATTTCAAAAAAAGAACATCATACCAACATTCAAACATAGTGATGATAGTGTGATAATCTGTGGCTACTTTGCAGCTTCAGAACCTGGACGACTTGCCATAATTGATGGAACCATAAATTCTGTGCTCTACCAGAAAATCCAGAAGGAGAATATCCGGCCATCAGTTTGTAACCTCAAACTGAGGCGCACTTGGGTTATGCAGCAGAACAATGTTTCGAAACATACCAGCAAGTCCACAGCTGTATGACTCAAGAAAACAAAATTAAGGTTTTGGAGTGGCCTAGTCCAAATCTGGAATTATATCCAATTGAGATGCGGTGGCATGATCTTAAGCAGGCCGTGATTGCCCTAAAACACTCCAATTTGGTTGAATTAAAACAATTCCTCAAAGAAGAGTGGGCTAAAATTCCTTCACGGCTATGTGAAAGACTCATTGCCAGTTATTGCAAACGCTTGATTGTTGTTGCTGCCAAAGGTGGCACAACCAGTTATTACGTTTAGGGCAATTACTTTCTACTTTTCACAGTTGGTCCCTTGTCAAAGTCACTCAAATCCTTGCCTGTCAGTGGTCATAATGTTATGACTGATCAAGTGTATTAGCTATATTTTATTAATATAGTTATCTTATTAAGTTCGATTATAACATTTATCTTAAAAAAAGTAAAAAGGCCACCTATTAGTGCCACTTGGAAAACATGCAGCAGCCAGCAGCATTTTGCTTTTACCAAAGCCAGTTAATGATGTTCCCCTGGGCATGATGTAAGCAGGCCAACACCAAATCCTCATATTTATTTTCAAATTTCACTTCCATTAAAAAAAGAAACTACAAATATACGCAGTGCCTTGCATAAATATTTATGCCTTTTAAAATTTTCTTTTTATGTCAATTTATGTGCTGTTAACCTAGATAAATATGATTGCATCCATAATGGTCCATTTAGTAGACGCATATTGCAGTTTAAATCACAAGCGCAATATGTGTCAAAATAATCGCAATATGATTTTTATACGTATATAATATGTATAATATTCTCAACATAATTAGGTAAAGATAAAAACAACAACAACAACAAAGTTGTGAACTACAGTATGTACCCTGTGAAAGCCGTATTTTAGTTTAGGAGCAATTAGTATAAATGCGGCCATTTCAGAAAAGCTCCAAAGTTTATTTGAGTACAGTGAAGCATGGTGGTAGTAGCATAATGTTTAAAGTTACCTTTGGGAAATTTTCTGAATGACTTTTCATTTTTGTAAGAATGGATTTAATGGTGTCCTGTAGTTGTCTTTTTTTTTATACCCTGACTGATACTCTGTAAATGTGCCCCAAACTTACTGTACTTTGATGGCTCCTAAGTGTTAACGGTATGGTTTGTTCAGGTAACAATTTCTAATGTGTAAATATTTTTACACTGTAAATGTGAACCCTGTTTTTGTATGTAAATATTTTTTAGATTTCTAATAACTATTTAGATGTTTCTACCCAATGCAATATTATGGGTTCCTCATTACAAAGTACGGAAACGCTCAAAAAGGGTAAATACCTATGCAAGCCACTTGTCTATGCAAGAAAGCATATTTACTGGCTCCATTTTTCACCAGCTCACAGTAACTGCCAAATTCTGCTTTCATCATTCCAATTTGGAGAATGTAAAATGTCATCAAACATGTCCACTTTTATGATATTAAAAGATGAATTTTGACATTATGAAGCAAAATGCATTCTTTTGATGCAATCAGTAAGAGCATTTTGTGACATTTGAGTGAACAACAGGAAAAGTCAAACCAGACATCCATTAATGAAATAAGCAATGCTGCTCAATCAAGATATAGAAATAAATGAAAAAAAAAGAAATTAATAATGGAGATAACATATTCTTCCTGCATGTATCAGGAAATATGACAGGACAAAAAAAAAACACACACACACACATACAAATAAATCAGTCACAAAAACTACATGGGACTATGCATCCCTCCTCATGAGTGGTAAATGTAATCTATATGGTAGGTGTGGTATGTTCAGTAAATGTGTCTTACAAGTCTCCTGTCTGAAATCTTGAGAGCATCTCTGAAAGAGCAGTATTAACAAACCAGGTTAAGAGGAGTAACCGTGAGAAAAATTATATCAGCATGCTCTTCTCAGCCTGGAGGAAGAGAAGCTTATTTAATATTACATGTGTGGTGACTTAGGAAACCTCCACAATTTTGACAATTTAACTGTATTTACTATAATAATCACTATATATTGTCTTTGTAATGGAATTATCCTACACAAGGCTAAATCCCAAATCCCGCTTTAATCAATGATGAAGTTGATCACTACAGGGGTCTGTACACTGTAAACACTTTCCATTTAATGGCATTTTTATTTAACACTGGAAACACGTAAATGAGCTGATATTCTAAAGTAGATTTAGTGAAATATAAAATAAATCTCGTACGTTTCTCAGGACTGTCCACCACCTCCATGGGCTCCATGGGCTCCTCACCTTTTGGCTGCATGGTACTGGTAAGCATATAAATTTATTTCACCACTGTTAATTACACTAACTGCTGGTCACTAACTGTCGCTAGTTCCGCCAGTCACAAAAAGATATGTGTTGGCAGAAAATAAAAAAAATAGTTGAACAAACAAGCAAATCATAATCTGTTGATAATAATATAATTGGCATTTGTGAAACTGTTGTTTAAAAGCAATATCATACTTGGTGTCATGATGAACCTTCTTGCCTACGGCCACATCACAGCCGTGCTGATATTCAACACAACAGCACTCCCTCTCTTGCTTAAGTAAAATCCATGCATAGTTAAAGTTTCCTAAAGATACATAGTTAAACATATCGCTTTATGTTATATTATATCTATATAAATAAAAGAACGATTTTGTCTGCACATTGATCAGAACTCGCTTTTTCAGTGATATAGTATCTTTACGTTTCATACATTGGAGAACCAGAAACCAGTCTCAGAAAAAATTTGTCTGTCTGTATATCTGTATCTCTGTATCTTTGAATGTCTGTCAAGCTAATTTTGTCACAGCATCACACAAAACTGGCTGGACAGAATTTTATGAAAAGTCCATCAGTTTTTGCCTGAAGTTAAATCGGCGCCATAAATTAAATCAAAATGTTGAGTTGAAAGGACGTTATGAGCAGGACGTTATGAGCAGCCAGATAACCTCACAGCAGCCATAATTTTTTGGAATTAAAAAAAAGGTATATTTGTAAGTGGGCTTCAACCTGAAATAACAATATCACTGGTTACATTAAAGTTGATCAGATTATTTTTAGCTTTAACCTTTTAACTATTTCTAAAAAATTAGTACTGCTAGCTATATAATATAATATAATATAATATAATATAATATAATATAGTATAGTATAGTATAGTATCAGTGGCGGCCGGTCAATACAGGCCCCAGGGGTGCCGCCCCCCTTAAAGTTAGGCAGAGAAGAATGCTACTTTAACATGTAATTATTTAACATAATAATTACTAATTTTACCAATGAAATAAAGTCATTTAGTCACAATATTCCGCTGTATTTCTTAATATAATTTATTTGCAATAAAAAAAAAATCTAAATTGTATTACGTTCATTTGTGTTCGTGTACGCAGGGCGCCGGACAAACGAGTGTCTATGTAGGCATGTAAATCTTTGAAAAGCAAGTGACTTGAGGCTGAGCTCTGATTGGATCGTTTCAAATCATCTTTCGGGTGCAGCTCTGTGCGCCCTGAACCCTCCCACTTTTGTTCTTAGCGAATCATATTGTTTTTAAATATTTGGGCTCATGTGATTGGACCATTCTCAACGAGTCTTCCAGCACTTCTTATGGCAAGCGGAGATGCTGACTGGATGTGATGTGAGTCAGGCATTTATTTTATACTAGTAGTAATGATGCTTAATCACTGGATAAATGCCTATTTACAGGCAAGTATTAAAAGTTTAATTACATTTTTTTTTTGCGCCTGCCACTGTATAGTATATCTACTGGGATTTCCCCGGCAACTACACGTATACAAAAAAAAAAAAAAACAATGACATATTGCCCATTTTACAAAACTTCAAAATGTTCTGGATAATTTGGCAATTTCCAAACATATGAACTATAAACATCTACACGAGAATATTTTACACATTATAAAGGGTTGTAGAAAACCAGTCTTTTTTTCCCTTTAAATGACACAAAGCAAATATGTACTTTGTGTTTTCAAGAGAAGCCCTAAACTAGAACCACAAATCTTGGATGCACTAACCCTTAAATGGCACATAATATAATCTGGAGACAGAGATTCGGATCCTTAAATGTCAACCTGCTATCGTCTTCTTCTCAGTGAGGAAGCCAGTGGAAGCATATGTGTATGAATGTACGCCTTTATACAAAACCAAACTGTATGAACAGCGTAGATCCATTGTGCACACTATTTATTGTGCTGTTTATTTAAATTTGCATGTGCACATCTGAATCACCTACTGTGTATAATAGATATACTGCAGTGATCGTTTATTTGTAACTTGAAAATTTGTGACTTGAAAATTAGCCACCTTACCTCTTTATCTCCCCCCATGTCAGAAGAGCAACTGCTTAAACCATCCATGTCGTGGCACTCAGGGTCAGAGTCTGCAGTGGCTATTGGCACGCAAATAGTCAAAGTGGGATCGAAGATGAAATGGTCAGAGCCACTGTCTGCATGTGATGCCTCTTTCTCACATCCTGGGTTTTTAATCAGCTCCACTTCTGTATGAGGAGACATATCTCCCAGATTCTTGCCATTTTTCTGCTCATCTTCCTCCTTTACCTTTTTTTCTCTTCTTCTAAAGCAATTGCTGTGAATGAAGCTGTGTAGACGTTCTTTAACGAATGCCACACCCTTGCGGATGCGACCCATAGCAATCTGCAAGTTGTTCATTTCATCATCGTTTGTGGCTGCAAGGTTATCTGCACTAAAAGAGCTTAGGAGCAAGGCCAGGAAAAGGTTCAAAACCTGCAAGTGTTAAGACAAGATGTCAATACATGTATGGTCATATAGGTGATCTCATTACTGTATATTAAGCTCAATTTTAGTACTGTAAATAAACAACTGTGGTTGCTGCAATGTAGGCAATGACTTTTCTTTTCTTTCTAGATATAAACTTAGCAGGAATTTAAAGATTAACACATATTTAGGATAGGAATCTAGCTATAATAAAGTACAGCAAATATATGCCTACCACAAGGTTTCCAATAACCATGACCATGAGAAAGACAGTTAGGCACATGGGCTGTCCAGCCACTATCATGCAGTCCCACATGGTCTCAATCCATTCACCACACAGAACACGAAACACTATCAGAAAGGAGTGAAAGAAATCCATCATGTGCCAGCGAGGGAGACTGCATTCTGAAGAAATCTTTTGCTTATTGTTGTTGTAACTCTTCCCGAACAACTGCATGCCTACTACGGCAAAGATGAAGACAATGATGGCCAGGACGAGCGTCAGGTTGCCAAGAGCACCCACTGAGTTGTGAATGATTTTGATCAGCATATTTAAAGTGGGCCAAGACTTGGCTAGCTTAAAGACTCTAAGCTGGGATTAAAAAAAAAAAAAAGGATTTTCAATAAGATTTCAAGCAAAAAGAATCTAATATAAATTCTATTTATATTTAATATAAATAATTCCAGGTAGATTTTCTTACCAAACGAAATGACCTTAGAACTGACATTCCCGGTACATTTTCCAACCCAAGCTCTATAATACTTAGGGTTACGATGACACTATCAAATATATTCCAGCTTTCTTGGAAGTATTTATAAGGATCCATGGCTATAATCTTGAAAATCATCTCAGCTGTAAAGATCGCTGTGAAAACCTGGACATAAAGGTATACAATTAATGAGAGGTAGTTCTGTCTTTGTATTATTATAATATAAGAAGTTATATTATACTGTACATGAAAAGGATGAAAAGTATGAATGGCAATTTTAGCAGAAGCACATTTAACATGCTTTACCCCGAGTCAGGTTTCTTTGGGATCTACTTCCACAAATAAACAGAACATTTTGCCATAATGTCTCAAATTTTATGTGAATGTCTCAATATTCATTTCTTTAGAACTGTTGTACAGAATAAATATCACATTCAAAATCTGTAGTTATACTGAATATCATATCTGTGATTATAATCAGGGTAAAAAAGAAAGCACACCCTCCTTTAATTCTGTGTTTTTATTGATTGGAGCCTAGTGTTGCTTATGAAATACACAAAATTAGTTAATTAATGAGAGAAGTGTGACTACCCCTATTAAAACAGAATTTGGCAGTTTGCTGTTCTGGAGCACTCATGCACGGTATGTGCCAACAACAAGTCAATTAATGCTTCAAGATATAAAAAATACCTCATGTGACCTACAGTATGTTTATTTTCATGACCGGATAATCAGAAAAATAATGACAAAGTATAAATATGGAGTTGATGGATGGGTAACTAGGGGTAGGGTTATTTCTGCCTAATACATATGGCAGCATGATTTTGGTCTGCAAAATATTAAGTGAACAAATCAAAAAAGTTCTTGAACAATGTCCTTTAGACTGAACAAACCAAGATGTTTGGTCATCATGCACAGTTCCACGTTTGCAAAAAACAAAACGCAGCCTATTAGCGTATCATCACAAACACCTCATATCAACTGGTCTACTGGTGGTGAAAGGATGATGATTTGGGCTTAGATTGCAGCTACAGGACCTGGGACACTTGTAGCCATTGACACAATAATGAATTCACTTCATAACCAGTGTGAGGCTAGCTGTCCACTAGGTTATGCGTGGCTGTGTCATGTAATAGGGCAATGATCCCACGTGCACTAGAAAATCAACATCAGAATGGAGAAAGAATAAAATGGTACAGTCAATGCCCAGACGCCCATCGAGTTGCTGAGATGCTGTGGCAGGAATATGCTGTCGCTTAAAATATCTGTGCATAAACAAATGTCCCCTTGGACATCATTGTATTGAAGCAATGCTGTAAAGATAAGTGGGTAGGTGAATGGATTATGGGATGTTCTTACCCGGGATTCTGACTGCTGCTTTACTTAACCTGAAGTCAACTGACTTTATTTGTTGTTGTTTTTTATGGTTGTTGGTGACGACCCCACATTTGTTAGTTAGAGACTTTTAAATAAAAGCATAGAACTGGAGAAGGGTGTCAATCCTTTTTCCCATGATTGCTACAATATAGCACTCATCCTCTGTATTATTGGTTAAATCTTGAACTCTTACAGGTTTACTTGGTTGTAATGCCATAGGAATTATTAAAGCTTCTATATATAACCTTACAAAACACTGATTGTCTATCATGTGTTCCGAATTAGTTCCCTTTAAGAACTTGTATTTGAGTAATGAGTAACTCAAGGAACTCTCAGGAATGGCTTTCCAAGAATGTGCATTGCATTGTAACTTTTTTGTGACTTAAAATATAAAAAAGTTGTTCTCACATAGTTGCCCACTGTAAGGACGATCACAAAAACGTCACCCTTGTTGTGATGCTCCATGGCCATGAATATTGTATTGATCACAATGCAGATGGTGATGAACAAATCCACAAATGGATCCATAACAAACATGTTAACTAATCTCTTTATTTTCACCCAGGCCGGAAAGCAATCCCAGATTAGAAATGCTTTTGTGAATTTATACCAACATGGATGGCACTTCCTCCTCGAATCCTCCAGCTCTGCAATAAAAAATAAAATAAAATAAACATGAAAAAAGAGTCATATTTATGATTTTATGTAACTGGTGAAAATAAAAGCAAAAAAATATACGAATATTTATAAATTATATAAATTATATACTGTATAAATAATGTTGTGAAGCCCACATACAAATTTCTAATAAATACACAGCACAAGTGTATGATCATGTTAAATTCAATTCCAATTATTACAAATAACTAACATATTGTTTTGTTAAAAATTCAATAATGTGTGGACTGCTTGGAAAAGCTATTTAGGAAAAATATAATAATTTGGATTTCTTCATTGTTTCCAGGATAATAATAAAAATTCTACAGGTTTTACAACACTAAAAAAATCTGTTATAAAACTATTAAACTATTAAAGGAACAACATATATCCACAATTTAAGTCATACTGTAAATCAGTTTATTTTGAGGACTCTTCTTTTAATTGCCCTATAAAAACCTTAATTATTAGCATGTAAATTTAGACTACATTCACATTACAAGTCACATTGTTATTTTTTTTTCTTTTTGCCAGATTGGATTTGCATGTCATGACAGTTCATATTCATAATTACAAGTGACTCTAACATGGATGCATCTGTCCTCTAAAACGGCACGTCATTTTTTGCTCATGTTATCTGGGTTAAAGCATCATACTTGTGTGGCTATTGATTCATTTCCAACAATGGGTGCTATTTTAGCAAAAACAAGCTTGGGATTTTGCTCAGGAGAATGGCAAGCAGTTAGTCAGTTATAGTTGTTGAGGTCCAGAAGATGACAGAAAGCTAGAGGCCTCACTTTAGCTATTTTAGCTATTGGTAGCACCCCTATGAAATCCCTGGAGTACCTTATGAAACCAGTCAGTACCGTTTACACGCAGGCAAAAAGTTGCATGAATTCCAACCTCATTCATAACAATGTATCAGATATACTGTATACTCAATCTACTGTAGAACCACATAGGAAAGTGATTCAGATCCAATCTGAAAAGCATCAGATTTGTGGGTTCAGACGGAACTAAATAAATCAGATCTGCGTCAGATTAGGGTAAAAAAAAAAAAAAAAAAACAGAATTGGGTCACTTAAGGGCGGCACGGTGGTGTAGTGGTTAGCACTGTCGCCTTGCACCGCCAGGGTCCCCGTCTCTGTGTGCATGGAGTTTGCATGTTCTCCCCGTGCTTGGTGGGTTTACTCCGGGTACTCCGGTTTCCTCCCACAGTCCAAAGACATGTAGGTTGTGTGTGTGTGTGTGTGCCCTGCGATGGATTGGCACCCTGTCCAGGGTGTACCCTGCCATGTGCCCTAAGTCTCCTGGGATAGACTCCAGGCCCCGCGTGACCCTGAATACAGGATTAAGAGGTATAGATGATGAGTGAGTGAGTGAGTGAGTGAGTGGGTCACTTCAGGCTCGTTGGGTCAACATAGCCTTATTCTACTCACATTCACCAGGTGAAATTAATTGTATAAAAAATTTTGGTTAACAATTGATTAAATAGGCAAAGTCTCTAACCTGGGGAAAATGATGAGTTGAAACAGACACTGTAGAGTGTCCCTATAGTGCCTGAGGTGTTATTTCCACTAAAAATAAAGCTCCATAGCTAAAATGCCTGCCTTCTGCAACCCTCTTTCTTCGGCATTGGTACAATTTTTGCAGTTATTGCAGGGCTTCTTAATTATAATACCAATTACAAAAAATACAGTACCGCTCAAAAGTTTGGGATCAATTCCATCTCCATGTTCGTTCCTGATTTTTATTTCTTTCTACATCGTAAAGCAATGTTTATGTTGTCCAAAATATGCAATAATCTCCTTTGAAGAGTTAATGTTGAGTTGTATCTGCTACTCATGATCTGTAAAGCCTTCATACCGACTCCAATCTGAGGTGCTGTTAATTAATGATTTCTGAGGCCGCAGCAGAGTTACTGTAAGTTTTGGTCTTGCCTTCCTGGGATGGCCTTCCTGAGAGCAAGTTTCATTATGGTGTTTGATGGGCTTTGCAAATGTACTTGACAATACTGTTCTTGCAAAATTGATTCCAGAAAGGCTGACCATTGTGTCTTAAAATAACAACTGACTGTTGTTACATAATGACCTAATTCCATATGTGTTAGTTCATAGTTTTGGTTGTTATAGAATGTAGAAAATAAATCACTAAACAAAAACAAATAAATTTGCAAGTGATCCCAAACTGTTAAGCGGCACAGTAATGTATGTGTCATTATCATCCAGGGTTATCACTTCACAAATTAAGATTGATCAGTAATGGAGCGAAATCTCCAACAAAGAATGGGATCATGTGATCATATAACTCTGTGGGTTGTGCATATTATGGCCTCTGGGCTTAAAGCTGTGTAAGTATATTCAATCTTTATGTAAATGAATAAAATGCTGATTTCCATGATGAAGTTCACGTTTCCACAATGCACATCTTTAACATCTTCATGCAAAACGATGATTTGTTACACAACTAGAGTTTAGTTATTATTATTATTATTATTATTATTATTATTATTATTATTATCATTATTAATTGTAAAAAAATAAAATAAAATTTTACTGAAAGAAAGGCTTTTGGCCCTCCATTTATTTGTTGGCATCATAAATTTTCATTCTTGATATCAGCAAATAAAAAAGAAGGCCAAAAGACTTTCAGTATCAATCATTTAATAATTGATTTAGTCTGCTTGATTGAATAAATTGAATGTTTAAACACAAAACCAAGTTCCTGTGTGTGCACTAATTGTCCCTAGGATATAAGGAAAAAAATTATTAATCTTATTATTCAGCATCAGAGCACTGGTGGCTCAGTGGTAGATGTTGTGCCTGCAATGCGGAAGGCCCATGTTCAATTCCCAGCCAGTGCCGAACCCCCAGCCACTGGAGGCAGTGCCAGTCCCAAGCCCAGATTAAATGAGTGGGTTGCATCAGGAAGGGCATCCGGCTATATATATAATACTAGTCAGCGTCACCCTGAAGAGGATGTGTTTCCATTTGAGTCTGGTTCCCCTTAATGTTTAATATCTAGATTTACGGTAAAGCTGCTTTTGACCAATGTTAAAAGAACTATGTAAATGTAACAATTAAATTTACGTTCATTTTGCAATTTATAGGAATCATCTTTTTTTTTTTTTTGACACTTTCATAGGTGTCTGTGTTTTATGTTAGCTTCTGTTATTGAGAGTGCTTAATAAAAATAGAATTGTGCCTCCATCCCTCATCCCTTGACACTTCCACAAATAGAAACCTGTAATTCCTCATGTAAATGAAAGAACAAGAACAGAATAAATTCTTTTTATCTATCCATTCATTTTCGATAGTGCATTTGCTGTCTAAGGTTGTGGGGTGCCTGAAGCATATCCCAGTAGTGGCTTATAGTACATGGTTAGGTACATCACAGAGCACAAACACACACCAATCTGCATACAGCACATGTCTTTGGACTCTGGGGGGAAACCAGAGTACCCAGAGGAAACCCACCAAGTACAGGGGGAAGATGCAAATGCACACAGACTGGAGGTGACAGTCGAACCCCCTGCCCTGGTGGTTTGAGAATACATTGCAAACCAGCAAGCCCCTATGCAGCCCAGGACAAATCATTTAATTAAAGAACTAAATAATTTGTCAAAACATCATGGTATTTTCGGTGTTAATCAATAAATCAGGTCACTATGTAGATTGTGGCTTATATGCCCGTCTACTTACTCACTTACTGTGAAATAGAAGCAAATTATAAGGACAGTAATTATTTTTTAAATGTCCAAAAATGTATTTCTGAATTATTTCCTGTTCAAACAGCTATATCTTGTTGTACAGTTTTACATTGACCTGCCACAGTTGCCTTACTGGATGAATAAAGTTGCCCTGAATAATGATAGGGTCTTTAATGTGATATACAGTACAGTATTATGAAAAATTATATTTTCTTTTACTAAGGCATAGCCTTGCAGCTATTAATCTGATGTAATTTGTGTGCTTTTCATTTTCTGCCTTTTCTCACAATAATTGGACTACAGGCTGTAGCATAAATAAAAACAGCCATCATGGCTTTGAACATAAAACAGTATGTTGTTAGTTTGCAAGTAACTGTGGAAAGTCTGGTTTTTCCCACTAAACTTTTTAATACTTTGAAATTGCATTATATTATTTATAATTTAATCTATATGGTTAAATTTGGAGAGTACTTACCTTCCATTGTATTGGTGATAATGCTAGCTACACTCAGAGCCCTCTGTCTGGCCGTGTGCTCATTCAAACACCCTGGTGACAGTTGTTCAGCTTCATATCTCTTCCTATACTCCTCTTTTTTCCTCTGAGGAAAAGTCACAATCATAATGTTACAAAGTATTACTAGACCACCTGAACTATAACACAGTATAATAACTATTGCACACCATTTATAAGGTACTAGAATTCTATAAAGCATAATTATGTAGTTGGCCTAGGAGGCATTGTCTGTTTTTTTTCAACAGGTTGTGGTGAGATGTTCACCGTCGTGCATTTTGCTTCAACTGAGTGCATAGTTGAAGTGTTACAAGACATGCAATATTCCTTACGCTGTCATCTGTAGTGGCTTTATCTATGGACACCTCAGGTAACTGCAGAACGTCTGGAGAGTTGGGCAAGGAGTTCCCAGTCACATACGACACTGTGCCATTGCAATCCACAGAGCAACGCACTTTTCCATTAGGGGACAGAAAAACACGTGGGGTCAAGCTGTTCCTGCTGCCAGTACTATAAAGACGCTCAGAGCAATGGGGAAAAAACAATGAGCCACGGCGGCTGCCTGTGTCCTCAAACGCGCTGTGCTCATCATCTGCAAATCCATTCTCGGATCCCAGACGGCCACGAAAGGTAAAGATGCTAGTCCTACTGTTGCGGCGTGGAGAGAAGACTGAGCCTTGAATGCTCACAAGTGACTGCTGAAAAAAACAGGCCTGAGGCTCACTTCACTTCATGTAAACATCACACAAGGAGTCCACACATTGACAGTTACGATGGCATGCAGCTCATAAAATGAACGCACGGATGAACATAAAATATGACAAAAGATGAGGATGATGATGATCATGATGATGGTGTTGATGTAGAGGATGGTGATGATTATAATAGAGACCAAACAAAGATCAGAAATGAAATCAAAACTGATGCTGCAAAGGTTTTCCTGGATAACTATATTGTTGGCATTGACCAACAAGTGTTAAAAAGGAAAGTGCATGCATGGAAAACCGGAGGAAGTATGTAGAATAGCAATGACAACAATTAATGATCAATTATGGCAGCTACACGCAGTCATTTTCCATATTTTTTAAGTGAGATCAAACTTAAAGACAGGATGATATTTGTAATTTCATGAAACAGTAACAAAACACCATTACAACATAGTATCATACTCTGATTAGGATCAAATAAATGCTTGTAACGCAGCAACTGAGCATGCAATAGGGATCAGCACAACATCAGCTGAGAATCATTCCTGACCTGATGAGGAGACGGATATGTCCTATCATATGACAGTATGTTTCCATCCACAGAATATCGGAAGCTGGTCCTTCTAACGTTGCTCTCTGAGTCAGAATTGTGGACCTTTTCATTGTCCCCTTTCTCCCACTCCTCCTCGTTTTGTTTCCTCTTCTTTCTCCGGTTACACCGTTCTTTGGCACTTTTGGAACTGAGTCTGGAGGCCAAAGAGGAGCTGTCCCCACTAAGGTTGCCAGTCTCATATACTGCAACTGCTGCCTAGTAGAATTGTACAAAATAGCCCTTATGGAAAATTTCAATGGGTTTTCCATTGAAACATTGGAACACTGAGTATTCAGTTCGCAATGCCATGGGAAACTGGCATGGGTCGTCATAGTACATTACATTTACATTTACCATTACATTTACCATTTAATTGTTATTCTCTGGAATATGATATTATTTTTGGTGTAAGGTTGTCAGTTTTGACTATGATGGATTTTTAATTGGGTTTTAATGCCTAATAATATACCTTTCGTTATTTAGTTTGTAAGTTATGTTTAGTTACTATGTTATAATAATTACACTTTAGTGCATATGCATATAAAAATACAAACAAAATCTATTTTAACTATCCTGTAAAGAAACATAAGTTCAATAAGGATGTGATAAACTTTTAATTGTTTTTTTGATTGTTTGAATTTTATGAAAATCCTATTGCATTCTATTTGTTTTTAATAATTCCATGCATTAGGAATCTACAGTGTTACTCGAAATTATTCAAAATGGAATGCCTATGCCTTAGCTGTAACTCAGTGAACAGGTATGTAGGGCTTTATACAAAAACAAAGAGGCCAAAGGAAAGTCTGGAAGAAATCCACAACTCAGATGCTGGAGAGACAGAAAAACAGTAGGCAGCTATTTGGAAGACTGGTGAAAAGGAAGCCAGGAAAATGCCACCACCTAAAATAAAGCTCTTCTGGTCTTCAGAAGACCTGAGATGAGGGCAAACATTCACCGCCTAACAGGACAATGACTCTAAGGATGCTGTAAAAGCTACACTGAAGTGGTTCTAAACCAGGAACATGAATCTGTTAAGTCAAAGCTCAGACCTCAAAATTTCTGGTCACCAATGATCTCCATCCTTTCCGACACAGTTTGATAAATTTTTATTAAAATAAGTAGAAAGAAATATCAGCATCCAGATATGCCAAGTTGATATACATGTATACATGTACATAGATGTTTCCCAGAAGACTTGCAGCTTTTACTGCAGCCAAAGATGTTTCTCCGAGGAGGGCAAAAACAACCTACAGTAGGTATGCTTTTGAGTTGTATGTAACCTTGGTGTCACAATAAAACATTTTGCAACTTGAAACATTAGACATATTAGCCAAAGTATTTTAGGGTTTAGATTATCTACTACAGAAACACATGCATGTAAGATGTGTTTTTTGAAATCCTGGTTCAAGATAACAAGACCAGCATCCTGTCATGCATTATGATCTATACCACAAGCCACATGAAATGTGGAGTGGAGCAGAATATTGCTCAATCAGCCATACCACTAGCACCGCAAAACATTAACACGTAACACTGATTATCAATGATATTCCAGTAAACTGGTGATAGGATCATGGGCATCCAAGGCTCTTCCATGGCCACGGGAACCAAAGACGAGTCTGTTTGATCCCACAGAAAAGTCAGTGTAGCACAAATCACAGAAAAAAATTGTTGATGCAGGCCACAAAAGAAAGGTACCAGAACAGCCAGTGCATCACAGCCCACAGGCAGCGCACAGAGCCCAGCATGCAAAGAACCCAAGGCTGCCAACTTGGCCTCCAAATTCCCCAGATCCCAATTCGTTCAAGCACGCATGGAATGCAGTGGACCAGTAAGTGCAATCCATAGAGACCCAACCCCGCAACCCACAGCACCCAAACAATCCACTCTCAACGTCCTGGTGCCAGACGCCACAGCACACCCCAACCGGGACACTGGGAACCTACACAATACTGTGCATAATGTTTTGTTTTTTAATGATGATCAGTATTCATAGGCTATAGGCATTTTAATGGTCATACTTTTCTACTAACTATACTGTACATTTGCTATATTTACATTTCATTTTATACAATACCTGGGCTTCTGCTTGCTGCCTCCGGAGCTGCTCCATCATAGCCTGGAAGGTTTCCTCTTTTTGCTGAACCTCTTCCATGGTGGCTTGGTTCTGTTCATCATAAGCCATGGCCACCACAGCCAGGATCAAATTCACCAGGTAGAAGGACCCCAGGAATATCACCAGCACAAAGAAGATCATATAGATCTTCCCTGAAGCTCGAAGAGTCTAAAAATTACCAAACATATTTATTGCGTTATTACGTAACCGAGACAGTAAAAGGTGCTCTTGAGTACTTTATTGGAAATTTTAGAAACCCATTTACCAGACAGAATAAAAGGCATAATAAAAGGAGATTCCGAATATGGTTTCATTTAAAAACTATTGTACTAGATGTTTCATTGATTTGAAGACCACCATGTTGCACAAAAAGATTTCATTCAACCACCCTTATCTTTTATTACAGCACAATGTGGTGGCCAGTTGAAAATTGTGTGAAAATGATTCCTCGTGCTCTTTCACAATTTGAGTCCTGGAATATGCCTGTGCTATCAAAAACGGAAAACTAAATTGATGTGGTAACCTGGTCATTCAGAACATTCGGATTGTCAGCTGATTTCATTTTTTTTTGCTACGGCAGGTTACTGAACCTACTGTAGACCTGACCAGCTCAAGAAACTCCAGATCATAGCACTCCCTCCAGAGGCTTGTACAGTAGCCAATATGCATGATAGGTGTATCACTTCATGCATGGTGCCCAGTGTACAAGCCTCCAGAGGCAGTGTTATGATCTAAAGTTTCTTCATTTGGTCAGGTCCTCAGACAATTTGAGCTTTAGTCATTGCTCCAACGTTCAATCTTTATATTCACTATAACAAATTGAAGACCTTTTTTTATTAGCCTCACTTACAAGTGGTTTTATTATGGCTACAGCTGGTAGTCACAATCCTGTGAGTCTCCTCACATTAAACATGCAGTACCTATAGTTTATACTGTTGATTTTTACTTTTTTGCTTCAAGTGTTTAAAGGACCTCCACTCATGTTTTTTATTTCCAACCACATTTCTTCAAGCTGACGATTCAGCACTATCCTTCCAGGTTGTCATAATGTGTTGTCTTTACCCATTTCCAGTAATCTCTTTAGTTCTTTACTTTTGACCAGGCAGTGTATTATACTACCTTTAAAGCATGTTAATATGAGTCATAGTTGTCTCCTAAATGTGTCTTGTAATTTTCCACCTGAAATACAATTCAGACCATTAATTTTTTATTTTCTTTCTTATTTATTGATTTTTCAAACACCCTGTTTCTGCGTCCTTAGCTTTAAATGAAATGCCCCAGAACGCCTATTTGCGAAAGAACATTTCCCTAGTCAATCAGAATGCAAAAACTAAAAATGGCTGGGGAAAATATCCCTTTTTTTTTTTTTTTAGCTTTTTTAGCTCACATGTTCGGAACATTGCGAGGCATTTCCCTTATATATTGAACCTGTTTTTGATAACTAACAATGGTAGCTTTCAAAGTAAACTGGCTACTGACTACATTATGTTTAAAGAATCAGGCACTGAATGGGTGAGGGATGCATACTATACATGTACATACCTGTTGGTAGAGATTTTCCCAGTAGTCTTGAGTCATTAGTCGGAAAAGGGAGAGGAAAGCCCAACCAAAGCTATCATAGCTGGTGAAGCCATAATTTGGATTGGTGCCTGCTTTGTGACAGAAATAACCATCTGGACATTGCCTGGATTTAAAAAAATAATAATCATATTATATTTATATACTCCTTTTGTCAAGTACTAGTCATAAAAAACACACATAAGCAAATGTTATACTATCATCTTTACAAATTTGGAATTTAATTTAAAAAATAGTTTTTTAAATTTGTTTCAATAATTACATAATTTAAAATTGTACATTTATCCATAATTGGTTTAAAATGAAATGCATTAGGTAGCTATGTTTGTTTCCCTTACCCTGCATCAGTGTTATTTCCACAGAGCAGAGGATCTTTCTTCCCTTCAATTGTATAATAATTATCTAAAGAAAAACAGAAAGGTAGCATTCAGTCCCCACCTCATAGAATAACATGTCTTTTATATATACAGTATATATGTATACAGAACATACAGCACTTTGCAAGTTTTAGCCAGGTGTGAGAAAATACTGTGACCACTCTTCGCCTGCAAAACCAGAATTGCCATCAATTCTTCTATGTACACTTGCACACAGTTGCATAAAATGCTCCCTGAAACTTGTAAGGAACCATACTTTACTGGTGCCTGCAGACACTCATTATTGTTATCTCCCTAGGCAAATAACCTGCCTTAAAATTTCTAATTTTAATATTAAAGCACCTGCTGCGATTTTTCTGCACCCCAGTTACTATGTTTTTCGTGGATAGTTGAGTCGATTAGCCTTGTTTCCATGTCGGTGGTACTGTACGGCCGCAATTCTTTCATTAAGGCTATTTCTGTCCAGACTGCTCCGGACAGTAGATGAGTTCCAATGGTTTCTTCCAGTTCTTTGGGGATGGCACTGCTGGACATTTTATGAAGTAGAGGGCAATTAAGTGTCTTTAATCTGCTGCTGCAAAAAAAGTTTCCTTGGATTACAGCTGTGCTTACACTCACTCATCATCTATACCGCTTAATCCTGTATTCAGGGTCACGGGGAGCCTGGAGCCTATCCCAGGAGACTTAGGGCAAATGGCAGGGTACACCCTGGGCAGGGTGCCAATCCATCGCAGGGCACAGACACATACACTCACTCATTCACACACTACGGGCAATTTGGGAACGCCAATTAGCCTAACCTACATGTCTTTGGACTGTGGGAGGAAACCGGAGTACCCGGAGGAAACCCACCAAGCACGGGGAGAACATGCAAACTCCATGCACACAGAGACGGGAATCGAGCCTGGGCCAGGGATCAAACCCGGACACTGGTGATGCAAGGCGACAGTGCTAACCACTACACAACCGTGCCACCTGCTGTGCTTACAGTCTGCAATATTGCCAGTTTCTTTGTGCTTCTTGAACAGCTCATCTAGAACCCCCCTGTTGCCTGGAAGTGGTGTTAATTTTGTCAATGACGAAAATAATGATAATTTAATAGTTTGTTGCACAACCATTTGAGGCAATCACTGCAATCAAACGATTCCTGTAACTGTCAATGAGACTTCTGCACCTCTCTGCAGGTATTTTGGCCCACACCTCATGAGCAAGCTGCTCCAGTTGTTTCCGGTTTGAAGGGTGCCTTTTCCAGACAGCATGTTTCAGCTCCTTCCAAAGATGCTCAATAGGATTGAGGTCAGGGCTCATAGAAGGCCACTTTAGAATAGTCCAATGTTTTCCTCTTAGGCATTCTTGGGTGTTTTTAGCTGTGTGTTTTGGGTCATTGTCCTATTGCAAAACCCATGACCTGCGACTGAGACCCAGCTTTCTGACACTGGCCAGCACATTTCTCTCTAGAATCCCTTGATAGTCTTGAGATTTCATTGTACCCTGCACAGATTCAAGACACCCTGTGCCAGATGCAGCAAAGCAGCCCCAGAACATAACAGAGCCTCCTCCATGTTTCACAGTGGGGACAGTGTTCTTTTCTTGATATGCTTAATTTTTCCGTCTGTGAACAAAGAGCTGATGTGCCTTGGCAAAAAGTTCCATTTTTGTCTCATCTGTCCATAGGACATTCTCCCAGAAGCTTTGTGGCTTGTCAACGTGTAGTTTGGCATATTCCAGTCTGGCTTTTTTATGATTTGTTTTCAACAATGGGGTCCTCCTTGGTCATCTACCATGCAGTCCACTTTGGCTCAAACAACGAATGATGGTGCAATCTGACACTGATGTTCCTTGAGCATGAAGTTCACCTTGGATCTCTTTAGAAGTCTTTCTGGGCTCTTTTCTTACCATTCGGATTATCTGTCTCTTTGATTTGTCATCAATTTTCCTCCTGCGGCCACGTCCAGGGAGGTTGGCTACAGTCCCATGGATCTTAAATTTCTGAATAATATGTGCAACTGTAGTCACAGGAACATCTAGCTGCTTGGAAATGGTCTTTACATTTAACATGCTTGTCTATAATTTTCTTTCGAATCTCCTGAGACAACTCTTTCCTTCGCTTCCTCTGGTCCATGTTGAGTGTGGTACATACCATGTCACCAAACAACACAGTGACTACCTGGAGCCCTATATATAGATAGGCCCACTGACTGATTACAAGATTGTAGACACCTGTGATGCTAATTGAATTAACATGTCCCTTTGGTCACATTATTTTCAGTATTTTCTAGGGGTACCATCATTTTTGTCCAGGCCTGTTCCATGAGTTTATTTTTTTAAATAATTCTGTTGAAGCATGGTAGAAAAGCAATGTCTGACTTTCACTGGTTAACATTCATAGAATTTTTTGTTAATTATTACTTTTGTCAAATTAAAGTTATTTCTGTGACCATTGTGAGTTTTTCTTTCATTGACCGAAGGGTACCAACAATTTTGTCCACGTGTGTAGCTAAACCGTTGGCAAAAACATTAAGCTAATAGGCTAGCAAACGATTATGACCCACAGTATCCCTACAACAGTCCAAGTGTGTAAATTCATATTTTTTTCTTTTAAAAGGAACTGATTAGAAATGTTTAAAAACACTGTATTGTCCATATTTCTCAGATTGTTTTATAGTTAAAAAGAAAAAAAAAGGGTATTGGACATGCAGCAGTTGTTGTGATAGTTATAAAATAAACATCAGATGAAAAGATACATTTTAAATCTTAAGATAATTCTTTTGTGAAAACAAAAAACTAAAAAAAGAGTGTTTAGACTAGATTGACAGTTAATTAGTAATAATTTTATTGCTAAAATGTTATATTTTCATTGACTAAGACTTGACTAAAATACTTAAGTGTTCCTCCGACTAAAACGTGACAACTGTTTTAGTCAACTAAAACTTGACTAAACAAAAAATAGAATAAAATTGACTAAATATAATAAAAACTCACAGGGGACTGTTGCTATGTGACATGAAACTGTCTTCCACAACCACGCCTTAGGAGCAGAGTCTGGCTGTTCCTCATCTAGTTTTAAACCAATTACACAACTGTTCCTGTTTCAGTTAATGATTTCACCCTACGTGAAGTGCATTTGTATTTTGTAGGATCAAAATCAGGTGTATGGTTAACCAATTATACCATGCAGTTGATCATCCTTATCACCTGCATGGTATAATTGGTTAACCATACACCTGATTCTGATCCTACAAAATGCAAATGCACTTCACAATACTGTTCTTGCAACAACTATTTTAGAATAGCTGATCTTTGGTTTTAAAATAATTAATTACAATTAATCACAATTTTAAAATATTCAGATTTACCTGTATTATAAACATGCAATGTTGTAATAAAGAAATTTTTTACATTTTTTATGGGGGGGGGGGGTATATACATCTTTCATATTTCCATATGATGGTCTTCCTTTTTCTTATTCTTTTATGCTTACTCATTTCTTCCACACTAATGATGTCTCCAAAATGTTGACAGAACTCCCTTACAAATCACATTACATAACCACTAAGCTAGATCTCCCATTGTACAAACAGTTATACTCTCCCCTGTGATACATCTGTCAGTCATTGTTAGCTCCTGGACAGCCATGAACTCTCACCTTCTGAATCTAATCTATGCCTCAAGGGATCTGCAGTCTAAGCCTGATAATGCATGCTAATGGCTAAAGGGTGGTGAGGGCAATACATGGATACTGAAAGAAAATCTCCCTGATAGTTACATTTTAAACAGGAAAAACATCCACGCTTTGTTGCCCCAAAATCCCAGTTCTGGGAAATATTCCTACTGTACGTTTACAGTGTTGGGTTTTCCCCAGCCCTAATCTATCAAATGCATTAATTAGCTGATGAGCTCAGAAAAAGAGCACATAATTCCAAATAGGCAGACTGTCACATGCAGCATTGTAAAATTGTCACAATTTTTGTAAGTGAATTAATGTACAGTCATGGCCAAAAGTTTTGAGAATTACATAAATATTGGAAATTGGAAAAGTTGCTGCTTAAGTTTTTATAATAGCAATTTGCATATACTCCAGAATGTTATGAGGAGTGATCAGATGAATTGCATAGTCCTTCTTTGCCATGAAAATTAACTTAATCCCAAAAAACACTTTACATACTGCATTTCATTGCTGTCATTAAAGGACCTGCTGAGATCATTTCAGTAATCGTCTTGTTAACTCAGGTGAGAATGTTGACGGGCACAAGGCTGGAGATCATTATGTCAGGCTGATTTGTTTAGAATGGCAGACTTGACATGTTAAAAGGAAGGTGATGCTTGAAATCACTGTTCTTTCATTGTTAACCATGGTGACCTGCAAAGAAACGCGTGCAGCCATCATTGCGTTGCATAAAAATGGCTTCACAGGCAAGGATATTGTGGCTACTAAGATTGCACCTACTGTAAATCAACAATTTATAGGATCATCTAGAACTTCAAGGAAAGAGGTTCAATTCTTGTTAAGAAGGCTTCAGGGCGTCCAAGAAAGTCCAGCAAGCGCCAGGATCGTCTCCTAAAGAGGATTCGGCTGCGGGATCAGAGTGCCACCAGTGCAGAGCTTGCTCAGGAATGGCAGCAGGCAGGTGTGAGCGCATCTGCACGCACAGTGAGGTGAAGACTTTTGGAAGATGGCCTGGTGTCAAGAAGGGCAGCAAAGAAGCCACTTCCTTCCAAAAAAAACATCAGGGACAGATTGATCTTCTGCAAAAAGTATGTCGAATGGGCTGCTGAGGACTGGGGCAAGGTCATATTCTGGGATGAAGCCTCTTTCCGATTGTTTGAGGCATCTGGAAAAAGGCTTGTCCGGAGAAAAAAAGGTGAGCGCTACCATCAGTCCTGTGTCATGCCAACAGTGAAGCACCCTGAGACCATTCATGTGTGGGGTTGCTTCTCATCCAATGGAGTGTGCTCACTCAGAATTTTGCCCAAAAACACAGCCACGAATGGTACCAAAACACCCTCCAACAGCAACTTCTTCCAACAATCCAACAACAGTTTGGTGAAGAACAATGCATTTTCCAGCACAATGGAGCACAGTTTAGCAGCAAACTTTGTGAAAACTGACATTTGTGTCATTCTCAAAACTTTTTGCCACGACTGTAGAATTCTGTTGGGGTGGATTTAACTATCAAACAACTTTGTTAAATGATTTTATACCACATAAACAACACTCACTTGCATCATTATAGTACTCTGTGCGGTTAAACTCAGTGAAGTTATCAGTAAAAAATAGCTCCCCATCCTTATTTATAATGCCGTTGGTTGGAATCTTTATACATTTATTCCTCAGGTTTCCCATAAAAAGCTGCAGGGCAATCAGTGCAAATACACTCAAACAAAAGACGGTCAGAATCATCACATCTGAAAGTTTCTTTACTGACTGAAACAGAGCTCCTACAATGGTCTTCAGGCCTGTAAAAGTAGCATAACATGTCATACACTGAATTCACTGAATTAAAAAAAAAAAAACTTTATGTAAAATGTCAAATTAAATTAGCACTAATTAATTCCTAAAGATAATAATGTTTTTAAGAAATCAAATAGGTTTGTTTAGCAGTAAAATAATTTATGCACAAAATCATGTCCATTTAATGTAAAACCTGCTACATAAATAAGTATGAGCATGCTTTTTACCTGGGATAACTGATATCGTTTTCAGGGCCCGAACAACTCTGAAACACCTCAAAGCAGAGACATTACCCAAACTGCTGCTAAACTCTGTCACATACCTGACAAGGCAGTAAGAAGTCAGTGGTCAAAGATGATTTCACTCCTTATATGGTTACAACAAATGTTTTTAAAGAACTTAGAACCTAAACACACAAGGCATGTCTACAGTAGGTGGTTTTACACAATTACACTGGATGAACCTTGTATATGAATGTACAGATTTTGAAGACGGTTCATAGCTTGGTAGTAAAAAAGACATTGGATCTGCTCTGAGCAGATAAGTGTCTACTTAATGATTGGATTAATCAATAAGATCATGTCTGGCACAGCCTTAAGGTAATTAAAACACATCCATCAAATCAAGCATGCTTTTATAGACTGCCTCAAAGCTGTTGACTGCAGAAAGGGGATTATTCAAGATCGATGAGATTGACTTCTCAAATATCACTCCAAAGCTAGTCCAAAGCAAGCACTGAGAAAGAAGGAGATATGATTCATTATTCTGAGATTACACATAAGCAATGTTGGCGAAGCTACTTTGCAACACCTGTCAAGCTACAAGTTACCAATGATTTAAAGTAGCTGAGCTACAGCCAAACTACACTTCTGACACTGCTGATTAGCTACACTTCATTAATTACTTTTTCTAAGCAGATGTAAGCAATTTTTAAGTTGAGGATATTTAATTACGAAATTTTTATTTTGTAAAAAAAATAGATTACTCGTTTATAACTCCCATGACAGTTCATGCAGTTCTGTCCAGAAAAAAGTCCAGCCATTGTTAATATAACGAGAGCGGTTTGCGTGACATTAATGAAACCTGGCAATGAGACAATAAGAACTTCACTGTACTAGTCAGTGAGCCGCTAGATGCCATTGAGTGTGCATGTGTACTGAGTGGCCGTTGCATTAAAAATGACTGAGCAAATACAGCAACGAATCTGGGTCCAATTTTGACATAAGCTTAAACCTTCCTCCACCAAAACTATTCAGATAATTCAGAAGTCTTTCAGGGACAATGCAGTGAGTGCAAATAAAAGTGTGGCACAAACACTTCAATGAGGGTCGAGAATCTGAGTTGTCAAAAAGTGACTGATGTTCTGGAAGGAAGCTGCAAGCACAACACATGAGAATGTTAAACGTGTACACGCTACAATCCACAACGGTCAGCCACCGATAGTGCAAGAACCCAAAGTGTAATCAGGAGTTTATTACACATAATCCAGTCATTACGTAGCTGGATACTTTCTGGACAGAGCTTGTTTGAACAGAATCTCTGCCATTTTTGGTGTAAACATGAAGTTATATTCTATAACCACACAGCCTGTAATGTGGTACTTTGCTTATTCTGCAGCAATTTCCCATCTATTACAGCATTAACTTTATTAATGAATGCCAAATCAAGCATACTGTATATATTTTACATTAGCTAGACAGGCATTCCCTTATATAAAAAACTTTGTATTTTCTTACACAAAACTGCGCGACCCTTTTTGGCTTAAGTGCATCAACACCACATGTACACACCAGCGTCTGAGAGTGAAACCAAAAACCAAAAACAACACTACACACTAATTGGTGAAAAACTTTACTAGAAAATCTTAATTACTTTAAATAACTCAGCTAATGCTACACTAGAAATAATATGTACTGTAGTTATCCTAGCAGTACTGCTCCTTGGAACTAACTCCTTGCCAACATTGCATAAAAGAACTGCTATTAAGACAGGGTATCAAATCACATATATGTATGTATGTTAGACCTGCATGCATAGTCCTGTACTTACGCCATTACAATCACAGTGAAGTCCAGCCAGTTGAATGGGTCTCTGAGAAAGGTAAACTTGCCTATACAGAAGCCCATGGCTATGATCTTTATTAAAGAATCAAAGGTATATATCGCAGTAAATGTGTACCTGTAGAAATACCACCAAAGCAGTTACAACAAAAAGACAGTGAGTTTATCTGCGGTATTATGTCAAAGTCCTTATGCAATATTAACAGTGAGAGAGACTTACTCTATATTCTTGAACAAGTATCGGCTTTTGGGGGGTTCAGTGAAAGTCATAAACACACAGTTTGCAAGGATAGTGCACATGATTATTATGTTGAACAATGTGACAGGTTCGGTTAAGAAAAACATTATGTACAAAGAACACATTTTAGCAAAAACCTAAAGGCAAAGTTAAAAAAAAAAAAAAAAAAAAAGAGTTTTAACTTTTTACTTATGATTAACATTTTTCCACCAGGTCAGGACTGATATTAGCTGAGCACTAGAAGTCAACTGCCTAGCGATATATCTATAATAAAACTTTATCAACATATGAAAAGGATATGAATGTATCAAAATTTTAATTGCTATTCTTCTGATTGGGTTGAATGGACTGAGCAAGTAGAAGGCAGAAGTGGCGTTAAATCGGAAGATTGTCTTCTGCCTGTTCAATACTATAAAGGTCTGAAAGAGAAACAAGACGGAAACAAAGCTATTGCTAGTACAGTATATATCACATAATACTCAAAATGTGAAAAACAGATTACCACATCTGTTAGAACCAATTCAGACTCTACTAATTTATTTTTAAGTAAGTAATTTTTAGTTACTTAATTTAGTTTCTAAGTTCGATCAATGTTTCAGTTTAACAAATGCTTATGTGAAAACATGACATACAGTAACATCTGATTTAAAAAAAATAAAAATAAAATAAATGCATAAAAGGAATATGTAATTTTATTGTGGCCTGTACACTTTGGATATATTTAAGTAGGGCTAGAGTTCCACAGACATCTGTGAAACCTAAAAAAAATAATAGTAATAAATATATAATAACCGATCATATATAACACTAAAATCATCAGCAGTAAAAGCATCTAAGTTTAAGCTTTCCTTTGTGCCACCAAAACAGCTCTGACCCCTTGAGGCATGGTGTGCTATGGTACTGCATCTGGCACCAGGACGTTAGCCGCAGATCCTTTAAGTGCTGTAGGTTTTTTGGAGGCTGAATCAACAATCTGCTAAGCCCCATAAAAAGCAAACTTCTGATACCTTTCTCTCAAAGCCAGCATGAACTTTTTTCAGCAATTTGAGCTACATTGGCATTTTGGTGGGAATGGACTGGACAAGCTAGCCCACAATCACAGACCGGCTTTGGGTCACCACTTTACCGGTTTATAACCCATAATCATTGTTATTCAATTTACCCTGTAGTGGTGTTAATGTTATGCTTAATCAGTTTCATTCTAAGCCTAACTAGCTTGGCACTTCAGGTTAATTATTCTAAAGCTCATTAAAGCGCTAAAGCTTTAGAGCTTTAATTCAACAATCTAAAACAGCTTAATGTCTCATATTACTGAAAGTAACTAGAAATATGCTGTTAATATGTTCCAGGAAAAAAATGTGAACCTATACTTTTTACTCTGTGTTCTGTGAACTGTGTCGGTTCTGTGGTCAGAAAATAGAATAATAAGATATATATTACTGGAAGAGGGCGTTGGCTGCAAAAACGTTTGAAAACCCCTAATCTAGATTTAAAAAAAAGAACTCATATCTAGGTTTAGTAAAATATTTTGCTTAAAAAAAATCAGCTGTAATTTCATCTTTAGCAATCATGTTAATCATCTCCATGCATTATGCAAATAATCCAGCACTATGATCATTCACACATTAAGGATGTAACTGCAGTAGCCAACCACCCACATCAGCACTCAAATTCTACTAAAAGCCCATTAGACAGAGTACACCCAAATGCATTTCCAGACTGAGTGAAAACAAATCAGAACTACTTACTTTCTGATTGCAATAAAATGGGTCCAGGTCTTCCAGTGCTGTGGACGCCATTCCATTGGGAATGTCCCCATATATAAATGGCAATTTCTTCCCTGCTGCCAAGTCAATGTCAGGTTGTGGCTTATCCTCATCATTAGTATTTTCCTCTTGCTCTCCTTTTTTAGGCTTTTTACTCTTCTCCTCTGCAATTTGCTTTTCAATGGCCTTGAGCGACTCCCGGGTAAATGGGCGGAAGCTGTTTGGTCCCGGCGGTGCAAGAATCTGTGCCATCTTTGCATTCTGTACCTTCTGAACTGCTAGCCCACTATATGAGAAGCAACTGCAGCAATAAAAATACAGACAGCTGATGTTAGATAGAAAAACAAAAAAAATTATTTTGTTTAACAAAATCTTCATAGTTCGTTATTTCACTTTATAAACGATATCTGAGTGGATGATCTGGAGCCTATCCAAGACTGGGTGAAAACCGACTTGACACCATGCACATACACACATTCAAACCTAGTGGAGATTTAGAAACGACAATCCAACTACTGGTATGTTTTTGCGAGAATGCATAAAAGGAAAAGTGGAGAACCCACTTCCTGAAGGCACAAGGAAGTCATTAGGGGTAAACAGTGCGCATATTCACCAATGCGCCATTCGTGTTTTGTGATCAAAGTGAACACAGACCAGCTTTATCTAATGCTCTGGGATTTTCACCATTAATCTGGTTAATTCAAATTAATGAAACAGGCAGCTCACCAATGAGGAGTTGTAGCAAAATATTCAAATATCACTTCAGAGAAACATAAGGACAGATGAATCTAAAGCTAATACTTGAATACACAGTACTGTATATACATTTAAAGATAATATATTTATTTTGGATCCTGTGTGTGCAGCCATGTTGATTTGACCTCACTCTGTAAATGAGGGAAAAACTCAGATTTAGGAATAAAACCCTAAGTTAAATCCGCGTCATGATATACATGCGTCCCATTTACACTGTTGAGAAAGAAGGGTTTTTAATGTTTTCAAAATATCAGTTAAATGGAGGACATGCAAAACTATAAACAGACAATAAACCAGGGAGGACTGAGCTGCGTGGCCATGAGCCGCTATGCTACCATGCCACAAAGAAACCGTGTCATCAGTTAGACCTGTTTCTAAAACATTTAAAAATTTTACATCAGCACGGTGGATAGCTTGTGATATGTTCGCTAGTGCTTAGAGTCTCTAACGCTGTACAGATAACTGAGTTATGACACAGTGCCAGCATTTTCTTCTTAACCCAATTAGATTGTTGTAGCGGTGACACAACTGGAAAATGGCACGGTTTTCATGTCAGACAAATAACCCTTGTAAACCCTAACAAGGTTTAAGCAACAGCAACAACAACAGCAAGCCAAAACAAGATATTTCTAAAGCGTGAAATGATTTCTCAGATACCAATCCAGTAACACAGGGAATTAGCTGAATTATACATCAAAAGAAAACATCCCTTTCAGAACTGAACGTGATTGATTGACAGTCTCAGTGTTTACGTCTAGGCAGAAAACATCTTTGTTTAGTCACACCTCTTGTGAATACTGTACAGTAGTTTTTCATAAGCAAAGGAGCAGATGTGGAGGTTTTACAGGCAGGAGTGGTTTGGTGAATGGGATTGCTGATGGTGGAGTGTCTGGCCCCATTATGTCCCAGGGTGCCCTTAAGTCTCTGTTACCTTTTGTCTCTTCCTTTTATTTATGCTGTTGTAGCTAGTCTTGCCGGAGTCATTGCTTGCACTTTGCACACAATGTCCTTAACCCTTACATGACAATCAGCATACCTAATAATCTGTGTTTCTCTCTTTCTCTCTCTCACTCTCTGTTTTTCCATGAAGTTACTTTTGTGGTACAAGTGATCCTGACCTCTTCTCCTCTCCAGACGTTCCTGATGCTTTACTCCTGTTTGGAGCTAGAGTATCATCATTAGGAAACCCCTCACTGATGCTTAGGTTGGCCAATATACGGTAGACTACTAAGCAATTCTCTGAAACCGTGAAGATGGCTTTGGACTGTAATTCATTCAATGACCATTGGATGTTTTTAACAAAAAGACTTCATGGTAACACTATAATGAATTTCCTGTTTAAACAATTGCACTTTTTGACTACATAGGACGCAGTTATAGAAGGGAATTAGTTACACAGCTTAGCCATAACATTAAAACCACCAGTCTTTTCTGTAGGTTTTGGGTTCCTCTTATGCCACCAGGGCGGCTCTTGTTGCAAACTTGTTTACACGGCGTAACCCATGGGTGATCGACCAGACTTGGAAATGGAGAATTTGAAGGTGGGGCAGGCTGTGACTCACCAGGTATTCTAGTGGTGCTCCATTGGAAAAGCATGTCTGACAGAAGGATGCTCTTTCAGAAGAAAACAGCATTAGTCTCTTTTCTGTGGGATCATACCAGATGGGCTAGCCCTTGGTGCCCACAGTCATGATGAGCCTTGGGTGCCCATGATCCTGCCACCAGTCTACTAGTATATAATTGATAATCAGTGTTAATGTGGAGCTAAGGATAACCACTCTCAAGGTGTACAATGCACTTGTTTCTGTTACCTCCTGCTGGATAAGTAGTGTTAAATTTATACATTTACAATTTATATTAGGAATTTAGATATTTCTGTAAACCTGCTTTGTGGCAATTAGCACTGTTAACAGCACTATACACTTTAATTCATTCATCTTCTATACTGCATTATCCTGTGTACAGGGTCGCTGAGGCCTGGAGCCTATCCTAGAAGGCACGAGTCGGGAAACACCTTGTACAGGTTGCCAATCCATCTCAGGGTACTCACACACACACACGCGCACACACACACACACACACACACACACACACACACACACACACACACACACACACACACACACACACATTATGCCCTACGGGCAATTTGGGAATGCCAATTAACCTAATCAACATGTCTTTTGACTGTGGGAGAAACTCACCAAGCACCAAGGCTGGGAGAGCATGCAAACCCCACGCAAACAGACTTGGGGCAGAAAATCTAACCCTCGACTCTGGAGGTGCAAGGCCACAATGCTAACCACTACGCCACCATCCCGCCCAGCAATCTACGAATAACATTCAATTGAACCTATTTGCTATCTTAGAAACCCTAATGAAATAATAAGAGCTATACAGCATATAACACTGGGGATAAAAACCTATATATTAGTAAAGTCCTTGCACATTTTACATGAACTTCAAACTTACTTTTATTTCAGTGAAACAATTAAAATTTCTATATACAGTTTTAGTGTTGGTTTCTGTATGGGTGCCACAGTGGAGCAGAGGGTTGTGTTGGCAAGTTTTTGCTTTGGATGCTGTCTGTGAAAACTTGGGCATATTCTTCCCATGTCTGTGTGGGTTTCCCCTGGGTTCTTCGGTTTCCATCTACCTTCCAAAGACTGCCAGTAGGTAGATTAGTTGTAGCTACGTAAATTGCCACTGGGTATTCCATGTCAACCCAAGCATTCCTTATATAGTTTTATTTTCTATACTAATAATAAACCCAATATTTACTTCAAGAGCAAAGCAGCAAGATAAGATGTACAAGTAGACAAAAGATATAATTACTATGTAGAGTTTTAATAAATAGACGATTAAATATTCAGTAGCCAGTTAATGCTGAGCAGGGGTGTGGTACCAGATCCTGGTACTGTACTAATATTGAATATAGGTCTATCACAGCCTATCCTGTACATACATTCACACATTCAATCACACCTTGGGGCAATCTGGCATTTTGGAAAAGAAACAAGAGGAGATCAATGTCTAACTCTGTGCTGTAACACAAGCTAAAGATCAAACCTGGGACCCTGAAACTGTATGGTGCCAACGTTACCCACAACTGTCTGTCAATGATTTAACATTGTCCTTTCATATTATAAGTGCAATATATTAAATGTGAGTGTATTTGTGAAGTAGCTCAGAACTGAGCTCAGTTTATCCCTCCACCTCTTTTGTGTCATATTTGCCGAATAACAAAACTCCATTCAACTACAGTTTATCAATCTGTTTTAACCCACTCCCCCGGTCTCTCCAGAATTTCCTTTTCAAATCTTTTCATACCACAACTACAACATACAAAGAAGAACATATATGCCATGATGGAAAGCAGAACTAGTACAAGCACTAAGGATAGCCTAAAAACAGCCTGCTGTGTCCCATATTAAGGAGTGTCCACTGTGTTGTTGTCTTAGATCAACATCTCATTGATGTGCACCCCATGGGACGGAAATGGAAATGGGAGATAGGACCATTTCATTATTCTTACAATTAAATGTATATACTGTATCAATGTCTATCACACACAAACGTACAAATACAAACAACTGACAGAAACAATAGATGTGGTGCATGCAAGGTTACGAGTGATGTTGCTCGTGGTCCTGAAATCTCAACCACAATAGGTTTCTAATATAAATCAAATGTAAAATACATATTGAGAAACAAGAAGCCCAGCGTAAGTGTGGAGACATTTCCTGGAGTGAAACTAAAAACCACTAATAGGGCACTTGGCAGCAAATCTCAGAAACACTCACTGCATAATGGGTCCAACCACGTACCGTACACTTGTACGTAACACTTGTTCCCCCGTTAAATCTCTCGATCAAGATACTTGTATTAACAATTCTTAAGTTATATATTTAATGGTGATGTATTTAATTGTGAAAAGAATAGAGCAAAACAAAACTCCTAAAATATAATTTACTAGAAATGTATAGTTTAAAGTACATAGGCTATGAGACAGTGATTATCTTTATGTCATAAAAGCAGACTATGTGCACATTTATCATAGTTTAATGAGCATTTTTCTCTTGTTGTGTAAAAACTGCATTAAGACATGCCTCACAGACATCTGTCTCATTGAGACATCTGTTGTAATCATATAACAAATAAAACCAAACATGGCATCACTTACTCTAGGTCACTCTACATGTGACGTGTTGTTTCTCAGCTCCATAACCGGGCACAACATATTTAGATTTATAAAACTGTTGATACTGTATGTCAGTAATATTACTTAACCAGTGTGACCGACTGAAAAAAAGTGTAGGCCTTATTCCAAAGCTCACACAGGAAAGAAAATTCCAGCCTGCAGCATGCACATGCAAATAGACAATGCAAAAGCAACGTCAACGCTTTAAGTGTCAACACTGGTTCAGCCAGGGCACAATGTCTATATTGTATATATCTATATTAGCTAAAATGCAGATTACTCCAGATCCTGCTGTTCACTTTAAAATACATATTTTTAAACCTCGATTCCATACAAAGCTACAAGCATCAAACACGCCCATACCCTTAAACATTCATAACTTTTCAAATATATATTTCAGAGTTAGAACTTTCTTATCTCTGAAAAATCAACAATTTTCCAGAAAACTATTCATGGAAAACATGTAAACAAAAACACATATGTGCTCAAATGCCTGCAAGACTGGAACAAACCAAACCCGCCCTGTACAGCACCTGATTTTTTTTTTGTTGTTGTTGCCAGATTGATTGTATACCATCTAATTGATCTATATTTAATTCCATTGGGATGGGAAATTGTCCCTCTGGTGACAGACACAATATAGTTTAGCTATAATTTAGTTGACAGATGTAATTTATAATTAGGTAGATCTAATTTCATTTGGGCTGTTTTATTCTGAATTAGTCATTCAGACTAATCTGGCAACCCAGGCAAGCTGTACTGTCTGGGCTCTCTCCTGGCTCTTTTTTTTTTTTTGCACAGAAAATTCTGATAATAGAGAATAAAATAATGAATAATTCAAGAAGTGTTAAACCAGAATGGCTTTGGTTAGGTTTAGCCTACAGGTCTGACAGTGTCTGAATTAGTATTCATACATATTTTAGAATCAGGTAATATTTAGGATATATAGTTTATATTTAGATTGGACCTATTACTTATTTATACGACCATAAAAAAATATTACTTTTTAATTAGATTTAACATGATGAGAATTACATAGATGTAACATAGCTGCTGTATGCAACAGGATCTGCTTTGGTTCATCATTTCACATAAAGAAATAAATAAACAAAAATTAAATAATCTGATAAATAACCCTTTTTGTCCCTTTAATAATGCCAAGGTGCTAGATGCTTTAGTCATATTACATGTGGAACACTGTACATGTGCAGGTCACATCTTCTCCAGCATCTTCAACATCAAACCAGCAAAGTGGTCTAGCTTTAAAAGTGCATTTTAATTGAAGTGTAATTGCATACAATAATGTGTTTACAATTTCCTTTGAGATCTCACCCATCCACATATTTGACACTCACCATCATCATCATCACCATCATCATTCAGAAAGTCAGTGCTGAAACAGGCTGATGAGGAAAACGCCTTTAAAGTCGGATTTTACATTCAAAATCCAAGGCAAATCGATGCAGAACAAGAGCGCACAATCAATATACAGAAGTCGTATAGTATGCACAAAAGATGATGAAAAAGAAGAAGGAAAAAAAAGTTTAATCCGGTGTGTTTTCAAGCACAACAAAGGAATCAGAGGAGACCCGAGCGAGATGAATTCTTAAGTGAATGAAGACGCGCCTGAGAGAGGGAGCGCGAGGGAGAGCGCGCGCGCGAGCACAGCGAGAGAGCAGCACTTCCGCTTCTTCATTAGACTGGGACTGGACGCTGACGCCACTCATCACCGGCCACGTTCAAAAACCGCACACTCGTGTTAGGGGAAGAGGACACACCACCTGTGGTAGACACTGGTTAAGCTCTCTCTCTCTCTCTCTCTCTCTCTCTCTGCGCGTGCTCTGCTGTCTACAGTAGGACGCTAATACGTATGTAGTTTTTGACATATTTTACTCAAACATGTGTCATATAATTAGACTCATGTAAAGTTGTGATAAATTATCCTACATATAGTGCATTAGTCTGGCACAGGTGGAAACATAAAGTCACTTATCCAGTATTGTGATTTTGTTCTGCAGCACATCTCTGGGAACCTACTTTGAATTTAGATATTGCAATAATTCGCGTTTGGATTCTGTTTAACGCTGTAAATGTTTTCACCTGTGGCAAACTCGGAATGTAACCCACTTGATTTCAGTGTTACATCGACATCTTGTGGCCGAAAATAGCTACTACGTGTATATATCAGGGGGAAAAAGGCGTCTGTGAAAATCAGGTATTGAAAATAAACGAGGTTATCATCACAAATTAAGGGCGGCAACGTGGCTTAATGGTTAGTACTGTAGCCTTGCACCACCAGGTTCCGGGTTCGATTTACGCCTCGAGTCTGTGTGCATGGAGTTTGCATGCAATGCTCTTCTCGTGCTTGGTGGGTTTCCCCCGGGTACTCCGGTATCCTCCCACCGTCCAAAGACTGTCCAAGATTAAGCTAAATGACGTTCCCAAATTGCTCGTAGTGTGTGAATAAGCATGCTAGTGTGTATGTGTTTGTGGTCTGCTGTGGATTGGCACCCCATTCAGGGTGTACCCCGGGGTCTCCTGGGATAGGCGCATAGCCCCAGGCCTCTACGACTCTATATACAAGATAAAACCTGTCTGACTCATTTGGGTGCCCCGCTTCTCGTTGGAGATCTCGTTGCATGGTCTGCCTGGGATGCGTGTGGTAAGAGGGGATTGGGACTAGGTTCCACTTTATTTTGAAGATGGTCTTGGACTCGGCTGATGCATGCAGTTGTTCACTGACGACCTGTGGCTGTAGTCGCTCAATAGATCAGGACAGAAATTCCTACAAACAGTTTTGTACCTGAGCCTCCTATAATGAAAGTGGACTCCATATATCTGGGAAAATCTAATCATTTATTTATACATATTTTCTTCCACATTTTGTACTCATTTCCCAAATTTTCTTTTGATTCTGAAAAACTGCTTTGTGACAGTGACCATTGTTATAAGTGCTATATAAATAAAACTGAATTGAATTAAAATGTTTCAGGCCTTTTTTGTTTGTTTGAATTTTAAAGATTATGGCTTACATCTAATGAAAATGAACAATCCATTATCTTAAAAATATTAAAGTATTTAATTTCAAGTTTAAGTACCACTCAAACCTGAATGCATTTCTCGGTCTAGTTGAGTAACACCCACGGTGAAGACTGCTGATTTGACAGGTGTCCAGAAGATGATCTGCGTCTGGTAGGAAAAGATACACAAGCAATAGGCATGGCTGCAGCCTTCAGAATATTGTCAAGAAATCCACTTCAAGAACAGGTGAGAGTATCACAAGGAGTGGAGTAAAGCTGGAATCAGTGCATCAAGAGCCCTCTTCAGAAAATGAGCTACAACTGGCATCACATTCCTAGTATTAAGCACTCATCTCCTTTCAGATAAATTAATTTTGCATTTTGTTTGTAATTGAAGGAGCCAGAAGCTGTATAATGTAGAAGCAAGGAATCCAAGTTGCTGGAAGTTTCCACAGTTGATGATGATTTGGAATGCCATGCCATCTGCTGGTGTTTCTGTATTTTAAATCCTTTTTTGATTGATTTTAGGAAATATTCTAATATTTTGATGTACTAGATTTTTTTCATAAGCTGTAAATAATAATAAAAAAAATATTTTTAACTTAAATATTTAACTTGAATATATATATATATATATATAATATATATTTTTTACTCATTAATTAATTCACATGACATCATGCACACACTAATTTAGGAGAAAATTAGAGTTGACAGTCCACCTGTCTACTAAACTAATGAGCAATAAAAATTTTGTAATTTTATTTTATTATGTAACAAAACACATTTTTTAGTGATTTATTTTCTACATTCTAAAACAATCCTGTGGATTAAATAACACATATGGAATTGGGTAATTATTTAACAACAGCGGTAAATTAGTATTTTAAAACATGGAGGTTAGCCTTTCTGGAAGAACCGCTTGCAAGAACAGTATTGTCAAGTGTATTTGCAAAAACCAATCAGGCACCATGATGAACCTGGCTCTCATGAAGACCTTCTCAGGAAGGCAAGACCAAAACTTATCTCTGCTGCAGAGGAGAAGTTCATTTAGAGTTACTGGCCTCAAAAATCACCAATTACCAGCACCCCGGATTGGAGTCGTTATGAACGCTTTAAAGATAATGAGTAGCCGATACAGTACATCTCAACATTAACCTTTAAATGTTCAAAGGAGGATTTTGAGATATTGCAGTGCTTTACAATGTGGAGAGAGACTATGGAGTTAGAAAGTGATCCCAAACCTTTGAGCGGTAGTGTGTATATATACTGTATATATGTATATACATATAATTGTGTACAGTGCAAATACAATCTTAAAGCTTAAAAAGCTTAAAGCCTTGCTTGTAAACAGCTTCAGTTTACCTGTGTTTTGTTTCCCTGTTGCTAGGTATTAACATTTTTGTAATGTGCAACCTGAAGTTGTCTGGGTCTTTCCAATCAGTGTGATGGAACCTGCAAATCTCCAAGGAAACTTCTGACAGACCAGTCAGCTGTCACATGACAGTTGCTTAGCAGCACCAGTGACAAGGCAAAGCTTAAAGATGCACTCATGAGGAGAGAGCAAAGAGAAAAGAACAGAGAACAGGCCAGCTTTGCTTTTTCTGTCAACCAATGCTTTATGGAGATTTGGAAAGCTTTTCCTAATTAAAAAGGGATAATTATATAAAAGGTTAATGCGACAACTAATAATATCAGAATAGTATAAAAAGTAAGAGATAGATAGATAGATAGATAGATAGATAGATAGATAGATAGATAGAGGAAATTTATATTTTTAAATACATTTTATAATCTACATTTCATGTTATATTTCCATTTTATCTTTTAGCCATAATATTTTATCTGGTATAAATGGTATATAATGGTTTAGAGAAGAATTTCAGTCATCTGTAATGTACGTATATGTGAAAGTGATATAAACTTTCTTATTGCTATTTCTTTAATTCTCCACATGGTCATGTGCTTTCATTGTTGTTATTTGAATCCCCAGTAAATGGAGCAATGCACAGTCAGTTGGTTTTCACAAGTCCATATTTATCACATAGTCACAAGTGAACAAACGAGCATGTGTTAAATGCATGTGATTTTTCCAACAATCAATACAAAGACACAGAAGTAAAAATGTTATATTGTGTCAGTGTTATCTTCATCTGTATGTACAGTAGATGCTTACTCTGAGGGGGAGAAAATAGAATGTCCTTTTAAAGCACATTTTATAGAGCCACTGTTAAAATAATACAAGGCGGCAGAATAAATACTACGTAGGACTACAGTAGGATAACAAAATATAACTTCGCACAAGAGTATGAATTCTTTTAAGCCACCATCATTAAGTGATGGTTGACTACAATGACCTATGACCTGAGGTTAGATTGAAGCTATTGTCGCTGAAAGACAAGACTGACCAGTAAGCCGGATGGCACATAAGTACACTAATTCCACAACAGTATTAAAATAGGCTAAATGTATATTAAAAAGTTGTTGTGTCAGCAGTTCCCATCTTGTCACAGGAGGGCTCTGATTTCTGCTGAGGATGGTCCCGTGTGGTCTGCTTGGGATTCGTGTGGTGATAGGATGGTTCCACTTGATCTTCATGGTCATGTAGGACTTGACTAATGCATGCAGTTTTTTCTTTGATGGCTTGTTACTACATTTGCTCAATAGTTTAACCGACTGAAAATCTTACAGACAGTTTGGTACCCAGGCCTCCAAAGAAAGTGGACTTCATATACTGTTATACTGAACCTTCAGCCTCGTAGCACATAGTATGACAAATCACATTTGTCACATTTGTCAGTCACAAATCATTCCCTGCTATCTGAATTCACCAAAATGAGTTCCCTGTTGAGTCCAGTTTATCTCACGGTTACTCCCTACTGGCTCAGGAAGTTTTTTTGCCACCATCGTCCTTGGCTTAGTCATCAGGGACACATTGATAAAGATCATTTATACATATTTACTCTTTGGACTTATTTTCATTTTTTTAATTATTATTATTCTGTAAAGCTGCCTTGTGACATTGACCATTGTTAAAATTAATTTAATTAGTCATTTTCTGAAGAAAAACAAATACATTACTATTAAAGTTTATATATATATATATTTATTTATTTATATAAAACACCTAAATGGTGTTTTTTTTAACATTATAAAACCTGAAATTTTGTATTTGTGAAGAGGAATGTAGAGACGTTATAAATAAAGTATTATTTGACTAAGACGCTACTCATTTTTAATGATTCTAAAAAGCGTTTACAGTTGAAGCATCAGTGGAGACCGTCATCGTATGCGTCATCTTCGTCATGAATCGGGCTCGAGTAAAAACAGCGCCATCTGTCTCCTGATGCTCTTGAAACTTTTTACGAGTTGTAATGGAGGGGAAATCGATTGACAGGAGTGGACTTATTCACAAGGTAAGTAAAAATTATATATATATATATAGCAAAATGTGTGCTTTATATTTGTTAACAACTCTTTGTTTAGCGGGATGAGGAGGAGGTGTTGCTTTTACCGCATTTGGAGCAGACTGAGCGTGGCACATGCTCCAAGACGTCTGCCTCGTTCAATTTCATTAACTCCATCATTGGATCCGGACTTATTGGTAGGTATAATCATACATCAGTATGTACTCTATGACTTACATTCTATATTTAGACGTAAATTATGAGTTAAGGTAAGAGCACATCTAAGATAAAATGTGAGATATGTAAGCTCATCACATTTGAAAGAGAAAAAGCTTCTCTTCTGATCAATATAATATACAGTATAAAAGACTGTATAGTCTTTGACTACTTATATATCTGTAGGTACATTGTTAGTTATTATTATTATTGTTATCATTATGAAGTTTTTGCGCTACTTTAAGTCCTCTTTATAGTTCCTGGTGTAATTGGAATTCTTGGTCAGAATTTCCTTGTACCAACACACTTCCTAACTTAAACATGTAGCTCTCCCTAATAACATACTGGCTTTTCACAGCCGTACTTATTTATCTATCTCCTCATATATATATATATATATATATATATATATATATATATATATATATATATATATATATATATATATATATATATATTGACGTCCACTACCTCATTCTTGCACCATTCACTTTGGCACTGTGTCACTTTCACTGGCTATAACTCATCGCACATCCCAATTTTCCGTCATCTATCAACTAATATTCATCCTGACTCAGCGATATTTTCACATATTCATTTTATTCTCTTTATTCCCGTGGGATTAAATTGCATACAGCGCCATCTGTTGAATTTTGGAATGAACTCAAATTATTACTCGTTACCGTGAAGCGCGCGGAATAAAGGTGTGAGCTCGCGCTTATCCAGTAGGTTTCAATTGCACGCTCATAAGCGTTTTTTTTATGTACAGCGCCATCTGTTGAATTTTTATATGAACTAATTGATTTTTTCCAGCTCGATTTTTTTTATGATATAAGGGCGTTTTCCATATAATTTCAAAGTAGCATAGCTTCTCTCCCCGTGGGCCGACTGCGATGAAAAGCCTATATGTTACCTCAAGCTCGGCCAAATACCCATGTGAAAATCTCATTCCAATTCGTTTAGTATTTTTTACGGGAAGCATGCACAAACAAACAAAATCCAAAAAAAGTATCTTGATGTGCTCTATTACTTATCTTACCTCACCCCAAATTATTTTTCTCAAATATCTTCACGTACAAACACACCACCTTTACAGTTATATTCTATGTAATATATACATTACCGTTCAAATGTTTGGGATCACTTAACCCTAACCCTAACTCCTTGATCGTTCCTCATTTTTATTTCTGTATACATTGTAAAGCAATGCTAAAGACGTCCAAAATATGCAATAATCTCCTTTCAACAGTTAATGTTGAGAGGTATCTGCGACTCATGATCTGTAAAGCCTTCATACTGTAACAGCTGTAATCCAAGATGATGTTAATTAGTTATTTTGAGGCTGGTAACTCTTAATCAACTTCTCCTCTGCAGCAAAGGTAAGTGATCTCAAACTATTGAGCTGTAGTATATACTCTTATTATCTTAGTAATTTCTAAGATAGTAAGAGTATATAAGATAAAATCTGTTTGTTTTTTTACTACACTATACATAATTGATTGATAATCAGTAATTGCAACATTGTATATTATGTTACTATCCTTGCTACTAAGTGTTGGAAATGTCACATGGGATCAATTAAGTATCTATCTATCTATCTGTCTATCCATCCATAATAAAAGGTTTTGGTTTATACGAATACATGTGTTAACACATTTAGTTATACATGTCAACATTAAAGCAATAATGTCACCATTGTTTGGGCATATCGTAATTTACTTTATTTTTTATTAATAGACTTCAGATAATTCCCTAGGCGGGGTCGTGTTTGTAGGGAACTTTCCCAGATAACAGAAAATCTGACAGTCTCACATTGCCCCCTGGTTCAGGATCATATGACTGAGCACGAGGGTCTATTTGTTCATAATTTATAATATGGGATAATGTGAATTCTTACATAAGATTGCAAAAAAAGATCTTGCGGTTGCATAACTTCGAATTCATGAATGCATTGCATGTGTGTATCTGTGTGTTAAACTTGATCACATTTTATAATTGGCCCACCACTAAACAACAAAATAATCACAATGAACAATGAACAATGTTCCACTTTCTCCAAGAGCAGGTTGTTAAAACTTTGACCTGAACTTGTCCTTTGCTCTAAATCTGTTCTTAGAAGTGCTCAGAAAACTCTCACAAGATTGAACATCTGAAAAGCTGGATCAGCTGAAAAAATATTCATCATCAATTCATTCATCCTCAGAAACCTCTTTCTTCCAGTCAGAGTCACAGTGGATCCAGAGAGTATTCCAGGAACACTGACAGAGAGGAATACATCCTGGATTAGCCTAAAATTTTAATTAATCAGTTTACAATATAAAAAAAAAATTAACTATTTAAAAATGCATAAACCTAAGATGAAGTGCAACGGCTAATTGAAATACATTGTCAATAAATACAACTTGTTCTCTCTGATTAGGCTTACCATTCTCAATGGCTCAGGCTGGCCTACCTCTGGGACTGCTGCTGCTTTTTCTGGTTGCATTCATTACAGGTGCAAAGTCTTTATTCTAACATTAGCTAATCTATCTAACATAGATTGTGTTTTAGTAAACCTTTTAATATTTATATCTTGATTTCAAGTATAATATATTGTTTCATTTATATAACGGTCAATACTTATATAACTTATATACAGTCATAATTTCAGAGATGTGATGTGTATATACAGTATAATGACACTGTCTGTCCTTCCTACAGACTACTCAATCATCATGTTAATAAAAGCAGGAAACTTGTCAGGGACACACAGTTACCAGTCTCTTGTACAGAGCACTTTTGGCATAGTTGGATATCTAATTTTGTCAGTCCTGCAGTTCCTCTATCCATTCATTGGTAATTATGCTTTTATGATCTGTTATAGACACAAATGCACTATGTGTTAAAAAGATAGTGATGAAAGACCATATACATATATCCTATACCTTCAATCTATGTTTTTTGGCTGTTTTATCAGGCATATTTATGCAGGAAAACTTTGAAGATATACATTTACTGACAATAGCCCATTAAGTGCTATGTATACTTTTTGCTATGCACAGTTTGCCATGCTTTGCTTCTTTTTTCTTAAAATGTTTTGTTTGTTGCGTACTAGCCATTGCTTAATGTTCAGTTTTGGACCACAGGGCTGCTGATGGCTGGGTAATTTTTATCCTGCCCACCAACAACATGTCAGTAAATTATCCACCACTGAGGATATACCGAGTTAATGGTGTTCCTGTGGTAGGTCCTTTTATCCAGAGGACAGAATAGAAGGACCTCCATCATATTCCCTGATAAAAATGGCCAAAAAACACTTATGGGGAGTGAGAAATTAAATATAACGTTCTTTCATCATTTCATTCAGCAATGATAAGTTACAACATCATCACTGGAGATACTATGACCAAAGTGTTTCAGAGAATACCAGGAGGTATGTTAATTTATATAATAATAGTAATGACTCGGTGATACTGTATGTTTTTTCTATAGCCATTTGCATTCATGAGATCGACTACATGCTACTGTTTCTGATGTTCATTGTAGTTGGTCCTGATCATATTCTAGCAGAGAGGAACATTGTCATTTTGGCTTCTACCATTCTCTTCACAATTCCTCTCTCAATGTATAGAGATATGGCTAAATTGGGAAAGGTAGATATGCAGATTATTACTTCTAATTACAAAAATAATTTCAGTAATATGAGGTTACTCAGATTCAATAGTTTCCTTGTCTTCACACTAAAATAAAAGATATTTATGTTAAGATATTTTGTAATGAAATATTACAATCAACCTTTTTTCAGGTCTCATTAGTGTCCATGGTACTAAGTCTGGCCATTATTGTCATAGTAGCAGTGAGGAGTGTAACCCTGGGACCACAAATGTACTTTGCCATGCACAACACTATATCATATAACATGCTTTTCTAGTTTTCTCAAATCTTTAATGTAGTAACGACAATAATTTTTTTAGTAACTGCTATAAAACTAATATAACATGTAATGTATATAAGTCTAGATTTATAACCTATTATAATAATTACTATTATAGTTTTTTTTCAGTCCTAATTGAAACTTATGCATACTTATTTACAGTGAATGTTTATTGCTTTGTATGTTGATAATTCTTCACTTTTAAACACAAACAGTACATAAAATATAAAATAATTTTGCATGCCTCAATTACATGTTAAGACTTCCCCTTTTCATAGCCCGCCCTCTGAGGATGCATGGGTGTTTGCACAGTGGAACTCATTTCAAGCAGTTGGTGTCATGTCTTTTGGTGAGGTAGCGCTGAGCTGATGTATAATCTAAAATGATTTTAGATGCTCTTTTACTATCAAATTTTTATTTCATTTTATGATCATTTACATTTCATTGTACAATCTGGTCATTTATATTTGAAATGGTTCTGTGTTTTGCAGCCTTCATTTGTCACCACAACACCTTCATGATTTATGGGTCACTCAAGGAGCCCACTCTAAGTAACTGGTCCCAGATCACACATGTGTCTGTAGGCTCAGCTGCTCTAGTCAGTGTACTGTTTGCCGCTACTGGCTATGCTACTTTTACTGGGTACACACAAGGTAAAGCCAATTATGTACAGACACTGGGAAAAAACAGCGAAATTCATATATTTATTGCATTGTTTTCATATGCAAATGATCTGTATTATCATAAAGTATGAGATGTATGTGAGTGTATTTCTCCTCTCATTCAAGGTGATATTTTTGAAAACTACTGCAAATATGATACCTTGGCCACATTTGGCCGCTTCTGCTACGGACTTAGCATAATCACCACCTTCCCTTTGGAGTGCTTTGTGACAAGAGAGGTACAACACTATTTGCATATTTTTGTGTAGTAAGAAGTCATTATTTACTATAAGGTTTAAACTGTATATTCATATATACTGTGCATTGTATATTTATAAAATATGAAGGGGACCTAATGTACTGTAACTGATTGGTTTATCTAAATTTTGTAGTAACCTATTTTATATGCAGTGAAACCTCCCTTGTTTTAAATTATATTACAGGGTGGGCCATTTATATGGATACACCTTAATAAAATGGGAATGGTTGGTGATATTAACGTCCTGTTTGTGGCACATTAGTATATGTGAGGGGGCAAACTTTTCAAGATGGGTGGTGACCATGGTGGCCATTTGGAAGTCGGCCATCTTGGATCCAACTTTTGTTTTTTCAATAAGAAGAGGGTCATGTGACACATCAAACTTATTGGGAATTCCACAAGAAAAACAATGGTGTGCTTGGTTTTAACGTAACTTTATTCTTTCATGAGTTATTTACAAGTTTCTCTTTGTTCACAGCCATTGACATGTCGAAGAGGTTAACACGTGATGAGCGGATCGAAATTGTGTTGATATCTGGTGAACGCAGTAACCGGGTCATTGCAGCAGATTTCAATGCAAGACACCCTACGAGACCACCCATCTCCCATGCTACAGTTAGCAAACTGCTTGCTAAGTTTCGTGAAACTGGTTCAGTGCTGGATTTGCCAAAATGTGGACTCATGAAAACTGTCACTAATGAACAAACATCAGTGGCTGTCCTAGCTTCATTCAGCAAGAGCCCACAGCGTAGCACTCGCCGCATGTCACTGGAGAGTGGCATTAGTCGAACATCCCTTCGGCGGATATTAGCTACTCACAAATGGCACCCTTACAAACTCCAGCTACTGCAGCATCTCAACGAGGATGACCCAGATTGGCGCACACAATTTGCAGAATGGGCAAAACAAAAATTGGAACAGGACCCTCAGTTCATGCAGAAGATTTTGTTCAGTGATGAGGCAAACTTTTATGTGAATGGTGAAGTTAACAAACAAAACCACCGCTATTGGTCTGACACTAACCCACATTGGATAGATCCCTCCAAGACTGTTGGAACAAAAAAAGTAATGGTATGGTGTGATATATGGGGTACAAAGATAGTGGGGCCATTCTTCATCAATGGAAACCTCAAGGCCACTGGATATTTGAAATTGCTACATGACGATGTGTTTCCCTCTTTATGCACTGAAGCTGGCACGTTCCCTGAGTTTTTCCAGCAAGATGGTGCACCACCACATTATGGGTGTCAGGTCCGAGCATTCCTAGATGAACAGTTTTCTGAAAAGTGGATTGGTTGTCGTGGGCCAGTTGAATGGCCCCCAAGGTCTCCCAATCTGACCCCCTTAGACTTTTATCTTTGGGGTCATCTGAAGGCAATTGTCTATGGTGTGAAGATACGAGATGTGCAGCACCTGAAACTACGGATACTGGAAGCCTGTGCTGCCATTTTTCCTGTGGTGTTGCTATCAGTGTGTGAAGAGTGGGAGAAGAGGGTTGCATTGACAATCCATCACAATGGGCAGCACATTGAACACATTTTATAAGTGGTCAGAAACTTGTACATAACTCATGAAAGAATAAAGTTACGTTAAAACCAAGCACACCATTTGTATTTCTTGTGAAATTCCCAATAAGTTTGATGTGTCACATGACCCTCTTCCTATTGAAAAAACAAAAGTTGGATCCAAGATGGCCGACTTCCAAATGGCCACCATGGTCACCACCCATCTTGAAAGGTTTGCCCACTCACATATACTAATGTGCCACAAACAGGACGTTAATATCACCAACCATTTCCATTTTATTAAGGTGTATCCATATAAATGGCCCACCCTGTAGATCTTACAGAATAGAATAGAATAAAATAAAATTGAATAGAAAAATATAATTTACCTATAATTTACTTATAATATTAATCTAAAATTGCTTCTTCGGACATGTGCAGTGTGATGCCATTATGAGTGTACAGTTTCATGCTTTAGCTGTCTGACTAAGAGTACACTGAAATTGTTGCCCATTTATGGAGTCTCTCCCATTTTCTATCTTTCAGGTGGTGTCAAATGTCTTTTTTAATGGACTACTTAGCAGCACAGCCCACATCGTGGTTACCTTGGTGATAATATTAGTGGTTACAGCAATATCCCTCTCATACGACTGTCTTGGTATTGTGCTGGAGTTGAATGTTAGTATTGACTTTTTTGTTTTTTTACAATTACATGATTTACAAAATACATAATGCTTGAATATGAGTGTCTCATGCACTTTAAATATTGCAACAAAAAAAGCCCTGAACGTCCTCATGACTTTACTTGTCAATCAGTATACTTTTGTTGTTATAAATGTCTAGCTATTCGTATAAAACAGTGTGTGTGTGTGTGTGTGTGTGTTTTTCAGGGTGTTTTAAGTGCCACGCCTCTGATCTTCATCATTCCCTCTGCCTGTTTCCTTAAACTCTCTAGTGGGCCTTGGTTTCAGATGAAGAACCTTATTCCAGTACTTATTCTCATGGCTGGAGTTTTTGTTATGCTTGTTGGTTTGATTATGACAGGACTGTCACCTCAGGACTGCTCACATGGAGCTGAGATGTTTTACTGTGCAGACATTAACTCCACTGCTTCACTAATCAAGACTTCAGTTAGTAGTGTGCTTCCTGTTATAAATTCTACCCAGAATATTAGTGGTTTCTAGTTTTAAATAGGAATTTGAAGTGTAATTTTGAATATTTTGTTTGTTTACAGTATATTGTCCTGCCATAGTAGATCTTGTGACTATATTGTGAGAAATCACCAATGACAAGTCTTCTATCTTTTGGTTAAAGGACCTGTTTGTTTTTTTCTTAAATGAATATTGTGTGGACTATATGCTACAAATTCAGATATAAAAAAAAATACCACAGCTAATTTTGGCAATGGCGTGCAAAAACTTATAATACATTTGCATCCTGTTACTTGTCCAGTTGTGCTATATTTATGCCACAAGGTGTCGCCAAATATATAAGATGACATTTCATTTGCTTGCTGGTATAACATTGAAGAGCATTAATGGACCCAAATTCCCATCAATCCAAACCAGTAAAGGTCATCTGTGCCTAACATGTGTCAGTGTGGCATGCTTATACAAAATGGTTAAGATGCTTATTAAAGCAAGAATGTCAGAATTCAGTCTGTCACAGTATTGCAAGGTTTAGAACTGTACCCTTCTAAACAGAGCAGATTCAAATGATCAGCTAATTAAATGGCTGAATTAGCTGTAAGAAAATAAAGAAAATGCAAATTCCAGTGCAAGTTCCAGCATTTACAGTGTATCATTTATATTGCAACGTGACATCTGTCCATTCTAAAAGAAAAAGAGGTGGTAAATAAAAACAAGATTAATGTTTAGGCAGGATGGGCCTGACACACAGTCATGCCACTCTTGTCTTGTTTCATCCTGATGGTAAATAATAAAAAAAAAATTGGTCTCACCATTCCATGCATACCTTTCTTCGTAATCATCCGGAATGGGCTTGTGATCATGAGGCGACTGTAATCCAGTAAGTCTGGCTTCCCGGAAGGAACTCTGATCTCATGGATTAGAGGGCAAGCGAGAGCACTGCTCAACACTGTGAGTGCGAGAAGAGCAATCAAAGGACTCAAAATAAAAAGCTGAAAAGTAGGCCATAGTGTGTAAATACACTCCAGGATTCAATTGTTATGCAGTACACCACATCAGGTACCTTTGCTCTTTTAATTAGCTTAGTATTTGTTTTGGTGATGATTAGACATTGTTGATTTGAATTTGATAGTTCCAGGAAAATAAGTCATGTATGCTATCCATCATTGTAGTGAGTAATTTTGTTCTTTTTATTTCCCTTTATTCCCCATGGTCTATGGAATATAGTATCTTTTAAACATGTGGCACACAGCAAGTTGTGAATGTTACATGCTAAATGTGTTGCATGCAACCTTACGTTAGTTCTAAACAATCAGCTATATTTTCTCTTCTTATTGCTAACCTGACTCAGCCATGTCTTTCGAACATCAAAAGGATCCATCAATTTTTCTCCACAGAGGCTCTTGCCATCTTGAATACTATGACTGCAGCTTACTCCAGCCTCCTGTTATTCCCCTGCATGCCACGTGACCCCTACAATTGATCCACAATGAACTATACAACTTGTTTTCAACCTCACCAAGTTTTCCCACTTTGCCCAATTGCTCTGCTTTATCCTTGATATTTCTTTAACCACTCATGTCAGATTTAAAACACTGACTTTTGCTTACAAAGCCAAAATCAGCCCACAGATACTTACTGGTCCACCATTCCCCAATATAAAAGGAAGACATTCATCAAGGCTGTTTGGCACCCGTATGCATTTCCACTGGCTGCCCAAATAGCTGAGTCACTAGCTGTCTTCAGAAAGCTGAGGACCTACCTCTTTACTAAGCTCTAAGTAACAAACCAAGTAGATAGATAGATAGATCGATCAATAGATAGATAGATAGATAGATAGATAGATAGATAGATAGATAGATAGACAGATAGATAGATCAATGATTCAATCAATGCCATTCATTTTAATTGTACTGCATTTAGTAGCATGGTGGTGTAGTGGTCTCATACTTCCAGGGTTGAGAATTCAATTCCTGTCTCTGGTCTTTGTGCATGGAGCTTGCATGTTCTCCCTGTGCTTGGGTTTCCTCCCTGTGATGGATTGGCACCCTGTCCAGGTTGTACCACACCTTGTGCCCATATTTTCTTGGGGTATTCAGCATAGAAGATGAGTAAATGAATGTACTGCATTTGTTGTTATACCAAGCATCAGTCCTAAATCTTCTCAAACAGGGTTTTAGCTTGATAGTATTTTTAGAACTTGAACTCCTTGTTGTTGTTCTTTCGGCTGCTCTCGTTGAAGGGTCGCCTGAGCGCACAACAACTTGGCAGAGGTTTAATGCCAAATGCCCTTCCTGATGCAACCCTCCCATCCGATCTTTGGGAGCAGCACAGCATCCAGTGGTTTGGGCATTGGATTGGAATTTAACCCAGGCGTTATCCATGGCAGGTGCGAAGCCCACCACTTCAGCCAGCCCTGGAACTTGAACTCATTGTAGTAGCATAAAAATCGACAGAATGAAGCATTTCTTTAATATAATTCGCCCTGGATGATCTGCCAAATGCTGGAAAATATACATTCACAAACAAATCAGCAGTTAACGCAATAGTAATGACTGCGACACCGTGCTGTTTATCATAATATCTACCTGATCCCTTCAGAAGCAGCACTTTTAATATGATGAAAATATCTGCTTACGTTTACTCTACAGCATCACTGTTACCTTGGCAACTAAGAGGCCGTTCTCACGGCGGCTGACATTCTCTTGGATCGTACCAAACCCGAGCCCGCGGGGGGTCCGCAAGCGCCGGATGAAAAAATAACACATGTGTTTTGCACAGGAATTGTGAGCTGACACGCGAACAAAATCTAGAAGGCGGTTAGAGCTTTAGCACACGTTGCGTGTTTATTAGTATTTTTTCCTCCGAGTCTCCGGTGAATACCGATTCCCGGCTGTCGCCCCTCCCCCCTTTTCAACTTGGGAGCCCTTCCTGAAAAACAGAGTCAAGCTGTCAAATGCTTGTTGCTCGAAGGAAAGTCGCCGCTAGTGTTTAAACATATATATTAAAAAGAAGTGTCGCGTTAACCGTAAACGGCGTGTTCTTGCTTTACGTTCTGTTCGGACGATGAGATGATTAATAGCGCGTCGAGTTTATGTTCAAAATAAACTCGGTTGTGTTTATTTTCGCTCCCAGTTCGGCTGTACTGTGTGGGCTGCTGTCGGTTCGTGACTGTCGGTGTGGCTAGCACAGAGAGAGAGAGAGAGAGAGAGATTTCGTGGCGATGAGGTAAGCAGGTGTTAAAGCTGACTGGGAGTTCTTTCCGCTAAATAACTCTTGGTTTTCCTGTTGTTTTCTGTTTTTAAACTTTATGAGCTGTGTGCTGAACAAGTTAGATAAATACACCGAGGTTAATTTGTTAATGAAATACGAGGAGAACTGAGCTGAAGTGAATTTCACGCCGGCCGGCGACATCTAGCTGGCTAGCTCCTCCACCATTAGCCGTCATGCTAGCTGAGCTGGGCAACTAGAGTAAGTTTAACTGGCACACTGTGTCGTGTTACTCAGCTAACTTACACACGTGTGCTGTATCTGTCCATGGGTTATACCGGCTGACAAATTGATCAACTTCTCTCTAACAACATAACATCGTATATTTCAGCCAATTTTAGCGTAATTTTTGCCCAGTCATTATTGGCTGCTGTATGTGTGTCAGTTCTCGGTCACAACCATGTAATAATAATATAATAAGGGGTATAAACTTTAATCATTAACTCGCGCGGGGTTTGAAATTAAATTTCCCGGAGATTTGAACACTTTAACAGGTAATTCCTTCTGTTGTAACCTGCAGGCCTTCATTTAGCCTTTATTAAGCGCGGTTCTGTTTATAAGTAGCTTTAGGCATGATGCACAAACACAGATCTGCATTAGAAACGCAAATGATTTCTGCACCGTTTAACAGCAGGAAGTGCTTTTCAGGAAACAGGAGCAATAGGAAGGGTGAGGTCTGGTAAGACTTGGGGGGAAAAAAGGCAGACTTTCGATTTCATGTCACGAGATACAATACGAGATGTTGTTTAGAACACGACTGAGATTGTGTTTCAGTTCTGACATCAGTGGTTTAGTGCTAGTTACAGTATTCACTGAGATAACGTGCTGCTTTATATTCCAGTGGATTTTTTTTATTGATTTATTTATTTATTGCTAAAATGTTTGCACGAGTGGAAAAAATAGATAAGAGAATTAACACTTTATTTGCTTTGTTTATGCTTCATGAGTATCTGGATTAACTCTATATAGAGTTTGTGAGTATAAAAGTGAAAGTATAAATACACCTAAATCACTGTTTCTCAGATCTACTTCGCAAAATGGCCTGAAACATTTTCAATTACACTTTACAAGTGTATGTTTACAAGTGCATGTTATATCTTAATGTACGCACTTTTTTGTTTATGAGCGTTTACCGAAATTAAAAACAACTCATAACTTGTGCTTTCTGTAATAAAATAGACTTCTTCAATATAAGTATAAATGCATGCAGATAATTTTTTTCAGTTATTGTTCAGATCCAGGAGGCATGAAACAACCAGCTTGTAAACTGGGTTTAAACTGGGTCATGGTAATAATTTTGTCATTGCTATTTACTGAGCACTAAAAGGCAATAAGTGTATAATCATAACCACAGTATGTATGTGTGTGCCACAGCAGATACAGCAAGTTCAGCCATTTTCATCAGTGAAGATCGGTACTGGCCTAATTTAGACACAACGCCTCTGGCTCAGAAAACTCAATTACAGCATCATTTGACCATTTCAACATAACCAGAGATCATGCATTTGGGGCATTTAGCATGATCCATAATGTCTATTTTAAGGCACATTTTGAGAACCTTAAGCAAGAAGTACCAGCTCTTGTCCACATAAGAACAGGATTAGTATAGGATATTGCACAATATGTTCCAAGGTTAAAGGGATATTATATGTATCAGGTGTCAGATATATCATATACAATATAAACAGGCAGAATAAACTGCATGGCATCATTTAGTTATAGACTATACAACTACACAAAAAGTAAATAAATAAAGATACCAAATAACATTTTTGACTGATGTAGATATGTGTATAATATCTCCAGAAAGACATAGACACCTGACTATCACAGCACACAATTGTCCAGAAAGTCGAGCATGACGGTGCTCTTTTCCATTAAACGAGGTCTACTGTATAAAGACATGGTGTGTCAAGGTTGGTGTGAAAGAAGTGAAGTGGCCTGCATATAGCCTTAACCTCAACACCGCTGAAAACCTTTGAGATAAATCGGATAGAATATCTTCCTAGAAGAATAGCCATTATTATAATAGTTAAAAGGGAACTAAATATTTAACAGGATGTTCGAAAAACACATATGGGTGTGATGGCAAGCCTTTGGCCATACAGTGAATCATGAAGTTTATTTGAGTACATGTTCAGTTATGGTAATATTGACCTAGCTGCTAAGAAAGGAGCTGAAGGGTGATTCTCAGAATAAACCAGGCATAATTTAGGCCAGGGTTTCTCCTGGGGAGCCACTGCCCAATACAATTTCAATTTTTTTCTTCTTTGCAATAATCTTCATCTAGCTGATGATGGGCTTAATAATTAACTCAACTCCCAAGACCCGTCAGTAGGTCCAGACTTAGTTCCTTACTCTTGTAACTATGTATGTTTTTTGCTTAGCTTCACTGTAGTTACTGAATAATAGATGAATAGTACATACTTTAAGATGAATAACTGAATAATCAGCTTGGAAGTTAGAATGTTTACTGATTTGCTAGATCAAGTGTATGAGATCAGCAAAGTTTACATTTTTATGCTTATTTTCTATTTTAACTTGTTCTTTAGCTTAAGCACCTCATCTCTATTCTTTATACTGGGTGAGCAGTATTTTTATCTGCTGTTTTAATATTTATGTCCTTGTCCTTGAACCAGTTATATAGCTCATATAACAATGCTGACAGAGAAAATAGTACTTTTTTGGTAGTTTATATGTATAGATTTTTTTTCTGGATTTCGTTTCTAGATTTTTTTTCATAACCAAGTGATTTTTTTCAAGATATTTATGTAGGCATCTGCTTTGGCAAATCCTGAGTGTCTCAGTATGCCCAAACTCTTGATTTCAAATCTTCCTCAAGGTCATAATACTCACACATCAGAGCTAATTAGTATATCACAAAACCCTGGCACACTCACTGGTTTCGGTGTTGCAGTCCCAGTGATGCTGTGAAACAGCAGCAGGGAAAATGCTGGAACGCCTACACAGAGCCAAAGGTCAGAATATTGAGCAGCAGAATGTAAAACAGTATCTCTGCCCACCATCAGCCAGTCCGATATGCTGTTTACATACACCTACACAGTAACCATGCACATCTTAACTTTTTGTTAATGATGCTGATTAACAGGCTGCCTTGTTTTTAGACATTAAACGCATTAATGCGTTATATGTCTGGTGATAAATGCTTTTTTACTCTGAACAGAAATTTAGTTTGTAAATATTGTTTTGTTCTGTCACTGAGTACTAAAAACACAATTGCCCCAATTATGTTTTAATCCTTTGGGAGAACAAAGCAAGGTTCATTTAAATGAGTGAGTTGATGCTCATCTCAAATAGGGTAATGCATGTGGCCTACTTACCCTGCCACAATGTTCAACTAGCTGATTAACTGAATAAAAACCTCTATAAGCAAAGATTCAAGGGAAAGATTCCTGTGAGAAATAAGTAGTTGTCTTGAAGGGCAAATTTATTTATTTATTTATTTTATTTATTTATTTTTGTGGATTTTTGATGCTAAATTGTGCAATACTGAGATGCAGCGCTACAATAAAATCAATATCTAGCGGCCATTCTTTAAAAAAATATCTTTTTTTTATATATTATTCAGAATCACATACATTATTTATGCCATGGCAGAAATTCATCTGAATCATATGTAGTGACTAGCCTATGGCTGAAATGAACGCACAGTGGAAGCAAGAATATCACATGGGATGTATTTGAATAAGCCATTGTGATTGATCAGGCAACATACAAACTAACCAGGTCACAGGGTACTCCCTAAACCACAGAGTATTGTTCTGAATGTAAATCTTCTAAACCCATACCATGTCTGTACAATTCATGACTTTACATCTAATATGGCAGTAACATCAGACAGCTTCCCTGGGTCATGGCATTGCTGGAAACTCTGCTGATAAAGCAACAATAATATCTCTTTATGTATTTTTTTTTAGTAAAAAAAAATACATTGGAGGCTCAGGTTACTATGTAGTTAGCTAGCCATATTTAAGCAACTGTAGGACACAGCCAAGCTTTGCTATTTGTGCCATGGAGATAAAGTGGCTAAAAAAAAGAAGGCTAAAAAGTGACAAATCTCTGCTTGAATTTGGGCTGGCTAATATTGAATTTCATACTTGATAAAGTTTGTTTTAATTTTTTTTGCATATTTTGCTACATTTTTTCTTGCTGGTTTAAAGATTGGTGGCATTCTTACAAATAGTATTTGGTTGAGCCTTTTCTATTGAGAATAACACTCAGTGTCTTCCTGTTATTCAACCTCATATGTAAACCCCAGGGACACAGGACATGGTTAGAAAGACAATAACAGAGTTCCTGGGGACTAATGGCAAAGGAAAATTGCCTAACATTTTTCAAGAATGATCATTTGTTTACAATATTAGGACAATCAATACATTTAGTCTATGTAATTTTTCAGAGAAAATACCATTATTCTAATTAGAACAGTTCTAAAGAGAACAAGCTTTGTTATAACATTATAATACAGCATGACCAGTTTTTCTTTGCTTTTCTTGTATGCAAGTTTTAATTAACATGATGTCTTCTGGATATGTCCAACAGTTTCTTGACAGCAGAATGCACTAAATGGCATTTTTTGACTTTTACTTTTATATTGTGCTGTGACAAGCCATTCTCTACGATCCTTTCTGTCACATGATCAGTCAGTATGTTTACATGCACAGTTAAGTTGACCTATGGTTATGGTTCAACTAGACCATTTAATTGGACTACTGTCCCTGTCTCATTATGGCAAGGAATCAATTTATTAGTATGACAGGGAAATCAATTTATCAACCAAAGTATGTCCAACTCCACTACGATAGGTGGCGACAGGTCCCCTTTCAGCTTGTCAGGATTGTGACCTATTATGAAGCAGACCAAAACAATGAACAAACAAGTTAGCAGCAGCATGTCGAGCTTTGAAAACATGAAAAACTTTACGCCTTACTTTTTGTACAGATGAAATGCACACCATTCTTTGTGGATACGGTGTTATCAAGGGTGGACGACACCGTCGTATTGATCGACTTCTTCCAATGTTCATTTTATAACCCAGTGTTCATTATATAATCCAATAAAATTTTTATTTTAATTTGTACTTTTTAAAAACCCTGTGACGCCAAGAAAACATGCTATCAGTCAGTTTGCAATACTTATTGTTTCATTTGAAAAATATATATATATATTCTCAAATCTGCAGAAATTGAGTTATCTCATTTTACTGTTAAACTGTTTATGCTGTATATAAACACCAGCTGATCAGCCAGTGTATGGAATAGCATCAGTCTCAGATATATCTGATTCTGTGCTGATCATATATGGGCTCCCAAGTATTGTAACAGAAAAGTATTCTGCCTATTAGTCAAATATCTTGGTTTCAAATTCTGATTGATGCTGCATCTATCCGTAGCCAAGAATCTAGGCTGCAGATTGGCTGTGCTCTCAGGAGAGAGGGGTGTCATACTTGCAATCCCACATCAATGGTGCATAAGCAGCAGTTTGAAAAGACTCATGTCTCAGAGGAAGCATATAATAGCTGTCATCCTCTCTGGTTGGTTGCTGTCACCTCATTCTCAGCTGAATATTATTTGTACAAAAAAGCTCTGTCCAGTTTTTATTCTGAGATTTGTTTGAGTTTGAATGAGAGGTCCTGTGACCTTGTGTAGTGTTGGGGAAAATGTAAAGTTCATGTTTTGTTATAAGCATGCAGTAGTATTTTCCATCAAAGTAATGTTGCAAAAATGTTTGTCTATGCCTTGTTTGTCTTTTAACTATAAACCAATCAGCCATGAAGTTAACACCACAAAATATTAATACATTAACACTGATTATCAATTATATACTAGGAAAGCTAGGAAAGTGAGGAGCAAAGGCAAGCCCATCTGGTCTGATCACATAGAAAAGCCAATGCAGCACAACATGCTGACAAAAGTCAATGCTGGTCACGATAGAACAGCACCAGAACACCCAGTGCACTACAGACGCCATCAGCAGGCAAAGACCTCAAGACTGCAGACCCAGCCTCCAAACTCCCCAGATCTCAATCCAATCAAACATCCAAGGAATGCACCAGACAAATAAATCTGATCCCCGGAGGCCCCACCCCACACAAGAGGACCTTACACAATAATAGGCATAATGGTTTGCCTTGTAATGTTATTGCTGATCTGTGTAGTTCTTAGAAAGAAGGAAAATGTAAATTGACCAAAATCAGACCTTATGTTACATGAAGAAATGATTTCTTCCTTTACTGCATCGACTGTTCTGGGTCTATTCCGATGACAACCCATAATAAATAAATAAATAAATAAAAGTCGAGTGGTGTCAGGATCTGAAATTGTTAGTTTCGAAGCCATTTTGGGTCTGAAATAAAAAGATAAATATAAGATTTTATACTGAGAATTATAGGGAAAATGCATGTGGATCCAGATCTTTAGGCCACCCTGTTTGAATAAGTAATAAAAACAAATTATGAACTATAGTAATTAAAGTCTCAATCAATCCAGAAGATCTGGTTTGGTATTCAAATTTCAGAGCAAAAATGGGCCTAAAGTCAGCTCTGTGTTTGTGTATGTACTGTATGTGTGCAGACTGAGAGCTGGCTTAACAGTCACATAAGTCTCCATCTTGACTGATAAACCGTAGGCATTGCAGTTTCATTATCAATGAAAGTTACTCATCTTACCACAGCGAACACACGTACAGTACCGTGCCTCATCGCGATCTGACTTCACCCTATAGTTTGATATTAATCTTCCAAAGTGGGCAATATTTTGGGCAGGGATAGTCGCTTAAAATAAACTCTTGGCCTTTAGATGAGGTTGTCAGTTGTTCACATTGCTCAATTTCTCAGACAGTGTGATTGAGCATATTAAGAATTGACCTGCTCTGCTATCCAGCCATTAGGAGCTCAGATTTCTCAGAACTACTCAGACTGCACTTTACTACAACATGGTCTCTTCTGCGCCAAGCCAAGTATTCTGGGCCAGGCTCAAATAGCCTTTAAAAGGTTATAGTCACTTAGTAACAAGGCTCAGCCCAGAATTGCCAGGGTTGACGGTTTGTTTTGAGGTCTCGTGCAAAAGCAGCTTTGACTAAATATAATTTTGTGGTTTGTTTTGACAGTGCCTGGTTGAAACGTGGCCAAGATATTACACCCATGTCAGTCCTGATCCACATGTGATGGTAGAGCACGTAGGCCTTTATCAAAGATTTTTTTCTACTAATTAAGGAGATGATAACACTGGATCGCAGGTTTGATAGCATCATTGTCAGTGCTGTGTGTTTCTGTGTTTGGCTGTTGCCGGGCAATCTTAGCCTGATTTCTCTGAAGTGAGCGCTTGCTCTGTCTGTTCACCAAATCCCCTTGGAGTATGTGATATAATAGGATTTATGCTGTCCCCTGATCTGATATAGGTCTTTCAGGCTGCCGTTTATGTGGAGATCTCAGCCGGGTGGGAAGGCCCTATCGCCAAGCCTTGGAATGCAGCAGGAAACATTTCATTTAAATCAGCCAATTTGTGTACGCCTTATGGTTCCTCATGGTGATAAGTTGGCTAGGCTGTTCATCAGTGAGGTTTGCCTCAGTGAATAATTAGAGTTTTTGTCTTTTTCTTTCTTAACAGACCGTTATCAAGAAGTGCCTTTCGGATGACTCCCCGTGTTGCTGATCTCTGGTCTCTGCCTGCATGTACCACCCACACTCCTCTCTCTCCACCTCAGTCAGAGTACTAATCCTCCCACCTCAAACTGTTCCTTCCTCCACCTGACTGCAGCATTCAGTCTCACCCACAGCCACAGGAAAGCATAAAGAGGGGAGGAAATTACAAACTGAGCCTGCTGTCAAAGCATTCAGAGGATCATGCTACGCAGGAAGATTACATTTCTTCAATAAAAACAGACGTGTGATTCACGATACGCCATCCAGTTACAGTGTCCTTTAACAGTAAATAATTACTCCAGACTCAGACATCCTGAACTTAGTGGAGAAAGTGCCCATATATCTCATTTAGTGAGTTTCACTGTGGCTGTCAGCAAAATGTCTGTGGCGTTGCCAGCTGTACGTGACACTAAGTGGCTGACTCTGGAGGTGTGTCGTCAGTTCCAGAGAGGCACGTGCTCCCGCAGTGACGAAGAATGCAAATTCGCTCACCCACCCAAGAGCTGTCAGGTGGACAACGGCCGAGTCATCGCCTGCTTTGATTCCCTCAAGGTAAGAATCTCTGTGATGTGATTGCTGCATAGCATCTGTATAAACAGTTGCAATGAACAGTTCTTGCACATGACTTCCTATAAGGTACAAAAATCAGCTTCAGTCATTTCCCAGAATATTAGCATTATTTAAATTTTTATCCTAATCTTGGTAAAAGAACATTATTTAGATTGTATCACTCAGTACAAAATATTCTCCATCTAGTTCACCCTTAGTTCACCAAGGAATACCTTAACTTTTTAGCTTTTTTATTTTTAGCAAGTTTGTAATATTTTTGTAATCTCATAAAAGTATTTCATATTGTATGCTGTGTTGCAATTTTCTCCACCACAAATCAGTTAATCGGATGGTTGCAAGTAAGTATAAAAAGGCAAGTAATGCATATTAAATAAGACTTAAATGTGTTTTCAAACCACATTATACTTTCGAAATATAATACAATTTAAACATCAGTGATGCCATTAGACAACTGGCAGACTGTAGTTAACATTCAGTTTAGAATGTAGTCCAAGTAGTTCAGACTTAGAGAATGTAATTATCTGTGGTTCTGTCATTTAATTAGTATTACAGAATCATTACGAGAATAAAAACTTTATTGTGACAGTTATTGAGAACTATGAGAATGAGCAAACCATTTTAAAAAGAGTCTGCCTTTTAGCTACTGCTGTAAGGTTAACTGACTAGATTTATGCCATCAGTTGTTTGTGCACTCTTTTTTTTGTAACTATGGCCTTTTTTATTATAGTTCATCAGCAAGCTCCCCAGCTTGATTATTTCTGAATTTTGTGAATTGTCTTTTAGATAAGTAGTTAACGTTACAGTAATGGGCCTATCCCATACTCCTTTAGGGTGTGGTGGTGTAGGACATCTGATCTGACCTATCTGTGTAATGAGCGAATTACTGTGAGTTAGGATTACAGGATTCCCAGGACGACTCACAGCACCTCTGAAACATGATGTTATATAAAAAAATGTTATCTTAATCTAGGTAAAAGAACTATTTTGGATACGCATTTTTTTAGATTGTATCACCCAGTACGAAATATTCTCCATCTACTGTAGTTCGCCCTTACAGTACACCAGTGATTTTCTCAAAGGTGTTAGAAGTACTGCTTAGAAACAAGAGAGGATGTGGTTGTCTGCTTTAGGTCCTTCACAGAAGAATACGAGAGACACATCCCAGTGTGTTCAGGACGCCTATGACTATGACTCATGTCATTTTAGGTTGGTTAGAACACGTCTTAGAGACTAATGGCATAAATGCCTGGTTGAAGTGCTGGGTAGGATTCAGAACTACACAGGCAGGCACAGCCCACACACAGCCCTCAGTCAGAGGGACAGAATACTCACTACCTCTCACAGTTTAATTGTATTCTGCTATTATGTCTCGCTTCTTCTCTTTATTTCCCTGAAACCCCGCACCACCACCTTGTGCTTTGTCATAATGTTGTTTGCCTCTGTAATGCTGCCTGTCGAACAATCTTTGTTCAAAAACCATTCTAGTGAAAGAATCTCTGTGGAATTTCAAGGATGACAAACTTTGTATACAAGAATATTTATTTGTATTTATTTAGACTTGACTATGCAGTTTTACTGTTTGCACCAATATAACAATTCAGTCATTTTTTTACTTTTAATAAGCTTCTTATAATAAGGCATCTTATCACACAGATACAATACATCACATAATAAACCTACATACAGCTGGATCTTGATATTGTACAGCAAGCACATATTAAAAATCAACTGTAAGCACTGCGTGGGTGTAGGACTGTCACGATTAATACTGTATGACATTTGGTTGAGAAATGATTGTCATACACATAACTTTTTTTTTTTTAACTTTATGCCCCTGTTATACAGGGTGGGCCATTTATATGGATACACCTTAATAAAATGGGAATGGTTGGTGATATTAACGTCCTGTTTGTGGCACATTAGTATATGTCCCCCTTAGACTTTTATCTTTGGAGTCATCTGAAGGCAATTGTCTATGGTGTGAAGATACGAGATGTGCAGCACCTGAAACTACGGATACTGGAAGCCTGTGTTATAAGTGGTCAGAAACTTGTAAATAACTCATGAAAGAATAAAGTTACGTTAAAACCAAGCACCATGGCCACCATGGTCACCACCCATCTTGAAAAGTTTGCCCCCTCACATATACTAATGTGCCACAAACAGGACGTTAATATCACCAACTATTCCCATTTTATTAAGGTGTATCCATATAAATGGCCCACCCTGTACATCAAGCTGAGTAATAGTGTACATATACAGCTATTTATCAGCAGCAAATTTGTTAATAAATATAATTTCTCTCCTTTTAGACTGTAACAAAAAATTAAGAAAGAGAAAAAGGAGCATAACATAATAACTGAACAATGTAAAACCTATTACAGAATTACACAAATAAGCTACCTGCTAATTAAAAACTGTTAGAACTGATTACAAATGCTAATGATAAACTGGAGTCACTTGAAAGAATAGCGGCAGTAATAACCGTCACAGAGAGGTGGGTGTACAGCTGAGTACTCGATCATATTTATGTGGAACGTAGATTGATGTCTCAACCTTAAATCCTTCCTTATTGACTGGCATCTGAACTGGCATTAAATCCCTTTAATCTGATTATGAAACATTTGGCCATTTATTATGAGATTTAAAGTGCAATGGACAAGCCATTCTCTAGTGTGGATTGAAGTACTGTGCTTTCATTATTGTTTTTCACATCTGCATCATAATTAGCATTAATGTTAAGCAGATTTATTCTCTCGGGAGAGGATGTGTTGTGTATTTTCTCTGTGTGTAGACTTCCTTTCTTTTAATCTCTCTCTATATCCAGAGAAAGAATGATATCCTCTCATATCCTCTCAGTGATAACGTGTAGATTAGTTCTGCACAGTTAGTGGCATCAAAATCGAAATTGCAGTATGGACCTGAGCATTTATCTAATCATGTTTATTTATAATTTATTTATGCGTTTGTCGATAATTATTCATTAATAATTAAGTAGTTATTAAAAACAATTTTGAGGTAATATATAAATATTGGAAAACATTTGTCCAAGATAATTTGTCCAATTATTTGATGTTTGCCTAGATAAATACACTTACAAAATAGTACATTTAATAGTTAAATATTGCAGTTTAAATTGCATTTGCAGTATGTGTCAATGGCAAAAAATATGCAGCCCTAGTATAGATTTAGAAAGACGCTGTGAATAGATTTTATATGCCACAAGCTCTACTTTGTAATTATTGGAGAGGTACAATGACTTGTCGTAATATAATAAAATAAAGGCTTAATATAATAAATGAATAAGATCAAATAAAATTATGATATAAGTGTATCATGAGGTGTTTGTGTTTTTTTCCCCAGCTGGTTGTTTTGACTAGGGATGCAACTAACGATTATTTTGATAATCGATTAGTTGGGCGATTATTTTTTTTATTTTTTATTTTTTTTTCGATTAATGGGATAAAAACTAAATGCTTCGTTAATTTGATGTTTTTCTTATAACTATATAAAACCATAAATCAGGGTATTAGTTATGTATGTAACTAAACTTTTAAAAATGCAAAAGCCACATATAGAGTTTAATTATCTTTAATTTTGACATTTTAAACCTTAAAGACAAAGTTTGTTTTTGAACAGTAAAAATTCTCTAAATATCCAAAATATAAATAAATAAATAAAACAGAAAAAACAATTGATGTACTCTTATTATGTTGGATGGCATCTGTTGTAGTGGCTGCTTGTTGTGGAGTGCATGGGGGATATATTTTTTGAATTAACTCACTTGTGCTGACTTGTCTCCTTCTTAAAATAAATAAATAGATAAATAACATTTGAGTATGCCAAATACAGGGTTTTTTTTTTACAATAATTGCAGATATTGCCAGCTGATAGAGAAGGAAGAGCCAATCAGAACTAGTGTGTGGAAGTCTGTGATTGGCTGTTTTTGTGGCAGTTTTGTAACACTGGACAAAGTTGAGCGAGGGTACAGGCAGAGTCGAGCGCGCACAGAAAATAAATGTTGCACGCGCGTGAAGACAGAGTCGAGTGCGCCCAGAATCGAGAAGTCGCGCGTGCGCGGAGAACATGTTGCGCGAGCAGGTGAGACATTGCACGCGCAGAATCGAGCTGTTGAGGGCGCAGACACTGCTGCTTCGTCTGCTCTCAAAATGTCAAACCGCGGGCTCAGAATTGTGGCAGGAATATAACGCCATAGGCGCGCGCTTTTTCCTGCAGACGCTTCTGTAACCTCCATTGCGTGAGTGGCTGTGTATCTTTGTGTATTTGCGCATCTTGTGGTCACGCTCCTCAGTAACGTGAGCAGTCCAACTAATCAATAACGGCATTCGTTGACAATTAGTTGTTGCAGCCCTAGTTTTGACCTTTACAGTATGTAGAACAGTCTTGCTGGGCTTCAGGCAGCATCACCTGGACATGTTTTTTTTAATGCAGGTTTCAGTTTCATACAAGGAAAGGAAAAAAAATCTTGTTTTCATCAGATGTTGTGGAATATGTGACACACAATGACCATTATTATAAAGTTTCAGAAACATAGCAGATGGTTGCTGTTGGTTCAGGTGCTGCGTGGCTGCATAATTTAATGTTCAAATAATACTCATGTGTCTGCTCACCGTAGCACGCAGCTTTCACTGTGCTGTCACTCCCTTTCAGTCATGACATTTGCCATCACTACACACCTCTTTTGTTTTCCATCCCCCACCCCGGAACTGATGTTTGTTTAAAAGCATGTGTAAACCATGCATCACATGCTTGCCAGGTCTTAACTTACGTTGACTCCTTTGTGTACCAGGTGGACCTGTCACAAATTTGCAATTGGACACTGACCCAACTTAGTGACAGACTGACTAATGTAAAAGTGTAAACCATTTAACGGTAGCATACAGCAGGTCATTCAACAGCAAACAATGTGCTAAAGCGACAATTATGTGATTGTATAATGCTAATGTAGAACCAATATTTTAACATTTCCATGCATATTATTCAGTGATTCAGCCCCAACATCGTAAACATGGAAAAATAGAAAGAGAGATAGATATGTGTATCATTTAAAAAGTGTTAAGATAGAAAGTGCTTTTATGCTGTGGTGTGTGTGTCTTTGTGATTAACTGTTCATGTTCAGAGTCAGTGATCAGTTAAACTGGAAGGTAATTCCTGGGAGTGATCTCTGTAGCCATGTTTGTAGGCTGTGCAGAGTTCTGCAAATGCAAATTCTATAAAGTAAGTCCGGTGTTGTTTGTACCGGCAGTAAAGTAAAAGTAAATCGAACTTCAGAGTTACACTTTAGCAACATTGTTAGCGAAGTCTAAGCTTAAATTATAACATCAGTGTGCTACATGGCTATCTGCTTGTCCTTAATTTGCATCAGCTAAGCAGTTTTAATATTTTTCTTTTTACAAAAGCAGCACAACAGCACACATTTCTTGGTTATCTGTCTAATGCAAACAATGCAAAATGAGGTTTTATGTTCAGAGAAGACTTGTAGTAAGTCTTAATTTAATTTATGAGCAGAGACCATGTAAGATGATACCCTGTAATTCACAGTATACTGTATGTAAAATGATATGTTGAAGGAAATCATGTAAGACATGAATATTGATCAGAAAATATTCGGGAACATGGAGGTGTAGATATAAAAAAGCAAGTGATCATGCTGCACGAAGAGTAAAAAAAATACTTTATTAACTTGCAACAGATTTAAAGAGTTTGACAATAAACCATATTTATACCATTAAAAAATGGAAACGCGAAAAAAAATTCAATTTAGACATTTAATGGCTTACCATTAAAATTGGCTTACCAAAAAAAGCATATTTTTCCATTTTATTTTTTTGATAAAAGTTTTTTTATTTATTTTCAAACTATACAAAGAAAACACAAGAAAACACAACAAAAGAGAACACAAAACCAAACCCCCCCACCCCAACACCAGACAAACACAAGGATGCTATAACAATCAGATGTCCATAAAAAGATAAAAAACAAAATAATAACATATGTAAGTGATCTTCCCCTTCCTTTACAGTACAATATTATCAGCGTGTTTGGGGCCACACCAAACAATGCAATAAATGGAGATGGCTCTACTATCTCTCCAAATAGTTCAGAAAAGGTCTCGAAAATATTAGTCCAGAACATGTAAAGTCTTGGACAAGTACAAAACATATGCAGCAGAGTTGCAGGAGCCTGCCTGCATCTATCACATGTGGTATCTATATTGGCTTTGATTTTAGAAAGTCTGACTTTTGGCCAATGTAGACGATGCACAATCTTAAATTGTATTACAGCATGTCTAAGGCAAATGGATTAAGAGAAAATTCCCTGTATTACTTTGTGCCAGATTTCCTCTGAAATTGGTTCATCTAAATCTGTCTCCCATTTATTTCTGAGTAAATCTAAAGGTGTTGAATCATACATACTGAGTAATTCATAAATCCTGCATATAGTTTGTTTTTGTACTGATCTACATTCAAATATTGAATCTAATAAAGAAAGTGGAGGGCATGATGGGAAATTATTAGAATTCAATGGCACAAAGTTCCGAAGCTGCAAGTATCTATAAAAATATGATTTTGGAATATCATATTTCTGTACCAACTGTTCAAAGGATGCAAAATTTCCATCAATATAAAGCTGAGACAATGAGACCAAACCCTTTCTAGCCCAAACTTCAAAAGCATTATCCATCATTGATGGAACAAACATGTAATTTTTGGCAATTGGGCCAGCCTGTGGTAACTCTTTAAGGGAAAACGATAGTCTGACCTGATTCCAAATTTTAACTGAATGTATAACAACTGGATTAGAGGTCAAACTAGAGATTGGTTGAACAAATGGTATTTTGGAACACAATAATGCTATTAGAGAGGTGGGGCTAACTGAAGCCCCCTCCAGAATTGTCCAAACAGGGGGATTGTCATTATTTAACCAGAACATCAGTGCTCTTATATTGGCTGCCCAATAATAATACAGGAAATTTGGAAGTGCCATCCCTCCTTTTGCATGAGGTCTCTGCAATATGCTTCTTTTAATTCTTGGTGTTTTTTTTGTTCCAAATAAAGGTTGAAATCTGAATAACGGAAGGCATTGAAAGATATACAAAAACTTGGGCAATACACTAATTTTTATTGTATTAATTCTTCCACCCAATGAAAGATGGAGGTGGTCCCAACGCTCAAGGTCTTGTTTTAAATTAGATAAAAGAGGTGGATAATTGACTCCATACAAGTCTTTATGATCATGCGTAACCCAGATCCCAAGGTATTTAAATTTTTTGGGGCTAATTTTAAAGGGAACTGAGCTTAAAGACGACAGACTGACACCATCACCGACAGGCATCAGTTCACTTTTCTGAATATTAACTTTATAGCCAGATATTTTGCCAAAATCTGTAAGTATAGTCACTAACTTAGGTAAATTTGTCAGGGGTTGTGACAAGTATAATAACATGTCGCCCGCATAAAGCGAAACCATATGCTCCAATCCTGCCCGCTGAATACCCTTGATATCGGCTCTCTGTCTCAAATTTAAAGCAAGTGGTTTTATTGCAACTGCAAATAGAAGTGGAGACAGAGGGCATCCCTGCCTCGTGCCGCGTTGAAGCTCAAAATAATCAGATATGCTGTTATTAGTACGCACAGCAGCTAATGGAGAGGTATATAAAAGTTTTATCCATGATATAAGCTTACGACCAAATCCAAACCTCTCTAATGTATTGAAAAGATAACACCACTCCACTCGGTCAAATGCCTTTTCCGCATCCAATGAGAGGACTACCTCCGGTGTGCCGGGTGGAGAGGGCCCATAAAGAATGTTCAACAGTCATCTAATGTTAAAAAAAGAATAACGATTCTTAATAAACCCTGTTTGGTCAGGTGATATGATGGAGGGCAACACCCTCTCTAAACGTCGCGCAAGGATTTTAGCAAGCACTTTGGCATCAGTATTAGGAAGGGAGATTGGACGGTATGAGCTGCACTCGAGAGGGTTTTTGTCTTTTTTAAGGATTAATGAAATAACTGCCTGACGCATGGTTGGTGGTAGGGATTTTAATGAAAGTGACTCTTCAAAAACTGATAACAATAAAGGGGAAAGCTGTTCTAAAAATTTTTTAAAGAAATCTGTTGGGAAACCATCCGGTTCCGGTGATTTGCCACTCTGCATAGATCTAATTGCTGATGCTATTTCCTCGACCATGAGATTTTCTTCCAATTCAGCAGCTGTCACTGGATCTATAGAAGGGATATGTAAATTATCGAAAAAGACGTCTAAGGCAAGAGGATCGACACATGAATCGGAAGTGTATAGTGACTGGTAATAATTTTGGAAACATGAATTAATTTTAAGGCTATCAGTATTTTTTAAGCCTTGCTCATCATTAATTACAGGAATGGACTGATTGGCAGTCCTTTGTCTTAGCTGATGAGCAAGTATTCACCCAGTCTTGTCCCCATGCTCATAAGACATATGTCTTGACTTAGAAATAAGATATTCAGCCTGCCTTGTTGACAGGAGATTAAACTCAGTCTGCAATAGTATCCGCTTTTTCATTATGTCTGCAGAGGGTATATAACTATATAGTCTGTCTAATTCCAGTATCTCATCAGCCAGCTGTCGCGTACCAACGGAACTCAGAAGAGACAGTCTCTGATGTTGGCCCGGCAGGGCGATTTATTCATAAAGTTGGGGACAACAAAAACACGGGGAACAAACAAAATGTGGAAATCAACACTGAAAATGAAATGCTGGGAAAAATAGGAAACAAAAAGCAAAGCAGAAACCAATAAAGAAACAGGCAAAAAGCGGAGCTGGCAGGAGGGAAAAAACGGGAGTGCATAGGAGACACGGAAGTACACTAAAACACGGAGACACGAAAACACGGAAGTACACAGGAGCGCGGAGCGAGGCAGACAACGAGAAACTGAAACATACGGAAAAAACACGGAAGTAAACACAGTGGAAGTACGCTAACACACGGAGATAAATACAGTGGAAGTCCTTAACTGAAGAGTTCGGGTCGCGTGATCAATCTCGGACGGTGTGCTGGTGAAAGAGTGGTGCTTTTATGTGCGCGTGTGTACATCAGCCGAATACGGAGCAGCTGTGTGTGTGGGTGTGTGTGTGAGGGACGTGCGTGCGTGCTAGAACTCGGGTGACGTAGGACGTGGTGCAGGGGCGGAGCCTGGTGTGCGCGTCACAGAACCCCCCTCTCCACGGACCGCTCCTGAGGGCCGGAGAGTACGTCGTCGTGGTGGGCGACCCCTACCCCTGGGGGCCGGCATCTGGGGCTGAGCCTGATGGAACTCGGCGAGAAGGGTCGGGTCTAGGATATCATCCCGAGGAACCCAGCTTCTCTCCTCGGGACCGTACCCCTCCCAGTCCACCAGATACTCCAGATGACCACCTCGACGACGGGACCTCAAGATTTCGCGGACGGCGTATATCGTGCCGTCCTCCAGGTCGAGGCTCGGTGGGGGCTCCTGTGGATCGCCAGACTCTGGGGAAACAGAAAGTGAGGAGGTGTGGTATGGTTTCAGTAGGGAGACATGGAATGTGGGGTGTATTCTGTAGGTGCGTGGAAGACTTAACTTAAATGTGACTGGATTGATCTGGGACAGGATGGTGAAGGGACCAATGTATCGGGGTGACAGCTTCTTGCTGGGCAGACGAAGGCGGATGTCCCGGGTTGACAGCCAAACTCTTTGCCCAGGTCGGTACGTTGGGGCCGTAGATCTCCGGGTGTCGGCTGTGATCTTTTGCCTTCTGACTGCCCTCTGAAGCTGCCGGTGCGCTGATGCCCAGACCTTCTCACTCTCCTGGAACCAGTGATTCACTGCGGGGACCTCGGAGGTTTCTCCGTTCCAGGGGAATAGCGGGGGTTGGTGACCGAGTACACACTGAAATGGGGTTAAACCAGTAGCTGGACTCCTGAGAGAATTTTGGGCGTACTCGGCCCAGACGAGGTACTGGCTCCAGGAGTTCTGGTGGCCGTGGCAGAAGGTACGTAGGTATCGACCTATCTCCTGGATCTTCCTCTCGGTTTGGCCATTGCTTTGTGGGTGGTACCCTGACGACAGGCTCACCGTCACTCCCAGGAGTGTGAAAAAGGCCTTCCAGAACCGGGAGATGAACTGGGGACCCCGGTCTGAAACGATGTCTTCCGGGATGCCAAAGTTACGAAATACCTGTTCGAACAGGGCCTCCGCCGTCCTCTGCGCTGTCGGGAGACCTGGGAGTGGAATAAGGCGACAAAATTTTGAAAAGCGGTCCACAATGACGAGCACACAGGTGTTACCTTGAGACACGGGGAGGTCCGTCATGAAGTCTATGCCCAGGTGTGACCAGGGACGTCGAGGAACAGGTAGCGGCAGCAGTTTTCCTGTGGGTAGTTGCCTGGGTATTTTTGACTGAGCACATGCCCGGCATCCCCGTACGTACCTCTGCACTTGTTCTCTCATCCGTGGCCACCAGAAACGTTCGCGGAGAAGGGAGAGGGTTTGGGTGACCCCCGGGTGACCGGTGCCAAGTGAGGAGTGTACCTGGTGGATAAGGTGTTCTCTCTCTGGTTCGGGGACGAAGGAAAGCTGTGGTGGACAACCGGGCGGAGAGGCGCTGGGGAAATGGCTCTGGGAATCGGAGATGCCTTCCTCCCATTGTATTGGTGAGACGAACAGAGTTGTCGGGAGGATGTTCTCTGGGTGTTCGGCCGTTTCCTCGGGATCGTGAACCCTGGAGAGCGCGTCGGCCTTGACATTCTTCGTTCCTGGCCTATAAGAAATGGAGAAATGGAATCTCGTGAAGAATAAAGCCCACCTTGCCTGTCTGGAGTTCAAACGTTTAGCTTCACGTAGATACTCCAAGTTCTTATGGTCAGTTAGGACCAGGAACGGATGGATCGCCCCCTCCAACCAATGCCTCCACTCCTCCAGGGCCAGCTTGATGGCGAGAAGCTCACGATTTCCTATATCGTAGTTCCTCTCCGCCGGTGACAGCTTCCTGGAAAAGAAGGCACATGGATGGTAAGCTGTATCCTTCCCCTGCTGCTGTGACAATACCGCTCCCACCCCGGTTTGTGAGGCGTCGACCTCTAAGAGAAAGGGATGGTTAACGTTTGGAAGGGTGAGGATCGGGGCAGTGGTAAAGGCCTGTTGTAAATGTGACATGGCATGTGTAGCCTCAGGTGACCAAACTAGCTTCTTGGGCTTACCTTTTAGGAGGTCAGTGAGCGGGGCGACTTTCATGCTATACCCCTGGATGAATCGGCGGTAGAAATTCGCGAAGCCCAAGAAGCGTTGGAGCTGTTTAATATTGGTTGGGGTAGGCCACGATCGGACAGCCTCTACCTTCCTCTCATCCATCTGAATCCCCCTTGGACTGATGTTATAACCCAAGAAGGATATGGAGGACTGATGGAAGAGGCACTTTTCCGCCTTGAGGAACAGCTCATGAGATCGGAGTCTCTTAAGCACCTCAGTTACATGTCGGAGGTGCTCCGAGGAATTCCGCGAGTAGACAAGTATGTCATCGATGTAGACGACCACAAATCTACCCACACAATCCCGGAACACCTCGTTCATATAACCCTGAAAAACAGACGGAGCGTTCACTAGGCCGTACGGCATCACCAAGTATTCATAGTGACCCGTAGGAGTAATGAAAGCAGTTTTCCACTCATCACCTTCGCGAATGCGAATCAGATTATATGCGCTCCGGAGGTCTAGCTTCGTGAAGATAGTAGCTCCACGGAGCTGTTCCAGAGCGGAGGGGACGAGAGGAAGGGGATAACTGAACCTTACCGTGACCTTATTTAGCGCCCGATAGTCGATGCACGGCCGAAGGCCCCCGTCTTTTTTGGCCACAAAGAAGAAGCTAGAAGCAGCAGGGGAAGTCGAAGGTCTAATGAAGCCTTGCCGAAGGGCCTCCTCAACGTACGTCTCCATTGCCTTCTGTTCCGGGAGAGAGAGAGAGTAGATCTTACCTCGTGGCACCGGTGCACCTGGAAGGAGGTCGATGGCGCAGTCCCATGGCCGGTGCGGAGGTAGTTGTGTGGCTCGGACTGGGCAGAAGATGTCCTGAAAGCTGGAGTATGCCTCTGGAACCTCGGGATGATGCAATCCGGCTGGACTCTCCACGGAGGTCGAGTTGAGTGGTAGGGCTGGGACCTGGGAAAGGCAGTGAGAAAAACAGCCGGCGCCCCACTTCAGGATCTCCCCATCCTTCCATGAGAGGATCGGCTCGTGGAGAGTGAGCCATGGGCGCCCTAGAATCAGGTCAGACGTAGATCTTTCGAGGACCAGGAATCGGATCTTTTCCTCATGCAGCCAGCCGACCTGCATATGCAACGGAGGAGTGATGTAACGAACCAGCCCCCCCGCAGGGGGTGCCCCCGTCACACAGCAGATCTGAAGGGGAACAGGGCGGAGTTCAAGGGGAACCTTGAGCTGGCGGCAGAGTGTCCTAGAGATGAAGTTCCCAGCGGAACCCGAGTCTAGGAGAGCCCTTACTGTGGGAGACATGGTGGCATGGTGGACAGTGACATTCATAGTGAGTGGTTTGGCATGGGGACATTCATGACTGACGTTACTCACCAGAGGTCTCGCTGGGCGCCGAGGGCATGATGGTAGTAGGTGTCCCCTTTCGGCGCAGTATAGGCATAACCCCGAGTCCAGCCGGCGTTGTCTTTCCTGAGGAGAAAGTCTGGCTCGGGTTTGGTTAATGTCCATTGGTTCGGGTACTGACCTGGGGTCTGGTGAGAGAAGGGCTGGTTGGAATTGAACCGGTGCAGGAAGTTCGGCAGCGCAATCCTGCAAACGGTTGGCGACTCTGAGGGTGAGCCGTATGAACTGCTCCAGCCCAACAGAGTCGTCGTGGGTCGCCATCTGCAGCCTCAATCGTGGTGCTAGCCCCTGCCGGAATTTGGTTAAAAGGGAGAGCTCGTTCCACCCACTGGCGGCTGCAAGGGTTCTAAAGGAGAGAACATAATCGTGAATGGAACCCTTACCTTGTTGCAGCCGGAAAAGTTGGTCCCCAGCGGTGGTAGAGCTCACCGAGTAATTAAATACTTCCCGGAAATGCGCAGTAAAGTGCGCATAATTGTGGACGACGGGTCCATCCTGTTGCCACATTGCCTGTGCCCACTGGAGAGCGCGTCCCGTCAGTAGGGAGACAATGTAGGCAACCTTGGATCTGTCAGATGGGAAGCGCAGGGGCTGCATGTCAAAAAATATTGAGCACTGCAGAAGGAACCCATCGCAATTCCCCGCTTCACCAGAGAAGGGCGGCGGTGTAGCCACGGGACTGGTAAGCGCACCGGGGGAAACCGGGGCAATGGCAGCCGCCATGGGCGCAGTGTGGGGAGCCGGGGGAATCGGTGGAGTGACTGTGGGTGCAGCAGGTGGTGTAGTGGCGGAGGTTTGTGGTGGCAGAAGACGCTGGAGAGTGGTGATCAGCTCCGAAATCAAATTAGCACTTGCCGGGTCCATAATTGTGTCGGTCCGAGATTCTGTCGCGTACCAACGGAACTCAGAAGAGACAGTCTCTGATGTTGGCCCGGCAGGGCGATTTATTCATAAAGTTGGGGACAACAAAAACACGGGGAACAAACAAAATGTGGAAATCAACACTGAAAATGAAATGCTGGGAAAAATAGGAAACAAAAAGCAAAGCAGAAACCAATAAAGAAACAGGCAAAAAGCGGAGCTGGCAGGAGGGAAAAAACGGGAGTGCATAGGAGACACGGAAGTACACTAAAACACGGAGACACGAAAACACGGAAGTACACAGGAGCGCGGAGCGAGGCAGACAACGAGAAACTGAAACATACGGAAAAAACACGGAAGTAAACACAGTGGAAGTACGCTAACACACGGAGATAAATACAGTGGAAGTCCTTAACTGAAGAGTTCGGGTCGCGTGATCAATCTCGGACGGTGTGCTGGTGAAAGAGTGGTGCTTTTATGTGCGCGTGTGTACATCAGCCGAATACGGAGCAGCTGTGTGTGTGGGTGTGTGTGTGAGGGACGTGCGTGCGTGCTAGAACTCGGGTGACGTAGGACGTGGTGCAGGGGCGGAGCCTGGTGTGCGCGTCACACCAGCTCTCTAAGGCGTACAGTGTTGTTTTTATTTTTCCTTGCGCAATATGAAATTATCTGGCATCGTAAATATGCCTTAAGTGACTCCCATATAGTTGAAGAGGCCATCCCTGGTGTTTGATTGATCTCAAGGAATAATGTGATCTCAGAGGAAATTAATTCGGTAAACGCTTCCTCTGATAGAAGCAGAGAGTTGAACCTCCAGGGACGGTAACTGGATTGTGTATTGGGGATACGCATTTTCATAGTTAGGGGACCATGATCAGATATAACTATAGCTCCGTAATGACACTTGGTAATGAAAGGAAGAAGTTTCTTGTCCAAAAAAAAATTATCTATACTGGAAAAAGTTTTATGAACGGAGGAAAAGAAGGAATATTCTCTGGAAGTAGGATTACGAAACCGCCAAAAGTCAGCTACACCATATGATTTAAGAAAAAGTTTAATTGTACGTGCTGATTTAGAAAGGGGAGCTTTTTTTGACGAACTACGGTCTAAAACGGGGGAGAGTGCACAATTCATATCGCCAAGAATAAGGTGGTGTGATGTCATATTTGATAACCGAGAGAAAAGATTCGAGAAAAATGCAGGGTTATCCCAGTGTGGTGCATAAATATTGGCTAGGATGACTGGGAGGGAATAAAGCTGGCCTACCACAATAACATATCGCCCTAAGGAATCAGCCTCTACACTAGTCATAGTGAATGGCGTATTTTTCTTAATAAGTATGGCCACACCTCTAGCTTTTGAATGAAAATTGGAGTGATATATCTGTTCCGACCCACTCTCTCTAAGCCGGAAATGATCAGTTGTACGTAAATGAGTCTCCTGAAGAAATGTGATGTCTGCATCAAGTTGTTTTAAATGTGCAAAAATCATTTTACGTTTCACTGGATGGTTAAGTGACTTAACATTCCAGCTCACGAAATTGACTGAACAGCCATCCAGCCCTTTATAAGTTTTTATACCTGTCATCTTAAAGGGAAGTGTTTATATATATGAAATCTATAAAAGCAACATGACAACAATCTGTTTTTGACAATTGACAATTCAATCTGACAGAATTGGTCTGGTAGAAAAGAAAAAACGATAAATCCCCCTCCTCCCCCCTTATCACCTACAAGAACATGGTGAACTTGATACCCTTCGAAAACTAATCCACACATTAAGTGTTTGTGTTGGGAGCTCTACAGAGCCAACAGCTCATGCTCCCGCCAAACCCACCATACTAAAGTAACTCAAATAGCGCATTATGATATATAGTAAAATCTGCGGCATAACATAGTAATAACAATAACAATAATAATGGTAATAACATTAATAACAATAGGAAAAGAAGTAAATAAAATTAAGCCTAATGGCACCGGCAAAGGCAATATTAGACACTTCTCTTAAAATGCAACTAAGCAACTCGAGCTCACAATTGAGAAAGAGCAATATTATATAATTATTAAAAGATATAGTAAAAAATCTAAAATAAAATAAATGAATAATAATAATAATAATAACAGTAAATTAAATAAATACAAAAAGAAAAGGAAACCTTAACTATGCATTTATAATAGAATCAGTGATGTTTTCATCAGCAGGAGGAGCTAAAAACAGTGCAGACACAAAGGTCACTGCTCCACTGAAGCGTGATCTAGGCTGGAAAACTTTCTTTGAGCCTGAATCCTATGCGAGTAGTTCACAAGCACATCTCTTTCCATTTGTAATGTTTCTCTCAGCAGCCTCGAAACAAACGCAGTGGAGTTTGATCCATCCGTCTCAGGTACTCCCACAATCCTGATATTACATCTTCTCATTCTTCCCTCCATGTCCTCGCATTTCCCTCTCAGCTCAGCTATCTCTGTTTTTAAACCAGTCACCACAGATTTTAAAGTTGTCACCTCGTCTGACCACGTTGATAGGCCGCCTTCCACCTCCTGCATCACGGTCTTCATCTGCTCTATTTCGGAGTGAAACGCTGCCGCATTATTTATAATTTCCTTTTTAACGGACTGTATCTCGTTTTTAAGGGAGCTGAAATCATCGGCAACGCATTTTTCAGTTCAGCCTTAATTACTGCTGAGATTTCTTCTTTTAATGAGCGAAGAATCTTGGATTTTAAGGCCTCAACATCCATTTTCTCTGGACTGCCCGGAGGGAGTGGTGTTGCTGAGTGACGGTGGAGCACAAAGACGAGGCGACGTTGGGCCTAGTTTTGGATGATGCGTCGTATTTATATTTGCGTAGCTTTTCCGCCATTGACCCGCATATTAATTTTCCCCTTATTTCAAAGCGAAAATCATATGAGATTTTATATAGTGTTTTGTAAAATAAAGCACTTATTTATATAAAAAAACAAGAGTTCGGCGAGAGCAAGAGCCAAACACGTCCTACTCCATTGCCCTGCAAGAGCGCCCCCTATATTTTTCCATTTTAGCAGACAATCTACAAACTGAAATATGATGGTTTAAAAGATTTGCCTATTTTTGGCTGTATATTTTAAGTATATTTAAATTTTTTCATCTGTTCTGACTGGAAGAAATTAAAATCAGGTGATAGCCTTCTGGGAATGGTAGTGGTTGTGAAAACAGCTTCACTATCATTCTATTCTGTGCTATTTGCCAGAAAGCGACATCATTTTGAGTAGCATTTTGTGCAAACATTTCGTTTGGAAGAAGTATAATACTTCTTTACATGTTTTCTAAGGTACCTCATTTGCCAATACTGTATTAATACATTTTCTGTATCAGCTCACAAGTGGACAAAATAATAATAATAATAATAATAATAATAATACTGAAATACTGTGAGTTTGAATCTCAGTGAAACCACAGCCAATTTTGGCTGAGAGACAAGAAAACATAATTAGCCTTGCACTCTGGGCGGAGACCAAATTACTCTCTCCCCTGTCGATTAAGTTGACACAAGCCAATTGTGGGCGTCTGTGAGCAGTTAGTGGGCAGTTAGCATCTCCTCCAAGCATGTCCGGCTGCCCAGCAGGAGTTTGAAATAATGCAGTGGAGGAGCAGCACATATCTCAGGAATTATGTCTTAACTATTTTTCTTAACCTGTTTCATTTTAGTCAAATTCCTTGTTTTTTTTTCTGCAAACACGCAAATATATGACATGCAAAATAATGAAGAACATGTTTTATTGTCATGGGGCTAATTTTAGCTCTAGCAAATATAATATGTACAGAAATGTAAGCTTGTGAATCTACTGTGTGATGGGTGTTCAGGGAGTAAGAACATTATAGAAATAATTGACAATATTAACCCCATTGTCTGAGATTTGTCACATGCTGTACTGAATATCATCTAACCAGATTGTTGTTGTAGCAGTGTAAAACCTGATGACTGCTCTTATGTCATCATCTCCACCATGAATAGACTGATGTGTGAAAAAGATTTGTGCCTTTAGAAAACACTCTGTAAAATACAGTATTTGCTATAGCACAAAGAAACACAGAGACCTTGTTTTAACCTTCTCAGAACCCAACTGTAATACTGTGCACTGGGGACGGAAATCCAGAGACCAGCTGATATAATATACAGCTGATCACGATATCTAGATGCCCATTCAGTTTGTATTGCGATTCTGTTAGTATCACAATTTTAGAAATATCTTTATATGATATAGTAACAATACTAAACATACTGCGCAAATTATTCGCTCCTACAACACAGGATGCTCTGTTGCTTGTGTAAATAGTTTAGAGTGTGCCACTTGTAGGATTATATAGGAACTGCAAGATTTTACTACCTCATGTTCAACTGTATAAATAAATAAAAAAATAGAAACATTTATTTTGGAGTAAGTGTGGTGATGCATGAATTGGCATATTAGAGAACTGCGATAACTAATGAATTGATTTTTTCTATCTTTACCGTGCATCTTGCAATTTCTCGCCTCACTCAGTTCTGCTTAACATCAGATGATAACGATTGAGATTAATCGTCTACAATCAGGAAGAAGTTCGGCCAAAGAGAATCATCATATGAGGACCTTAAAAATATACACTACTTACAAAATAGTTCAGAGAAAATATAATGTCTCATATGAGGACAGTTTGGGTCTCATGAGGTTAACTTGGACCAGGTTCCAGTGCTGCCATTAAACACTGAGTTTATGTGGCTTGGCTTTTTTATGGAGTGATCGTGCTGCTTCAGCAGTCAGTAATGTTATTGTACTCTCAGTGTATTCTTTACAAACACATTCTAATTAGAGCCACTCCTGTGTGGGGAAAAATCACCACCCATGCTGTATTGTTGTTCTTTGCGCTATTCCCTTACTTACTTTCCAAGTACAAGAAATTCCAGTTTTGCTTCCATTGTGCTTTCCTTCAGGTGATTGATTACGTTAACTGCCCTTAAAGGGAAACTCTTCCCGTAAAAGATTGAGTGTTTAAGAGTTATGTTATGATTATTTTCTAAGTTAATGATTATAATTTTAATTTTTTTTTTTAAGTGCTGCACAAATAATCACATCAAAATTTAAATCGCAGTATGGACCTGTGTAATTATTTACTCACAGAAGGCTGCAATTTATTACAGTAACAGAGGTGCTGCTTGTCAACAGGTGAGGCAGGCGACTGCCAGTAGGAGGCCCCCTGAGGGCTGACAAACTTATTTATTATTTATAAGATAATGGTGATGAATGCTGGTTTGAGAGGCCTCCTGCAGACTGTAGAATCACCTCTGATAAGCATAGTCAGGAATATATGTCGTGTTTGTGAATAATTAAAATATTTGCTTTTTTTATTATTATTTTTGAGGTGATAAATAAACATTGGCAAACATCCTTGTAATGAGTTCCTTTGTGCCATTTAATTTTTTTTCTGTTAGCCTAAATAAACAAGTTTGAATACAAAATTGTATCCATTTAATAGTCGCATATTGCAGTTTAAATCACAGTCGCAATATGTTTTAAGATAATTGCAATGTTATTTTTTTTAATCAAATGATATTTCTTAAACCTTATATCAACAGATACTGTATGTACTTTATTGCTTACCTATTTCCTACCGAAACTAAATATGAGGTATTTTGGTGTGAGGAATATCCTACTTAGCTAGATGCTGTGGATAGAATAAACATTGCAAATGTATCAAGAAACATTTTATATATTGTATATATACGCCTCACATTATGACGGGTGCTGATAACATTGTCTGCTGTTACATTCGATGACACTGGCTACTGTTACAGTGGGCTTCAGTAGCTACAGTAGGCTGATGTATCCGTTTGCGTTATGGACGACGCTGCCCACCGTCATGGTCTGCCAGAAAGACCTGTTACACATTGACAGTGTGAGATAAAATCTGATGATAAAGCTGCCCACTGCCACAAACACCTCCCGTGCATACAGCACTTTTTGTATTTTTAATATGGATTACATACAGAGGTGTGTTAATTTTCACACACACACAAACCTACTTAAATCTATTTGCACGCCTGGGGCCCTCAAAATATGCTGTATAGTGTTCTCCTTGTTGATCTTGATGAGGCCTGCATATTTTAAATAACAATCATGTGAACAGCCAGTGTGAGGGCTCAGCAACGTTTTGCTGGCTGAGCTCTAACATTGTTTAGTCTAATGCAATACAGATTTGCCTATCTATGTTTGTAAGAGGAGAAACAGTGGAGGAGGGACAGTACTAACTACTATGTTAGCTGAGTCAACACACACACACATAGGTTGGGACAGAGAGTAATTTGGTAAGCTCAGTGTAAATTTGCACATGAACCAGTTATTTAGTCGGGTGTCGAATGTTATTCTGACTGGCAAATTATTGCTTAGCAAGTAACACTGAATTATATTTTCAAGGCACTTGTTGATCTGACTTTTCAAACCTGTACAAATTCCATATCTCTGCAGTATTATTTTACCTATTATTATTTTAAGTCCTCGGGGATGGCATTAATTAAACCAAATTAATGGAGAAAATCCATTCCCAGCAATAGGACTAGTGAATGTATTCACACCGGATGTCCTGTACCAAATTGTACAAACTATAATACGCGTACCATTATACGCCCAGTGAATGAGACATCCAGAGTTTTTCCTACACGATGAAGTGATCGTTGCAGCAGATCTGTCTCACCGTTCCCGAGCTCATCTGATCGCACCGGACTTCTGATCGCTTGGTGGAGGTGGATCCTTTCCAAAGAGCATAGGATATGAGTTCACAAAACACACACACACACACACACACACACACACACACACCATTTCAGCCCCACCTTTCATGTTCTCTGTGTAGTTCGGTTCAAAGCTGCTGACTGGTGTGACAGCATATCAGTGTCCAGACTCTGAACTATAACTACAGTATACTTAGTTTTGACCTCTTCTGTATAGTGTGCATATCTTCCTGGTCATTTAAACCTTAGCGGGAAGACCAGCTATTGGTTTTATTCAAGAAAGATATATTTGGATCAAACATCACTCACTCACTCATCATCTATACCGCTTTATCTTGTGTACAGGGTCACAGGGGGCCTGAAGCCTACCCTAGGAGACTTACTGTAGGGCATGAGGCAGGGTTCACCCAGGACAGGGTGCCAATTCATCACAGGGCACAAACACACACACATTCACACACTACAGGCAATTTGGTAACGGCAGTTAGCTTAATCTGCATGTCTTTGAAGTACCTGGAGGAAACCCACCAAGCACGGAGGGAACATGCAAACTCCACGCAAACTGTTATTGAGACACATTTTACACCTGCATCAGCCAGTCATGTGGCAGACTTGCAACTGTATTTACAGCGAAAGGTGGTTCTACAAAGTACTGATTTTTGGGGGGGCCGAATACAAATGCACACCACGCTTTTAGATATTTATTTGTGGAAAAATTTTGAAAACAATTTATCATTTTCCTTCCACTTCACAATTATGTGCCACTTTGTGTTTGACTATCAAATAAAATCCCAATAAAATAAATTTACGTGGTTATAATGTGACAAAAGGTGAAAAAGTTCATCGGGTATGAATGCTTTTGCAAGTGACTGTATCATCCAGATATGGATTAAGAGATACAGATCAAGTGCTTCAGCTAATGTTCACGTTAACCATCAGAATGGGAATAATCTGATGTCTATGACGCTAAACGTTTCATAATTATTGGTACCAGAAAGACTGGTTTGAGTATTTTGGAAAACTACTAATCTCCTGGGATTTTCACACTCAACAGTCTCTATAGTTAATACAGAACTCAATAAAATTAAAAAAAAAAATTTTAGTAAGTAAGGTCAGAGGAAAATGGACAGACTGATACAACCTGCCAGGGAAGAGACTGAAATAATCACTCACTGTAGTGAGTAAGGAAGGCGAAGAGCAAGCAAAAAGCATGTCAGTATGCACAAAACATTGACCCTTAAATTGTATGGACTACAATATGGATGATCACATAAAGATCACATAACTTTTTCCTCTAATATATTTTTTTTCTCTAATTTAGATTTCTGTTTTTTTGCTAATGTGAGAGGAACCTGATTTGCTCTTGTAGCCCATCCACTGTTCTAGATAAAAGTTTCACAAATTCTGTGTTCTCTTGTTGAACTTCTCCTTAAAACATTACCACACACATTTAACTAATTTCATGCCCTTTATTGCAGGGTCGGTGTTCACGGGATAACTGTAAATACCTTCACCCTCCCTCTCACCTGAAGAGTCAGCTGGAGATCAATGGAAGGAACAACCTGATCCAGCAGAAGACGGCTGCCGCCATGCTGGCCCAGCAGATGCAGTTCATGCTGCCAGGATCCAGCCTGCCTGCTGTGGTACGCCCCACCCTATTAGTCATTTCATATTGGGAAGGCTCCCAGCGTCTGGGACCTTTTTACATTTCTGTGTGTGTATGTAAATACGTGTGTGTGTGTGTGTGTGTGTGTCACACGAATATATAAAATCTGTCCAGCTGCATTGGACAGGTTTCACAAAGCATCTTGTTGTCACATCCACAAAGAGTACTTTATTTATATTTATATCATTAACAGTGTAATGTAGATGAAAATATAGTACTGTATATGCTGAGTGCTCTGTTGTTCCAAATTAATCACTTGAACATCTTTGTTTGGCACAATTACTGAGGCATCTTGGCTTGCCTTCGCACAGTCAGTCTGTCAGAGTACGTAAAAGAAGCAGCCATCTTGCACATTGGGATTGTACGCTTGCCAGGCTCTAGGTGAAACTCAGAATCCTGAGGAGTGAGTTTAGCTCAGCTTGAGCCCTGCAGTTTTTTTGGCAGTCCATTGCTGTTCTTCTTGGATGGAGGTGCCATTTGGATCTTTAGGCCTTTGCATAGCTTGTCTTGTGTGAAAAAAAGAAATGGTTATATTTTTGAAAAGATAACATTAAAGAGTCAGTATTGGCTTTATGTTTTTGTTTTTTGCAGTCTTCTTTTCCTGTTGGTCAGAGTCTGGGGCCAGGACCCGGGATCAGCTACTCGCCCTACCTCTCTCCTGTCACTCACGGGATGGGGCTGGTTGCCACGGAGATGCTCCCGAGCAACTCTGTGATTGTCCCTGGCAGCCCTGCTGTAGCAGTGCAGACCTCAAACTCCTCCTCATCGTCTCAGAAAACACTGCGCACTGACAAACTGGAGGTACAGGGACCATTAACGCAATTACAATTAGCAGGTTTCACTCTCCGTGTTGCGTGCAGACCGTATTGCATGGCGCTCTAAAAGCACACTAGCACTCACACAGATATATCCAGGCTTGAGTTCTTACATTGCATCGGATCTAAAAGTTGCTATTTTTGTTGTTGGCTGATGCTGTATGTGTAGGTGTGTAGAGAGTTTCAGCGGGGGAACTGCTCCCGAGGAGAGACAGACTGTCGGTTTGCCCACCCTAGTGACAGCCCCATGATTGACAGCACTGATAACACGGTGACGGTGTGCATGGACTATGTGAAGAGCCGCTGCTCCAGAGAGAAGTGCAAATACTTTCACCCTCCTGCGCATTTGCAGGCACGCCTCAAAAGCTCTCAGAGCACCCAGAGCACTGCTGCAACCGCTGCTATGGTGAGGCTCTGTGAACACACGTGCATTTTACATCTTATACACTGAACTCAGAAACTCTCATCGCTTTTTGTTTTGATGTTGTGCACACCCACAGACATACAGTATGCTGAACACTGAAAACCAGCACTCAAAACACTGCTACTATTGATTATGATCTAGCAAGCATTCAATCACGCCCTCCAAACATACTGCCTCAAACCCCCCACACACACAAACACACATATGCATACACGCGGGCACACACACAAACCTGGGCTACTTCCTTCTTACAGATAAATTTAAAGCTCCTGCCAGTCCAGCGATCATGCTTCATTAGTTTATCTTTAGTATTCCAGTATTATCTTTAGAATAGTTCCAGATTTAATCCCTGGAAGTTATTGTGTGTTGTGTTTTTATGAAAAAAAATAATTAACGTCCTGATTTTTCATCAAGCTGTTGTGGTGTTGTTGAGCAACTAATGAAGCATCATGCGATTTTGTGCCATAGTGTTGTTTTTCTGCAGCTTCTTTTTAACAGAACTTTTGTAGGACTTAACGAAGATAACACTGATTAAACTTGTTTTTTTTGTGTGCATGCATATTGTTTATGTAGTAAACAGCATTCCGGTTATTTCATTTTTTGTGTTTTTTTCCTCTCACCTCTCCACAATGCAATGCTGTTCCCATGATGCACCTGTGCTTGCTGTTTGTTAATACGCTTGACTCCCATTGGCCCACTGCCATCATGTGTTGGCTGCGTGCTGTGTGCAGACTCAGTCAAGTGCCAAAGTGCTGAAGCGACCCCTCGAGGCAACTGTTGACATGGTACTTCACCTTTCACCTCTGGCTTTGCATGGTCTTAAATCACTGTTATCGTACTGTGGCTATTTTCAGATTTAATTTTGCTTCCTCGTTTAAAAATTCTCGAATTGCTCATCCTGTTTGTGTGGACATCCTGTGCTCTATGTAAAAATTTACCCACAAACCCTCAGGTCTGTCAGGTCATATTTTACCTCTTTAAACTATTTCTTAGAGGTCATGATTTAATAAACGTGATTTGATGTTAGTCCTCAATGTAGATAGGCTAGTTGTCATTTTGATGATTTCATACATTAAATTGTCTTACCCTGTCTTGCTCTTTCTCTCTTTCTCTCTCTCTCTCTCTCTCTCTCTCTCTCAGGCGTTTCCTCACAGCATGTTGCAGCCACTGGCTAAGCGTGTGGCTCTTGAGAAGAGTGCAGGACATGGTGGTCTATTAAACCCCAGTGTTCTTCACTATCAGCAAGCTCTTGCCAACACACCTCTGCAGCCGTCTACTGCTCTGTTCCCCACAGGTACACACACGTGAACCTGAATGTAAACATACGTATACGTTTTTTGTCTTAATTCATCACAGCATCATCCCTTGGGCTGGGTGCACCCAATGTCAGCGATTGCACACCTTCCTAAACCTTTAGTCTAGCTGAAAGAATTTTTTTTTATTCTGTGCCAGTGTGTGGGCTTTTCTGCCTCTCATTACCAAGACGTCTGTTATGTCTGTGCAATGAGATTTGGCTTTTATAAAGTAGAAGAATATAAAACACTCTATAGATGGGTGCTTACATTAACCCTGTCTTCTCTCTACTGCTGCTGCAGGCTCCGTCTTGTGCATGTCTCCTGGACCTGGCATTGGTATGTTTCTCTCTGCTTTTTCTCCATGACTTTTCCAATTATTCCAATGATCTCTGTCTCTTCTGCTCTGAATCTCTGTTTTGATAAAAAATAATGATGCGTCTCAGCTGGACTGTGTATTAAAACCCCTTCTGTGCATTATAGTTTTAGAACATTTCTTATGTACTTTTTTTTATAATGTCTTCGATGAAATGTTTTCAACCCTAGGGCCACAGAATAGTTCACAACTATTATTGTAATAATGCAAAAAAACATGTATTTATTAAATATTTTTTCATTTTAAGTCATCACCAGATCAGTACACTCAAATACATCTGCATACTGGGCACCTCATGAATATGGTGTCCAGCTTGAAACACACAAAAAACTCAATATTTATATTTTATTTTTCAGTGTATCCCCATAATTTTCCTCAAATATAGCACCACGTCTTTATGTTTCAGGCTTGAGAGATCATATACAGAATGGTGCATGTTCGTCCTAATCTGAGATTATATGTTTAATAAATTTCAATGAAATTAACTTTAAAAACTTTTGTTGATTCTCAGATTTAAAAAAAAATTCTGCAATTGAAAGTATGTTCAATGAAATATGGACTTTTCAACCTATTAGGCCTATAATTAACTAATAAGAATAATAAAAATGATATTAATAATTATTATAATATGAAGGCTGTTCATGTCAAACTGGGACTTGTGATGAATTTTCTCCTGGATGTAGCTGTAAAATCCATTGACATTTACTGAGGACTTCAAGCACAGCATGATGATAATGTTTTTTAGCTGTTGTAAAACATTTGAATGCTGCAAATGTTTTAAAGAAGGCTGTACGTCCATTAAGACGATCCTGACTAAGGTGGCTTGGAGCCCACTACAGTTTTTTCTGTGTACATTTCAGCAATTGGAACACCTGATCCTTTAAAATCAACGGATAACTTTGATAACACATCTGTCTCTGTGATCTGTACACACAATCATTCGACAACACCACTCACATGTTAACAGGAACTCAGCAGCGAGTTATTGCCACATCCACCATATGGTCCTGACCTCACTTCAAGCCATTTCCACATGTTTGCGCCATGAAAGATGTTTATGGGAGGCCAGCTTTTCAGACTCAGGCAGTCTGATCTTGGATCTCGTTTCTGTTGATTTGCACAATCACAAGTCCCAATTTGACTTGAACGCACTGTTTTTGAACAAACTGCTTGTGCTAAGATGCATCAAAGTACAATATTTGACACTTTTTACTTTAAATCATGAAGTTTCTCAGATTTCTCACCAAAACTGCAATGAAAATATATTGAGATTTTGCTTTCAACCAGTTCAAATGACATTTATATTTAAGCATCTGTGCAGTTATTTTATAGCACAGAATTACAATTATGTTCCAATTATCCATCATAACCTGCCAAAAGCAACCATATGTAATAATGTACTGCACAATCATGACTTTACGTCCTTATGGTAAGCTGAGCAAAACAACTGGCTCATTACTTAAATGTTATGAGAGAAAAGGGAATCTGTCATTGGTTTGCTGCATGTTTGCCTCCATGACACTCGTTCACGATTTATCTCAGTATTTCTGTTGACAGGAGTAGTGTAACCTTATTTTTGTCTTTTCTAGTCATGTAAATAAATATCCTGCATCTGCTCTAAAAATTACAGCAGAGTTTAATATTTACAGAACAGTCACTATTAGTCGTGGCTCTGTCAAAATAATCTGCATTTTAATTTGTGTTTTGGGGTTTGTGGTTGCTTATTAAGACTGGGTTCAGTTCACATTTCTGAGTGTGTGCTTGCATTTGAATACATGTGTGCTTGTGCTTTTATGTGTCTGTCTTTCTTTTCTGAGCTTGTGCCACTCTTCAAATTGATTGTGCTTTCACACTGTTTGATCATCGAGAATTTCAATTTAATTCCCAAGTATAAACATTAGTCTTATTAGTTATACTCTGTTGCTTTTCTCTGTCTTGAAGAACTGTAGTGCCCTTCTAAAGTATGACTAATTCAAATGATAAGGCATCAATTCTATCTAACAGATAGGTCATTTTTTTCCCTCTCTCTTCTGCTTTGCTCGTTGTCCGCATGCCATCTGCTGGTCTGATTTATACTAGTGGCTTTACCTTTTGTAATAGAAACAAACACATATACAGATATCCACACAGTTCTATGGTTACCGTAACGCTGCTCCTCCTTGTTCATTGCTTTCATGGTTCCCTTCCTGAAAAAAAGTTCCCATGATGCTCAGTGCCCCGCCTGCTACCGCCTCCGCTCCTGCTGCAAGCCCCTACGCTGCTGCCGCCGCGGCAACCGCCAATCAGGTTTGCTCCTTTACAAGCTCTCTCTTACTGTTCCCACCCTCCTAGTTCAGGAACAGAATACCCTCTTTTACATGAATACCCTCTTTTACATGAGTTCTTCCTTTTACACAGATCAGACTTCTCTATTAGCTGTCTCGTAGCTCAAATGCATTTAAACACAAGCTATCAAGAAATACTTCCTGATAGCTTATTGGCTGCTTTTCTAACACAGGTTGCATATTAGAGCTAGTTCTTTAATTGTAAGAAAGATGCGCATGTATATGGTTAGAGTATCAGGTGTGCAGTGTGTCCCTGTTTTCTCAGCTTTTGTTGGTTTGGCTCTTGCTGGCTCTATATTGCTGTTAGTAGCCTGGATCCATAAGCAGCTCCTGTCACCTCAACCACTCACAACAGCTGTTCAGAGCTCCCTCTACATGCAGTGTGTAGTTATGTTTTATGCTGCTTCATTGGCATCATTGTTTTGCATGTGTTTGCCTTTATAAAGCTGCCCTTCTCATTAGCACACAGAACACATTTTCTCTGGTTGGCAGAATCAGACAATACAATCAAAGGCAAATTAATGCTATTAATGAAAGTATGAGCTACTCTAGAAAATTCATAGTCCATGTATTACTGCCCTCTGCTGGTCACTTTATAGACTTAGCACATGAGCATAAAAACTTAAAGTGACATTGATAGAAACTGTAACAGGTGTGACAGCTCCTCAGGTCTCTTCGACTGATTTTATTTTGACACCCACACTTTTTTATCACAGGAATTTACCTTTAGCCTGGTCAGTTAAAAGATACTTACTAGCCCTACGTAATTAATGTATGCCGCATACAGCCTGAAGATCAGTTTTAAAAGCTTTGAATATTGAGCATATTGAAAAATAGGTGTCTCTTGCGTCTCTCAGGAATATCTGTCAGTGCAAAAAACAGTCTATGCCTGAATGGGTAGTGAGATCAAGCGAGTACAAAAGCAGTGTCACAACCAAAGTACTCTTTGGGCACAGGACACCAGTGCTTCCTTATGTGCCTCTGATCTAACACGACTTCTACAAATCACTGCCAAAGCACACAAACACTGCAGGATGATCCTGACTGTATGCTCAACAAGTACGGTGACCAGGTGGAAGACTAAGTACAGTACTTCTCTAATAACAATGTCTGAGCTGGTCAAAATGACTAGTAAACTGTTGTAGTTGCAGAAACTTAGAGTGCTGCAGAGATTACTATTTTCTGTGTTAGAATGAAAGATTCAGTTCTAATTATATCATAAATTTTGTTTAGTTCAACAACAGGCCATGTCCATTTTCGTAATAATTTCATAAAAAATAGCAACAAAGTATGATGAGACTTCTAGCCTCTTGTGTACTGTATACATTGGCAGGCATGGATTGCTTGGAAACGTTAAAACAAGATCAGTCAAATCTAAATGTTTTTTTTTTTTTTTGCATTTTGCATTTTGTTAAACGTGGACATAGCACACTATTGCACTGAAGAGCTTATTTGGTAGGAAGATTTAATGCAGCACCACTGGGAAATACATATTATTTCATGTAATTTTTTCATTATCAAAAAAATCTTTGATCAAAGTCAGCAGTCAGCCCAGAATATAAGTAGTTGCCAGAATTAATGAAGAGGGCAGTTGTAAGAACATATGTGAGGTGGTGTTATGCCATTTGAATACCATTCATTTCCCACTATGTGGTTCACTTTTGGTGACACTTGGAGTGAAAAAAAAAACTAAGAGCAGTAAGAGCAGGTTATTGCTTAGAATTCCCATTACAGTTTGCAGTTATTAGAAATCTCAAAGCTTTCAAAAGTGTTTTTTCCCCATTCACAATTTCTGTTTGTTGAAAGTTTTTATGAATATTTTAACATGTCTTTTTGTTCTTTCTGCAACAGATCATATTGAAATAGAGCACAGGAGCGGGACAGAGTGGCAGCACAACACACACACACTTCTTAATCAACGAGTGTGTGGTTATAACATCCTCAACTCCACAGAATTACTGCAACATGCATGCTGATACACACACACAGACAACCACAAACACACACAAACACACACATACACACACACAGAGCCTAATAATGTTTCCCTACGATTATGTTACAGAAATCCATTATACAGATATATATATACTGTACAATATATACACAACAAGAAATTAATCAGTCATATATGTTTTAATTAGTTTCACAGGAAGAAAATCATACTCTTTTTGCTTGTTTAAGTACACTATATAAGGATACAGTTATACACAGTATCTTCACCAGTGTTGAGTAGGAAATCATTCAACACTTGTTTTACTGTGTGACTCTATTTGCACTTTTTTTTTTTTCCAAGAAAAAAGGCGACATCTTGAGAAAGACTATTAGAAGCCCAGTTTGAGGATTTACACAATTCTCTCCAAGCTGAGTCCAGAGATTCAGATCTCTCATGAGCGTTTATCTGCCTGCGCTGGCATCAGAAAGGACTGTATAACCGAGCACGGAAGAACGTCAAAGCCATGCAGGAAGATGGCAGGCAGCATGTCACAACCCTGTAGGAGAATGTCAAACAGCAGGTGAAAGCTATGCAGGATAAGGACAGAGTGAGTTCACCTCTCAGCTCCACACTTAAAGCTTTGTCTGAGCACTGCTGCAATACAGCAGCTTGGATAAAGAGAACTGTGTTAGCCAAATTATTAATAAAGAGAAAAACATACAAAAAAAATAATAAAAACCCTTTTCACCTTTAACAGTGGCCAAACAGCATAGTGACACACTAACCCTTTAAAACTTGATGTGAATCTGAACTTTATTACTTTATTACAGCCGTTCTTTTATAATTTGCTTAGCTGGAAAATTTTGCGGTAAAGTTTTGCCACAGCAGAGGTTATCTCTTATTTTCTTGATACTGTGCCGTTGGAAGAGAGTGAAAAAGAGAAACAAAGAGATGACTGCGTGTACTTGTGAGTTTATATGCGTATGTTTGTGTATAGTAACAGAGCGTGGCACCTACAGCTAGACTTGAACACTTTCAGCTGTTCAGCAGTTTCAGCTGTATTTAGTTGAGCCGAACTGGTCTGCGTTCATCCTGTTTGTTTTTTTGTTTGTTTGTTTGTTTCTGTGTTTATTCTGTTCTGATTTTGTATAAGTGCCTAACGATGTTCTTTACAAGTCTAGTATGGATACAGATCTGAACTGTTCATGTTTAATTTTGTTGCTGCAATCTGTCATTCTCTTTTTAGGTCTCAAAAAAATTTGACTTTGGATGTCATGTTCACTGTTGAGGTTTTTTTTTTTTTTTTTTAATAGTTGAAATTTAAAATAATGATGATTGTTAATACTAACACAAAATGATGTCATGTATAAAAGAAGTCTGTGATTGCTGTCTGGGAAAACCCTTTCTCTGCTCCTGCGTATAGAATTGTCAAGCTCTTTTACAAGGTGAATTTGAGGTGAGTTCTACTTACAGTACATTTGTTTCATTTCCTAGAGCAGTGATTGATAAGAGTGTGACATGTAACTGACCTAATACTTAATAGCTCAATTATTCTAATCCACATTAATTTAGAAGACAGTCAGTCAAGTAAGTTCTTTCTGTATGTGCGTTTGTGTCTTTTTAATGAGCGTTTTAATTCAGGGCGAGGGAGATAAAATGCCATGTGAGAACCTAGACAATCTTTAGTTTAGATACACAAAGGCACTGCTCAGACTTGTAGTCATTTAACTTCTCAGCATTGCCTGAGGATAATTTATGTTGTGATCTATAAGATATATGAGAACTATTATGTATTGTTACGGTATTGATTGTGGTTAATGGACCATTGTTATGTTTTGTTTTGAGATGAATGTAATTTATTTGATGTAGGGCCTTGTTGTTTTAAAAGGCCAGCTTGGTGCCACCTTCCTCTCCTGCTTCACCTGACTTGTGCCGGAAGAGAAAAGCAGGGTGCTTGACTTTGGAAAGTTACAGCGTCCTCAAATGAAAAGCATTAAGCATTACGTCGTATTACACAGTTGTTTGTGAATCTAATGCTTTGATATAATAGTCGTTTGTTTGAGGTTGTGTAACTGTGGCAAAGATCGAGTTTTGTGAAAGAGAATCCTAGCAGTGAGTAATACAGGTAGCCAGCTGAGAGAAGCACTCAACAACCCATGATGCACCAGTGCAGGTCAGGCTGCAGAAGTGTTCATGTTATGTCAAATTAAAGCTAAAACCGCATTTCATTTTATAGTTCAATTTTACGTGCTAATATTTTAGAACATTACTAATTTGTTGATGTGACAGTTCAAACTTGCTACGAATGAAAATGTTTTTGTAAGTGATGTTCTTGTTCTGTTTCTTTTTTTGCTGTTGTTTTTAAGATGGTAGTTTCAAGTATATTTTCCTATTACTGGAAAAATACTTAGTTTCAATGCCTTATTGTCATGGACCATACTATTTAATGATATATATACAGTGTATGTATATATATATATATATATATATATATATATATATATATATATATATATATATATATATATATTAGTCTTAATTTTTTTTCATTAATTCTAATAAATGTTTATACAGATTTATTTCCATTGTCCTAGAGTAAATGCACATTATTTGGAATTTCTTATAAAACAACATACTAGTGCTAAAAATGCAGTGTCATGACTCTGGAGTAGTATGAGCACAGAATGTCCTCCTGTAACACATCGTAACAGATCAAAGATCACCTACATTACTTATAGTAGTGGTTTTGTTTTGGAGATGATAATAGAAATGTTTACTGATTTGTCCATATGTCTGATCCAGAGTCAGAGCACCTCATGTTCTGTCTCACATTACACAGCATATACTAAAAATATGAATGTGTCTCATCATCAGTGTATCAGTGTGTCTCTTGCGTTCTTAGTGTCAGTCTGATGGATAAGAATTTCAGAATGTAATTTATCTCTTGACTGTTGTAGCACATTCTGGACAGGTTTATGACTCGAGGGCTACAGTGCACTCACTACCTTAGTCTGTTCACATGTGATCTTATCTTGCCTTATCTTCTTTGTGTTGCTCTGACCATTTCATGTCTCTTAATATTGTTTCAAAGTTTGTTTGTTTTTATTGTTTGTTTGTTTTTTTGTAAAACAACAGACTGTATTGGCTCTCCATAAACTAAATATAAAATAACTGTGTAGTGAAAGCATTTTGTTTTCTCCACAACTGGAATAAACATATAGGTTTAGAGCCCAAAGATTGCTAATGCAAACAGGATAAAATGCCTGGATATGTTGCTTTCTGATGTGGAGAACATCCTTTCAAATAACAGATGTAATAAGCTAACTTACTTTGTTTTCTGAGCACTACTTTGTTGCTAGGCTTCATTCAACACTACATACAGTACAAGGAAGAATTTACACAGTCAAATTTCATGCAGATCAATTAAGCCACACGTTATAAGAATTTAAAGCTTTTTTTGTTTTTTTTGTGTAATATTAAGTAGGTTATTGCATTTTTTTGGTTCTGTAAACATAAAGTTTGTAAAATATATTGTCACAAAGTGAATAAAATCTTTTAATGACCACGATGTGTTGTATTTTTATGAATATAAGTGGCTTGTCCATGCAAAACACAAATGCCAGGCGAAGATATCACTATGAAGATGGGCATCTTCAGTCATACCATTAATGTCTGAGCAGATAACTGCACAGAATTGTACAGAAAACCTTTTAAATACTTTAATGCTAACAAAAGGTAGTAGGATTAAGAATGCCCTACAAAAAAAATGTTAGCATAAATTTAAAAAGTGCTAAATAATAAAATACATTACTTAATCTTAGCTTGAAGGGGGTAATGTATTTCTTTAGTTTTTCTTTGGCCTTCTCAGTTTTTTATTTTGGTAAACTGCATAGCAAACTCTCATAATATTTACTCATTTCTGTCCTTGATAAGTCTCCTATCCTGTGCTTTGCCTGCACAGGAGGGTGTGTAACTACTATATATGTGTGTGTTTATCGAATAAAATTTAGACTGGTAAAAGAGCAATCATCTGTGTTCTGGCCGTTCTTTGACCCGTTCTCCTGAGCTCAGAGGTGTGTTGCAGACGGACTGGCTTGCATAGAGAAACGAATAAAGAAAAACCCCAACACACTTGGTCTTGGCGCAGCACACCTCTAAATAATGTGGCACATCAGTGTAGTGTGTCCAGTCCAACTACAGCCACTGGCACCCACCAGTTGAGAGCCTGACATCTTTTTCTTCCATGCCAGTTAAACCGCGAGGATGAGTCAACAACCTTACAGTTTAAACAGTAACTACTACCATAGTGCATAAAGCAGACAGAGCATGGAATGTCCTTGAGGGAATATGCAAAGTCAATACATTCAGAAAAGTGTGTAATTTGACCTTTGTGAAGAATTTTGTTTTAGAAGGCAAGAAACCACCACAGCCTTGTGTAGATGTGCTTACTCCCAGTGCACTCAGTTCCTTCCTGGAGCGATTGCTAGTATAAGGTTTTCATAGAAAGCCATTTCAGTTCAGCATTTTGCCTAGGTTTGTACCAAGAGGGCTTAGGGAACTTAAAACATGTGGGGGATATGATCCCTGACTTTAAGCTACATCAAGTTGGATGGATCGAGCTGATGGGATACACACCTCCTGGGGAATGCTGCATGTGACCGGAATAAATGCCCCTTCAGCCTCTTCAGCGGTGAACTAAACCTGACAATCTTAGCACATGAAAAGAGAGGTTTAACAAAAATGAATTTTTCTATCTGAAATATACATTTGGATTCAAACTGGCAGTCTCTTTTCTTTCTCATTCTCTGAAAAAAGTAAAGTAAGGAAGATGATCCACACTTTTTTGAGTCTGACTTTGTCCAAGGGAGAGTTACCTCTGTGGGTTAAGGCAAGAAAATCCTGAATATACTGTATTGTGATTCATATGGTAAGGGGACTAGTAATGTGATAAAGATATAAACAGCAGACATGTGACACATACCAAACTGCTATATGGGACTGATCTAAAACCATTTTCACATGTTGCTGATGCCAGAGTTTAACTAGGGGGTCATTGCTGGCTTAGTAGAAGTCCTAGACGTGACAGCAAACGTAGCATCCTTTTTGGGGGAGTGAAGCTAGTGACTCATCATTGGGCCATGAGCCTAGCAGAGTACAGCTGAGTCATTACATTGCTTTGAAACTCTTTTTCTGAGCTTTTATGCTTATCAGTTGATGCTGGACATGGGAATTTGCAAGTAGCAAGCTGTTTAGGCTACAGTGCTCTGAAGGGTCTGAATCTGCCAGTATCAGCTTTGCTGCACTCAGTGCAGGAGATGTCCTGGTTGGACAGCTGGGTGGCTGGAAATAGAGGAAATTTGACTCAAAGCAGTGGGAATGAGGAGTAAATTGCATGAAGGAAAATCAGCTCCAGAGGTAAATATTGTCGGAAATTGAGTTAATTGAACAGACATCCAACCTGATACAGTACCATAGAAATTGATAGTCTTTTGGGCAAAATAAAAAATATATGATTAAATGAAAGCTGGATATACAAATTTTGACCAAATAAACAGAGTCTTTGCCTGAACCTAGTCAAAATCTTTGGGAGATGCTAAAGTGCTGACTCCCCCTATGACTCCTCACATGGCATGACTGCATGATTTGAAGGTTATTAAAACAGCTAAGAGAAAATAAACCTGGAATGGGACTTTCAAGAAGCATACATGGATATGATGGTCAGGTGTCCATACTTCGAACAATACAGTGTAGTAGGATTTGGCGAAAGAATACTTGCACCTCCATACAGTGTGCATGGGGCATGAGACAAAGGAAAGTGCAAGCTGCATGACAGTGGACGTATGGTAAATACTTTATTGATGCACAAAGTATCTAGGTGATATCCAGGTATCCACCACCAGCAAAATTTAAATAGGGGTTTGAAATTACAGTGAACCCGTAAAATAACGATCTACATCCCTATGAGTTGAAATAACTACAGTGCAGTGAAACTGCAATGAACCAGTGTGAAGTGCCGTGCGCGGTGAAACTACAGCGAATCAACAGTCTGACGAGCATTCACTCTTGCCCTTTTGGAAAGCCTGAGCGTTTCCATAGCAACAGCATCCAGCGCGCTGCTCTTTTTGGCGCGTGTCCTCGATCTTGTTCGCTATTGGACGGCAGCGCCGCGTCCCGCCCCACAGACGTCCATCTCCAAACCCTAAGCGGAAATCCGAGTTTGGAGATCATCTGCACTTCTTCCGCACGGGTTGCGGATGCGGTTTGAAGCTCGTGGCCGCGCCTATCAGGCTCCCGTCGCAGCTCCGTGCATGAGACGCTGATGACGTGCTTCTCCTGGTGCTGGCTACGGAAGCCGAGCAGGGCGAACGGGCGGTAACGCGGCGGCGGCGGCGGCGCTTGTGGGTCTCCACCCGAGAGCATGGCGGCCGCGGATGTGTCGGTGCGCGGAAGAAGAGGCGAAATGAAAACACAGATGAGACACTGTTCTCTCTAAAACTGCGAACACTCGACTGCTTCAAAGACATTTATCTCGTTTTTGTTTTTGTTTAAAATCTTGCAGCTCTGAAATTCCGAGTGAAGCTTTGTTAGCTTAGCCAGTACCGCAGCTAATGTAACTCTGCGCAGGAGTAGCGCCGTTTTCCCCCCCACACTCGGATGATTCAGGACCGTGAGCTCAGCAAATGAAAGAGCCCGAGCTGTCTAACGCAAAGACGCTGGAAACCGTGCAGCAGCAGCCAGCAGACTGGGTTGCGATAAAAGTGGACCGCGATAATGCGCCGCTTCGTCTCCGTGTCGTTGTTCGAGCTCCGCGCCTTTGTGCGCCGCTTGTTTACTTCGTTTAGCTAAAAGCAAGCAGGGCGCTCAGGAGCAGCATGGGACCCGCTCCGTCACTGGCACTGTAGCTAAAACACAGCTTTGCCTTTTATTACTTGTTTTAAATGACGAGTCCCGGGTGCTAGTGCGCGTTTCTGTGGTTTATTTCCTCTCCCCCTCCTTTCCTTGCCTTCTTTAACGCTCCGTTCAGAGCTATGCGCGAGTACAAGGTGGTGGTGCTGGGCAGCGGCGGCGTCGGCAAGTCCGCCCTCACCGTGCAGTTCGTCACCGGCACGTTCATCGAGAAGTACGACCCGACAATCGAGGACTTCTACCGCAAGGAGATAGAAGTGGACTCGTCGCCGTCGGTGCTCGAGATCCTGGACACGGCCGGCACGGAACAGTTCGCCTCCATGCGCGACCTGTACATCAAGAACGGCCAGGGCTTCATCCTGGTCTACAGCCTGGTGAACCAGCAGAGCTTCCAGGACATCAAGCCCATGCGGGACCAAATCATCCGCGTGAAAAGGTAGCGGCCGGAGGAACCGAGCCTGCAGTGCACTGACTCAGCACTGATGGGTTCTGCAGTAGTGCTTTACTGCTGGAGCTCCCTCTCTCTCTCTCTCTCTCACACACACATTCGTATATATATATATATACACACAGACATATGTATAGGTATTTTCTTTACTGACAAATAAGATTTGAATGGCATCACACCTTTACCTTCCTATTATTTACATCACATCCTCAGGGGAAGACTCATGATCCTTGGGCAGTGATTTAGCTGTAGCGTCACCCACATAGTAAGGTCTACTGTTGAATTTGTGAAACACTTTGCTTTGCCTTCAGGACTGATCATTGTATGATTAACTACCAGACCTGCTCAAGATGGCAACCACACAATGAGACATGGAAAGCAAATAGTGTCTGATGTTTCCCACTGTGAGCTGGTCAAACCCTACCCTACCCCCCCCCCCCCCTCTTCTAGACCTTCTGAGGTGTGTGTGTCCTATAATGATATGGATTGTGATCCCATATTTTGACATTGTTTCCAGAGTTTGTGTTATACATTGAGGTTTTCGTTTCTAATAATTTTTTTCTCCAATGATTCTGTCTAACATTTGCATGTAGGTTTTGACCGCTCTTAGCCGTATATCAGCTGATACACATGACTAAGAACTATAGTCATGGAGCAGTTAGCGCGATCTTATAGCAGTTAGTTGTTGTATAAAACAAACGTAAGTTAGATTAGATTAGATTCAACTTTGTCATTGTGCAAAGTACATGTGCAGAGCCAATGACATGCAGTTAGCATCTAACCAGGAATGTACTGTATAAGTGGCTTATTTACAATAAATAGCTGTGGTAAATAAAAGTGTGGGGCCCTCCAGCTGTCTGTTGTGTTGTGCAATGTGTTGCCTTAGTTTCAAAATACATTTTAAGGTGGAGGTTTATTTCTCACCAACTTTGTGTTTCTTGATCTTATCTCGCCAAGACTTTTTTTATTTAAATACTTCATAATGACATGTAGCGCAACAGGCTGATAGCATTCAACAGAGCAACGGAATAAAAAAGGCTAAGTGATGTGAAAAGATATTTATAGAGATATGTAAAAAGATATGTTTAGAGATGACCACTGTTTTTTGTTTTCTGTTTGTTATGAAGACATATTCATGATAAAACTTTAAACTAAAAATAAATAGGCCTGTGTTAGCAAAGTTGTTACATTGGAGGAAAGGTAGAATACACAAATATAATGCACAAATATATTCCAGCTACATGTGGTGGTGTGGTTGGCTTGTGGAGTCTTGTGATGTTTTGTGATGGGCTTATAGACCTGTGAGCTTTGTTTTGATTGGCTTGTGGAGCCGGTCACTGTTTTTTGATTGGCTCATAGGGCTGTGAACTGTGTTTTCATTGGCTCATTGAGCCTTTCGGGTGTATTGATTGGGCCGTAGTGTTGTGCTCCGTGTTTTGATTGGCTCATGGAGCTGGGTGTCATGATTTGACCTTGTGTTCTTTTGCAAATGAAAATCAGCACAGGTTGAGATATTTCACAGTGTGAGGTCGGAATTTGTCATCTGTTAACTGCAAGTGTGGATTAGGTATTACAGGTGACTTGTTGACATGACTGACACAACAAGGTCAAAAGTTTACAGCAAGGTTTTGTTTTGATATATTTTTGGGATTAAATTATGGGATGCAGTACTAAATCATATAAATAAGTCGATGTACTCAATTTCGCTACTCTGTAAGGATGCCAAGAGCTCCGAACTGGGACTTGTGGCTGGAGCTGCAAATAGTACAAACTGTTGATGGGTCAAACGTGACATGCACAGAATTGCTACAGACATTCAAAACCGTGCTTGTGGTTTGTAATGCAAGCAATCTTCAGTAGGAGTGTCTGATAGCATTCCCACTTTTCTCAAACTTGCTGACTTCCATCACATAAAAATCGAAGCTTCTTAATTGTTGCAGTGGTTGTGTTTACTGTTAACACTAGGATTATATGAGAAATGATGTCATCAGCCTATAACCTCTGGAGGGGTAGTGTTACATGATGGGGAAATTCCAGCAGCTGTGGATAGCTCTGGATTCAGATTAATTGACATACTGTGTTGCTTGCTGAAAAGCGTTATAACATGTGCAGTACATGGCTGTGTGTAGACACAGATACTGCCACATGTGCATTTCACAGCTGGAAGTACACAAGAAACACTGGAAGTGCTTAGGCTCCCTTGTAAGAAAGGGTGTGTGTTATGCAGTTGTGAAAGTCTTATGTTTTTTATCTATTAATAGAGTGGCTGTTTCTTTTGCTCAGGGTTTATGAAATCATAATGAGCTCCATAGATTTTTTCTTTTCTTTTTTTTTACAGTGTTACAGTAGAATGTGTATTTTTAGTCCACAGAGACTCTAAACTTTGTGACATGCTGTCTTTTACTGTGTTAACAGCACTGACAGCCAGATGTACGGACTATTCATAGATGTAGCTGGACCTTATGCCTAGACTGTCTGTCATCAGTAGTCTTGGCAGAGCATTATCAGGCCGACTGTACAATGTCATTTATGCAAATTCATTGCTTGTCATTGACTTGGATTGGAAGGCCTTGTTTGAAGCGTTTCAAATGTCCAAATGCAGAAAGTATTTTTTCCACAGTGTATGGTTAAAATTGTGCATACCTTAAGCAATACACATCAAATCTCTCTTGCTGCCATTTAAATGTATTGGAAATGTGCCATTCATTTGATACCTAGCGCAAGTCTGGTTCCCCAGTCTTCCTTATCACACAAGTTACTATTTCTGATGGTAAAGGGTGCCACATGCTTTTTCTGAGATGCGTGATGCCAGGCTCCACGTTTTTTTAAACTGCTGCTCTTACTTCATCACAGCGTAGCATAAGCACAAAGGACAGTGCTAACTGCAGCCTTCCACATACACGACCACACTGATGTCCACAGAGGGCTAGTGTCACTATGGCAGGGCACACAGAAGTATATCATCCCTCCTGTGCGTAGAGCACGAGCAGTTTGTGGATTCAGAGCAAAGGTTCTAAGAGTTCAATTCGGAGGAGGTTTGACAAGAAAAAGGTGTGTTTATACTCGGGTATTTTCCTCCATGACTTTTTTTCTGCTGTTTTCAGTCCAGGATTTCATCAAAGAGATGTAGACTAAACGACAAATTTTAAATCTCGATGCTCCTGTCCCAATTTTAGGAAGTGACAAAGCTAAATGCACTCAGTGACAAAAGAACCAGAGTCCAGAATGTCCAGACATTCATCTTAAAATCAATCGTAACATTTGCGTTTGTGTTCTGTTTTTAGTAAGGAAAACATTCTAAGCTCGGATCAGATACATCAGAAATGTAGTTCAGAGCAACCTGCTTGATCACAGTCCATGTTCTTGCATTGCATCTTTTCCTTGGTTCTCCTCAGCGACAATACACAACACTGTGTGTTTTTAGAGGCTACACACGTGGACAAAATTGTCGGTACCCTTCGGTCAATGAAAGAAAAACTCACAATGGTCACAGAAATAACTTTAATCTGACAAAAGTAATAATAAATAAGAATTCTATGAATGTTAACCAATGAAAGTCAGACATTGCTTTTCAACCATGCTTCAACGGAAATGGAACAGGCCTGGACAAAAATGATGGTACCCCTAACTTAATAGTTTGTTGCACAACCTTTTGAGGCAATCACTGCAATCAAACGATTCCTGTAACTGTCAATGAGACTTCTGCACCTCTCTGCAGGTATTTTGGCCCACTCCTCATGAGCAAGCTGCTCCAGTTGTCTCCGGTTTGAAGAGTGCCTTTTCCAGACAGCATGTTTCAGCTCCTTCCAAAGATGCTCAATAGGATTGAGGTCAGGGCTCATAGAAGGCCACTTTAGAATAGTCCAATGTTTTCCTCTTAGCCATTCTTGGGTGTTTTTAGCTGTGTGTTTTGGGTCATTGTCCTGTTGCAAGACCCATGACCTGCGACTGACACCCAGCTTTCTGACACTGGCCAGCACATTTCTCTCTAGAATCCCTTGATAGTCTTGAGATTTCATTGTACCCTGCACAGATTCAAGACACCCTGTGCCAGATGCAGCAAAGCAGCCCCAGAACATAACAGAGCCTCCTCCATGTTTCACAGTAGGGACAGTGTTCTTTTCTTCATATGCTTCATTTTTCCGTCTGTGAACATAGAGCTGATGTGCCTTGGCAAAAAGTTCGATTTGTCCATAGGACATTCTCCCAGAAGCTTTGTGGCTTGTCAACATGTAGTTTGGCATATTCCAGTCTGGCTTTTTTATGATTTGTTTTCAACAATGGTGTCCTCCTTGGTCGTCTCCCATGTAGTCCACTTTGGCTCAAACAACGATGGATGGTGCGATCTGACACTGATGTTCCTTGAGCATGAAGTTCACCTTGGATCTCTTTAGAAGTCTTTCTGGGCCCTTTTTTTTTTACCATTCGGATTATCCGCCTCTTTGATTTGTCATCAATTTTCCTCCTGCGGCCACGTCCAGGGAGGTTGGCTACAGTCCCATAGATCTTAAATTTCTGAATAATATGTGCAACTGTAGTCACAGGAACATCTAGCTGCTTGGAAATGGTCTTATAGCCTTTACCTTTAACATGCTTGTCTATAATTTTCTTTCAAATCTCCTGAGACAACTCTTTCCTTCGCTTCCTCTGGTCCATGTTGAGTGTGGTACATACCATGTCACCAAACAACACAGTGACTCCCTGGAGCCCTATATATAGGCCCACTGACTGATTACAAGATTGTAGACACCTGTGATGCTAATTGAATTAACATGTCCCTTTGGTCACATTATTTTCAGTATTTTCTAGGGGTACCATCATTTTTGTCCAGGCCTGTTCCATGAGTTTATTTTTTTAAATAATTCTGTTGAAGCATGGTTGAAAAGCAATGTCTGACTTTCATTGGTTAACATTCATAGAATTTTTTTTTAATTATTACTTTTGTCAGATTAAAGTTATTTATGAGACCATTGTGAGTTTTTCTTTCATTGACCGAAGGGTTCCAACAATTTTGTCCACGTGTGTATGGAGCAGGCAGTGTAAGGGACGGGTCATTAGCACCAATGAAATGGGATTTTTTTATTTTTTTATTTTTATTTTTTTTAATGCTTTGGTCTGATCTGAACATGACGCTGGGTTGTCTGGTCAGGTTTAGGACCAAAGGTTGATCTTAGCTTTTTCCATCCTCCTTAGCTTGTGTGTATCAGTAGAGTGGTTATGTATTATAAATAAGGTGTGTGTGTGTATCCCTGATTCAATGTGAATCTGGGCAGTGGCAACAGAGAGAGCTGCAGTGTGCCTCTGACAAACCTCACTCGTGCAGCAGGAGTAGCTGATTGTAGGTAGTTGTAAGCTAAAAATCCATGGATATCATATCGGATTATGTGCTGATATCTGTTTACACGTGCACACAGCTGTGTGTATGTGTGTGTAATCCTATCCATGTTAATACTTTCATGTACTATCCAAAGATAATCTGTCATGCTATATACAATGCGTTGGTAGAACATATGTAATGTACAGTATATGTTGGAACTGGGAATTAGCAGGGACCACCTCATACGATGTTATCACAATAGGGACCAATTCGGTTTGAATTGCGATTCCGTAAGTATCATGATTTTACAAAAATCTTGATTTGATGTTCTTATTTTTTCAGGGTTTGTTATAAACCAACTTAGCAAATAATTTGCTCCTACCTCACATGACACTGTGCTGCCTACCTATGAGCAACAAATTTGAAGCACCTGTAGGATTATAGTGGAACTGCAACAGTTTACCACCTAAAATGCAAAACAAATAGAATTTTTTAAATAGATTTTGGAGTCCATGTGTATGTAGAATTGCTACTGAAAAGAATTCTTATACTTAACAATTGATTTTCCCCCTATCTCTAGTGTTCAAATATGCATATTATTTAATGATATAACCAAGATGAAATGGAGTTAATTGGATTTTTGGAGGTTTGGGAGGTTTGCTAGTGAAGCTCTTTCTCAAACATACTCGCGCGCACACACACACACACATGCACACAAAGATCACAATATTCTTCAGCATGCAGTTGTTCTTGTCCTGTGCATGTTTTCTTTTTTCTTTTTTTTTTAAATGTAGCATCTATAGAGGAGCAGTTTGTTTTCAGTCAACCTCCCAGCATGGCTAGACTGCTGTGAGCTCTATTCTGCTGCTGTGCAGGGCACTATAAACCCATCTGAAGCTCAGAAATACTACCCGAGGGCAAGTTATTACCTTTTCCTTTATCAACCATATAGTAGCAGTCTTTTTTATCTCGTCTAACTGAAATCATTGGAGAGCATCTGCAGGATGTCACTCGTAATTTCTATTATTGTTTTAGATGTAAATGGTTAATACTCAAAGTGAGATTGAAATACTTGAAAATGTTTATATTTATTTTAAAAGCTCGGTAGCCATTGAGACAACAATTTAGCTGACACAAGAACATTATTGTTTGTGTTCAGGGCGCTACATTTAGACGCTTCTTCAATACATTAATATGAAATGAATAAACACAGAGTACGTTTGAGGTGTATTTAATTAAGTTATCTCTCACATGAGGTCATGCTTTTGTGCTAAGTATCAGCACAGATCTATTGCAGTTTTAAAACAGTTTCACAAAAAACATTCATTACCGACAGATTATGATCTGTTTATTTAACCAGTTATTTTTGCCAACACATACCTTCCACGCCTGCGGCACTAAGTAAGTGCGGCTAGAGGAGCTGTATGAATAAAATGACAGTTAGCGACTATAAGAATTATTTTAATAAAACATGCAGAATTAACCATGGAGGTGGTGGAAAGTCCTGTAAATCTCGTAAGTTTCTCTTTAAGTATTTCCACTTATTACACTTTGGAAGAGCAGCTCAGTTGGCCTCCAGGTTCTGGGGTTAAATCTGAAAGGCCATCAAATGGAAAGTTAATGCGCTATGTAAGGTGTACAATCCACTTGCCCCACACACACCAAGTAGTGCTCTCGATCAGGTGTTAGAGAGGGATTTGGGATTTAGCCTTGCGCTACAAGCTAGTAAGCTTTGTAGCTCGCCTAAGTCTTGAATAAAACATGGATGGTTCAGAGGCAATTCAGAGTGACTTGGAAGCAGTTATTAAGTGTTGTTTAAGATGACGTAACATGATCAGATGTGGTGAAATGTGCTTCTGTGGCTGATTTTGACTGTGGGACAGTGCTGACCTGCGTTCACCCATGTTGGCGACAGTTAGTGTAATTAACAATTGTTAAAACATCTGTGACACGGAGTGAGGCATATAGTGAAATGTCCCAGTGCTGTCGTGCTCTATATCAGCACTTCGATTCATATGAGATTTCTCAGTCGGAACTAACAGTTGTATAATCTTTCTAAGAAGGCACATTAAATTATTTATTTAAATATTGTAGCAAATCCATTTTTTAATAGCAAATTAGTATACATTTTATTCTTTTTAATGATGAATGGGTGCTAAACGAGGTAATTCATGGAACAAATTCCTTCTGGATTTTCTCATGATTTTTCAGTGACTACATCTCGGATGAAATTCCTGTGGCGTTCCAAGAGTGCTGATATTTAGTATAACATGACACTGTTGGAATCACTCCACTCGTCTCCGTTTGCTCCATAGTAATCCAATTCTGACAATAGCTCATTACACTGACACCCTTACTACACTTTTACACTATGGCCCATCAGGCAGTCTGTGCGTTGGTATGGCAGCATGCAATGCTTTATCCAGCTGTGGCCTCTTTGGGAATTATCTTTCTTGATGGTAAAACTAAACAATATATTTGTCCATATTGTGCCTGACATTTCAGTTAACCAGTATTCATTTCTTGATTATAGAAGTCTTGACTATAAAAGCAATATCAGCACAGATGTGATTACCTGTGGCCCGTAGCCAAATCACAGTTTTGCTGACGTTCATTATAACAGCGCTCTTGCTAATGCAATATTGCTCAAACAGCTCACTGTTGTGTTAGAAACTGTGTAGTGAGCACATGTACAGTAAGTAGGAAAGCATTTGGGATTCATTCAGTTGAATTGAATAGTCAGGTTTCCTCGCAGATCTTGAACGTGGGTCAAGTGAGATGTTTAGAATCCTGCTGCGTAGCAGGAAAAAACGAAAATAAATCAGTAGGCAAATGAAGAGCATGTTGCAATCCTGATCCTGAGTTTTGGCTGCAAGGTGGACCAGGATCGAACTGCATTTCATAAGCTTTAGCTTTGTATGGGCTTTAGTATTGATGATCTATCAAAAATGCAAAAATGTATGAGCCATGGGCTCTCTAGCGAACAGGCAATATAAATATATTTGCTGATGGGCTCAATAATGTACAAGTGCATTCACTTATTACACCTTTCAACTGATTAAAATGTCATTACAATTTCTTAAGGAGTTTGATAGCCACAGTTTCAGGACCATTTCTCTCTCATTTCCTCACCCCTGTGTGTGTGGACAAGACGGTTGTAATCAGTAATAAGCAGTGACTGGGCTTTTCATTCTGATGGCCACCATCTTAGCACATCACAACCACTCCCCCTCCTACTCTTTCCCTGCTGTATTTTCCCACAGAAGCGCACACACACACACACACACACCAAACACCAAACAACCGCATGAAAGACTGCTCTCAAAAACCACTGCCATGTCCACACGCCCTCACTGCACACACTGCACAGCACAGCGATCAGTCCACCACTATAATCAGTGATTTATTTAAAGAGCCACATCGTGGGAGTGTATGTATGTATGCGTGTGTGTGTGTGTGTCTGAGAGACAGAGTAAGAGAGAGAGGACAGGATTTTGTGCGTGTGTGGGTAAAAATAGTTAGTGCTAAGGCCTGATTTTCACACAGCCTCTCTCACACCCACACAGCAATCTCTGAGTGTCTGTCCTGTCATAAATTCAGTGGTTTAGTAACACAGTGCTCAGAGCTGAGGTTTACTTGTAAAGGACATGAGAATGTGATTGTTTTGTGTGAAGGACCTGTTGGGTTGTGGCTTTCTTTTTTTATTATTATTATTACTGACCCACCGTTGTGTAGTGTAGTGCTTCTATTTATGTCAACTAGGACTAGACAAGCCTCTTGCCACTGCACAGTCCAATTTGACATTCGAGAAGTAATTTACATCACCATAGCAACCATAGACAAGACAATGTTATTTTTTTTTCTTTAGGAAGTAGAATTTGTTGGACTTTTACCAAAGTAAAATCGCCAGCTCACATCTCCACAGTCAACAGTTTGATCCTGAGCTCAGGTTACTCTGTGTCTGAGATTTGTATCTTTTTTCCCCATGTTGTGTGGGATTCTTCTACATTCTCCAGTTTCTGCACAGGGTCACTGGGATGTGTGGTGCCATGCAATGAGTTGGTGTCCCGTCCAGGGTGTGTTTCATCCAGGTCTACCAGCAGCTTCACCACGATAAACAAATGACTGAAGTTTTTTTAATTAATGGTTGAGCACATGATTTTGAATGTATAATGCCCCCGAGTCAGTCAGTGAGTTAAAATCCCCACTTGGGGGGAAAAAAAACATTTGGAAACATTTGTTTTATGAGAAAATGTCCTGTTTCATCATTAAAATGGGAATGCTTCCACAGAGACTCTGCTAACATCACATGCTCTAAACATTATGCTGAGACTGCTCGTACACTCCTCTCGAACAGGAAATGACCAAGAAAAGGAGAATGCAGTCCATAATAAAACAGCATGCTCATGGTTTAACAGTGCCAAGACTTTGCCCACTTCCTTACACTGATCACTGATGCAGTCTCCGATCCCAGCTCCCCTTCAGTACACGCAGACCTGACCAACACATCGCCACACCACAGCGTGTCTGCGTGTGTTCGTGTGCGCGCTCTCTTCACAGCATGGGGCATGACTTAATGGCATGAATATTTCATACAGTACAACCAGAGCCTAATGAGAGCTGAGAAGTCCATTTTGTTGTCATACTGTTTGTTCTGTCTGACGGGAGGCTGAGGAGGAGGATGAGATAGGCGTTACCACTCTGCTGCTCTGTGCATCTGAAATGAGTATACCATTAAAGCAAACTGTTAAACCCTCAGTCATTTCTCTTAAGATTACAGCCTCGAGGAGCATTAATGCCGTTGCCCTGCTGAGTTCTCATTCTCCCTGCATCACTGTGACAAGAGTGCGATTTATTTATTTATTTATTTAATGATCTACCCGACTTTGTCTTTGTGTGATGTACGGATATCTTTCCAGGCATCTGGCAGCTATTTCACACATGCACCATTTAGTTGTCCTCTTTGGTGCAGTTTGTTTAGGCAGATGAGACGTGCAGCGATCGCGCTTGGGTGCCGACCAAAACAACCGGTCCCTGACCGTCTGAACAAGTTGCCCACGGTCTGGTTCCAAGAGAACTTTTTCACGAGATCATTGTGGTGAGAAAGTGATTCAGCCGAACTGCGCATCAACAAGGCCGTGTATCTTGGTTATAGATACGAACCGTTAAACCGACCTGTGAGGAAGAAGCTGAGAAAAGTTCTGTGAAAATAACTAAAATAGAAAAAGGCTGAATGTAATTTAATTTTGAATAAATTTGCTTAAATTATTTATGTATCAAAATATTTAATGTATTTTCACTCTAGCTTTGTGTTTTATTTTTTTAAATACGTTTCCTTGCATGTTTTCAGCTATACATATTAATCCTTAGCCCTCCTTTTTTTGTTTTTGTTTTTTTGTTTAAGTAAGGAGAGCAGTGTGAAATCAAACCAAAAATTATTTTTTGGATTCTGACCTAGGAAACAGTTTTATATGTGTGAAAGCTTATTTAACGCTGTTACACTCATCATAAGATGGAAATATAATTACATGTATATGGCAGTAATAATTTGGTCTGTATTGTTTGTGTATTGTTTTGTTCACATGAGACTAGTTGTTCTTTGTAATGTAAAGCAATATAATGCAAAGGATTAAGGGTAACAGTCGCTTCATGTGTCACCATAGGTCAGATCATTTGGCAACACTGTGTTTGTGGGAGTAGCTGATTGGACTATGCTCATATTACCAGCCTGATGTGACTCAATTCGATTATTTCTGATTAGTTTTTCCCCTAATGTGACACCGGTCTAATTTTTTTTGCCCGTCTAAACTGGGCTGTCGGATCAGATGTGAGTCACTTTCGTCCTAGATCAGATATGTTTCTGATATGTGGTCATGGGAATTGAATGAGAATTTTTTTTTGTCTCTGTGCATGCATGGTTCACTCACTGACAGCCAGCACCTGCACTGTGTGGATTTTATAGAAGGGCTAGCAACATTAAAGTCAGATAAAAGTTACTAATGAATGTGAACCGTCATGGCACGCAAATCTGACCTGACCAAAAGAAAATCGGTATTGAACAATGTGGCTTGTAAACATAGCTTTAGAAGATAATACCAACACTTAAATTAATTGCTAATATTTTTCGTAATTCTTCTCACTCTTAAAAAAAAAAATGATTTAAACCAATAAGAGAGAATCTATAATTTCCTTTGTGCTCTCCAGACTCATCTATGGTGAATTTGTTTGAATCTTGTTTTGATATTTTTAATACGGATAGTGTCAGCTAACCTCCATGTTTTTTTGTTTTTGTTCCCTAGGTATGAGAAGGTGCCGGTGATCCTGGTGGGAAATAAGGTGGATCTGGAGAGTGAGCGGGAGGTGTCGGTGAACGAGGGTCAGGCTCTAGCAGAGGAATGGGGCTGCCCCTTTATCGAGACCTCGGCCAAGAGCAAGACCATGGTGGATGAACTGTTTGCCGAAATCGTCCGACAGATGGACTACGCAGCGCAGCCAGACAAAGACGATCCCTGCTGCTCCTCCTGCAATATACAATAACCCTCCATCATGAGGGCTCGTGCTAACACTCCCACACACACGCACACATGCAAACATATACACACTGCACAAACATGCAGGCACAGTCATATACATTTACACAAAAGACTCACATTTCAGTAGGTGTTTTTTCTGGTGCATCAGTTTTCTCATAGTGTAATTCATTCTGGCGTATAAATGTCCGAATGAGATGTTTTTCGTCACTTTACCTGACTGACTCACAAAAAGTGCACTGGCCTTATGAGTGAGTACTTCTTGATGGAGTAGGAGTCTACACCACTCCTGAGGTTTGTTAACACTATTTAGCCATTTTTTTTATTCTTAAATTGTTTTCTGTTGACTTGACCCATTTTGATTAATTATATGTTTCTAATCATGTAACTTAGACAGAGCTCTAATAGCCAAGGGATTGACTTCCACAACCTCAACATTGAACTTTAATAAAAGATTGAATAGAGGTAGAGAAAGATAGGATGAAACACCTACTCAAACACTACCAAAAATTCATTTTAAACAACACCTTTCCCCTCTTCGGTCTTAGTTATTCTGAAGGATGGCATTGTGGACAATTCTGTATTATTATTATTTTTCCTTCAACATCAGTATGATGATGTGTATCAGTTGTGTGTGTGTGTGTGTGTGTGTGTTCTTTTTCTGGGAGATGATGACGGGACTCTTACCACAGAAAACCCTTTCAGTTTCTGTGGAGATTTCATCATCCAGCATTTCAATTTTGCTTCTGAGTTGGGTTAAACATTCTTCACATTGTGCCATCAAACTCCACTCTAGTGCTAGCATTTCACAAAAAAAGGGTGCACAGGGAAAAACCAATTTCAAGCCGTAATGAAAATAATGCATAGTGGTGGTGGTGGTGATGATGCCGGTAGTCTAATTACAAATGTGGACGTTGCCAGTTCCACTCCGGCTCCTCCTTCCTGTGGGCCTGTGGACTGTGTGCATGGCCTGAAAACTGAACCGCTTGAAGCTGATTTAAAGAGTTTGAGCCAAAAACGACGATCACTCCGGTCAGACCAGAGCAGCGAGGTGCTGTGTATTCATTGTTGATTTTATATTTTTTTATGTGAACATTTACTCTCTCCTTCCTGAATGAATGGTGACACTCTTTTATTTGGCACCTCAATAAAGTGTGTTCAACACATCATGATTGTTCCGATCCTTTAATAAAAGTTTTAAGTGTAGGGAAAGCAAATTTACATAAAATCATGTATGTGGACAAGCTGCCTTTCTATTTTTTTTTTTTTTTTTTTTTTAGTAATATTTTAATTGCTACATGTGGGTGTCTGAAAATTCGTTATTCGTATGATCAGATGATGTCGGTGTGTATCTGTGGGCATATTTTATATACAAGGGGTGTTCAAGTCAAAGTCGGGAAGTTTCTTATGAATGAGGGTGTAAAACCAGCTGACATTTACCAAAGACTTCAAGTAATCATGAGGCTCCTAGCTGCAGTAAAACATTTAAATATGGCAAACATTTTAAAGAAGGCAGTAGGTCCGAGAATGACGATACCAGCTGAGGTGGCTTGACAGAAGAACACAGTAGAAAGTAGAGAACTTGTGGCCAATAATACCATCAACTTGCGGAGGGGAGGCACATGTCTGTGAGAACTATATACACTCACAATCATTCACCAACACCACTTGCATGTTACAGGAACTCAGCCGGGAGCTATTGCCACATCTCCCATACGCTCCTGACCTCGCTTCACGCCATTTCTGTGTGTTTGTGCCATTAAAGGAGTTCCTGGGAGGCCAGCGTTCTAGACGTCAAGCGAGTAGTCTGATCATGGCTCCAGCATACAGAGAAAACTTTCTACCTTAATGATATTAAAGCACTAGTGTTCACTCTGTTCTGTTATTCAGTACGATCAGAAGACCCGGTTTGACTTGAACGTTTTTCAGATGTTAGTGGAGAACAGATCCAAATGTCCAAAGATCCATTTGATAGTTCTGGCATTATTTTGACATGTATCTGGTCCTCATGAAGAAAACTGATTTTTATAATATCTGTGGCTTTCATTTATTTAAAAAAACTTGTAATATTCCATTTCTGGGATTAAGTTAAGGATAAGATTTTTTTTTTTTTTAAGGAAATCCTTTACTAATATATTAAGACAAATCTGTATTTGTATGTGTGTGTGTGTGTAAGCCAGAGGTATATATCCAATTTTTAAATATTTGGGGGTGTCTTTATTTTATTCTTTTACACACACATTCACACACAAACAGATTTCCACATTTAGTGATGGGATTCAGCTTCAGATTCGAATCTCACAGATAAAGTGTTTGCAGCACTAACAGCTAATGGGAAAAACTGATAAAAACCGAGTATGTGTCAGAGGGTCCAAAAGCGCTCTGGTTGTAAAATATAAGCCCCATTTAGCATGTTTACACTAACAGTAACAGTTCGACCGTGTCACAGATGGCGAGAGTGATCGAGGGTGAAAGAGACATGTCAATGTCTCTTCCGAGACAGTAGTGGTAGTAGATTTGAATGTGTGCAGTCAGGATAGTCTATTATATTAGATGTCCTTTGTATTGAGACAAAAGCAGGTGCAGTGCAGGAGCCATGTGTGCAAGCTGCTGATGACATTTTACAACATTTCTTTGACCTTGCTACTTCTCTTTGAAGTTAGTTTTGACATCATTACCGTTTTATATGTCTGCTAGCTGTCCGATTGTCTGTCTGAGGTTCATGTTAGAATGGCATTTCATGAACAAGCGGCTGAATGTTTGTATTGATATCAAATTACCATTGTAACCAGCAGATGAATTAAATACATTTTGTAATAGGTCCAAACAGGGTCAAGGTCATGTCAAGGTCATATATATCCGAAATAGATTTTCTTCAGTTGCCTCCTTGTTGTTTGAAGTATTTATAAAAGTATTTCAGGCAAAAAAAAAAAAAAATTGTAACAAGAAGGACATGTTGGCGGTAGAACTGGATGACCCAGTTGCCATCCTGTTTAATTTGCTGTGGATTTTTTTGGGCAAAACCATCAATTTAAACTGCTGAGATCAAATTTATAGGTGGATTTTGAGAAAAATACGAACCTTGAGAAATAAATCTGTGCCTGAAATCCATCCTTTCTGTCTTAAAAAAAGAAAGATGCACCATAAATATCTGTTGGTCAACTTTAATTTTAAACATCAAGTCCTCTGAGTGGTGAAACAGTAGAGCAGCGAGTACAATGCTGGCCTGCGTCAAGCCCGTGCTCAGGTTACTAGCTGTGTGGAGTTTAGCCACGTCACCATGTCTGAGTGGGTTTTCTTGGGTTTCTCCAATATGCTTCCACCTCCCAAAGCAATGCCAGTTCTCAGCGGGTGTGAATGGATTTATCATTGTATCCCATCACATGACGTGCTCTTACTGAAGATGAACAAATGAATGAGGTTCTCTTAGTCTTTGTCTTAGTCCAAGTCCTTGTGTATATCCTAGCTGACAACTGTGACATTGAAAATATCCCATAATGACCGAATTTGTTATCCACAGTAGCGTCATGGTCAGTACATGCTTTTGGCTGCAGTGTTTTTGTGAGTGCTTGAATATGTAAACTAGACTGACGGGACGGGAAACATTGCCTGCTGGTCAAGTGTCGGTGAAGATGTCACTTCAAATTCCAGTTGACCTACAGACTTTTGAAGTGTATGCATTCTACAGTGATAATGAATACCCATGAATAATAATGTTAAATTAGAAGCAATAGTGTGTTTTTGGCTTATTAGTCAGATTGGGCCACACGCTGTAATGTCTGATGCAAGATGTTGAGTTGATTATTGTGGACAGCTTTATTTTCATTATTAATAACTATGCCCAAAGCAAGCTCCATGAGGACATGGTTTACCAAGGGTGCAGTGGAAAAACCTTGACTGGACTGCACAGAGACCTGACCACAGAGCTCCATAGACCTCCATAAGATCAACATCAGTGTCTGATCACAATAATGAAGTCCCCACAGCCACTTCCCAAAGTCCACTGGAAAAGCCTTCTATATACATATATAATAAGGACGCAAGGGCAAGCATGCCTAATGGGATATTAACACACGTGGCTTGTTAGGTGTCCACAAATGTGTGGCCATTATTCAATCTGGGAGACATAATGAAATCTCAGCATTAGTTTCATTCTCTACATTTTATTTAATAAAAGATTTATGTACTGTACTGTATATCCCAGTTAACCTTAAATCTCAAATAGAACACTTTCCAACAAATTTCCAAGCTGTAGTGTTGCTTTTCTGTTCTTTTTGTAGTGTCCAAGCTAGCACCCTTTAAAGCATCAGAGCTTTCAAACACGGTGGCTTTTTCTGAATCGAACCGATCTGGTTATGTCCAGCATCTAAACACAACAGTGGTTTCCGTTGGTTCCAACCCATTCATTTAACACAAACGTGGTCAGTGCTGTGGTGTGTTTTCAGTCAATGTCTGCACAAGCGTTGAACAGTTAAAACCAGCGTTCAGCCAACTGTCGCAATATTTATGTGCGAATTTAAAATACGAGGTCAGGACACAAAATTGTTCTAGGTCTGCGTAAACACGTCGGCCTACACCAAAAATATCTGGAAATGAAAGGTCAGATTATTGACACATGCTTCTTTTTCTGTCATTTTTTTTTTCACTCCAAACTGTAAAAAAAAAACGTTTGAATTGACTGTTTTAGAGAAATGTTTTTAGAGGCAAAAATTTTCCTGATGGATAAGAGTTGTGCATCTTTTAAGTATTTTCACATATTCCACTTTGCCAGAGAAAGCGGTCATAAATCTATTGGCATTGTGCCTGATTTGTTCAAGGAAACTTCTGCTGTCTTTCATACAGTATGTTAAGAGTCATCATGTCATATTGGTGCATGTACACACCGGGGGGGTTGATGCAGGTATTTTGAATTTGTGTATTGTGTGTGTGTGTGTGTGTGTGTGTGTGTGTGTGTGTGTTGTGGTGAAGATGCACAACCTGAGCCTGGAAAAGCATTTTAGGCTTTCAAGCAGGACGAATGAACTGTTGTTGTTTTTTTTCATCTTGGAGAAAATCCTCTCTTTTGCTATTAACCTGTATACAGTCTATAGCCGGTGTTACAGTACAGTATATTAACTGCATTATAGTTGCTCTGTGCATTCATTAAAGGGTAGAATGGTGCATGTTACAGCTCTATTCTAATTCCATTCCCAGTTTGATTCTGAGCTTGGATTACTGTCTGATGTTTTTCCAGTGTCCATGTAGGTTTCCTTCAGGTCCTATGATTTCCTCCCACTGTCCTACATGTAGCTAAATATGGCGATGCTAAAAGTGTGACTTTATGTGAACATCCAGTAATGCCCTAAAATTTCAAGTCACCCTTTTTAGGATCTATTCCTTCACCATCCTCAGTGTTCCTAGTGTCGACCCTGGCCAGGCTAAAGCTCTTATTGAATCTGAACAAAAGGTATTGCTACATGGTACCGTACAGTCTGTCGCTCTGCGGTAATTCTAATGTAAGGTTGAGTCGAGGCTGTCAGTCTCTGGTCGACCTTCTGCATCGAGAGTGCTGCTTTCAACGGAGCCTTACGTAAGGTAACGATAGCAGCAGCCGGATGTTCTCTGATGCGTGGGAAGACGGGAGATGCTGGGTGAGATCTCGGGAGAACTCGCAGTCTGGACTCTGCGTTCATGGTTTCTCGATGAAATAAACTGAGTCATGCTTTACCTGTGTGTCCACGTAGGTGCGTGTATATCTACTGTATGTTCGAATCCGAGCGCTGTTCTCACGGGCTTGGTCTGAATTCACCATCCTCGTTGTCTTTGTAGATTTGTTGGTATGTGTGTATGTGTGTGTGTGCACAGAAGAGTACCAGTATGAAATCTTAATGTTGAGGCATTATCATTAAATAGTAATGCTACCCGGTTGTTTGTGTATTCACAGGACAAGGTTGATATGTGTGTTGTTCCATACAGTTTATTCCCACTAGATTTCCGCTCAGCGGCACACAGGGCTCCGGCATCGGCACTGCGGAGAGAGATGAAGGGAGGAGGTAGACAGCTTCGCAGAATGAAAGGGCTAGAGAACAGGAGATAAAGAGAGGTGTGAAAACATGCAAAGATGAAGAGGAGACATTTAAAGCAGAAGAGATGTTTAGGGAAAGACAAACAGCCTTCATTTTTTTTCACCAGCAAAATTGGCAGGAGTTTGTCAGAGACAGCAGCCATGAGATTTTGTGAAAAACACAATGTTGCTCTGAGCGTGTGCTGGGACTGTTCATAGAGCTGCACTGGAGAGTTCATGCTCTCAGTGGGAATCTTTCTTATATACGCCTTAATGTGCAGCGTTGAATAACGCTGCTGAAGAAAGTGCTACAGCTTTATTCAATTTGCAGACCGCAGCAGTCAAAGTCAAGAATGATATTATGCTCACGCAGCTTTCCATATGGGCCCGACCCATCATTCCCAGCTGTTATTAGAGCATGGCGCTGAGCTTGGGGAATTTGTTGGCCATGTGTAGGATTTGCTAGTGACTTACAGGTGTCACGGTCTCCTGGTGTGTTTGTGGTCGCTACACCTCACACTACTGGCAGGACAGATTTAGCACAGTAATGGAAATACAGAAGACAAAGCCTGGAATGGGATTGTGCTTGTGCCATTTCATTTACTCTTTTATCTCTTCTCTCCTTGATTTCTTTATTTGTTTGTCTTTTATAATTATTATTATTAGAAGTAGTATTATTAGTATTATTCAAATAAAGAAATTAACATGAACCGAGGGAAGGAAGAAAGAAAGGGAAAGAGACAATAACAAATCGATTCTAATAGCTCCTATGCGTGTGTGTGTGTGTCAGTGTATCTGGATACAATATGGAATTATGTAAATACATGACAACCACTAGACGTGTGTAACTGATGTAGTAATAATAATAATAATAATAATAATAATAATAATAAACAGGCAGCATGGCGGCTTATTGGTTCGCACTGTCGTCTTGTTCCTCCAGGATCGACGTTCGATTCCCAGCTCAGGTCTGTGTGCATGGAGTTTGCATGTTCTCCCCGTGCTTGGTGGGTTTCCTCTGCTACTCTGTTATCCACCCACAGTCCAAAGACATGCAGATTAGGCTAATTGGCCGTAGTGTGTGAATGAGTGTGTGTATATGTGTGTGTGCCCTGCGTTGGATTGGGATAGGCTCCAGGCTCCCCGTTACCCTGTATACAGGGTTAAGTGGTATAGACGGCGATTTAATAAAAAAACATTCATTAGAGGATGAGAAGATGCAAAAATGAGAAGATAATATTCTTAGAGTGCTCATGATAGAAATGTATCAGAACACCCAGTGCACCACAGCCTGCTGCACACGAGGCCCAGCAGGTAAAGAGCCCAAAGCCACTGACGCAGCCTATTGTACATACTGTACTCCCCATATCCTGATCTCATCAAGCACCCAAACAAGTCTGATCCTGAGTGTGTGTGTGTCCCCTCCCCACAACCCACAGCATCGTTGCAATGTTGTAATTCCATCTGTGTATATATTTCTTTAATTCATTGTATTGATGAGAATGTATGGACACACCCCCTACACACACCAAGCAGATTAATATAGTAAACTATTATCAGCTGTTTAAATTTCATATGCATTTACCTTAGTTACATTTCATCTGAAATAATAGACCATTTTGCATGTTAGACCATGTTTACATTTATATTAATAATTTCATTTATCCTAAAATGATATTAATCGCAATAACCTAGTCAAAAAACCTTGGAAGTACAGTATGTCCAAAGTTCCCAATACAGACCCTGACAACCCTAACTTTCATTTAACTTATAAGATCAAACACATGGTGCTTTGTTTCTTTTTGGCCATGCTAAATGCTAAAGCAAGCAAACTAAAAAGCTATTTTTAGAGCAAAGCATGCCTGTGCTTAACAAGCTTAAGATTTTGTAGAAATATATAAATGCATATTATTAAAGTGAAGCAGAGCACACTGCAGTTCAGCTTTTTTCTTGCGCACCTAGATTTTGAGTCTCCTTGTAGTTTGAACCCATAACCTCCCTTTAAAGCTGCTCATATTTTGACCACATTAAAGTTGTCTTTGTACAATGCAGTAAGTGAAAAAGTGGTTTTGTGCAGAGGACTTAATAGGACTTAATAGGATCGATCCACAATTGGATCAATGCACAACTGCACTATCTACTCTGATGCTGCTAATGATATGAGTGTGTGTGTGTGTGTGTGTGTGTGTGTGTGTGTGTGTGTGTGTGTGTGTGTGTGTGTGTTTGTGTGTGTGAGAGAGCAAGTTGGTTGATTCTTTTCAGCATTAGTGCAGCTAGTGATTTCCTACTGCAGTTAAGAATGATGTTTATTCTCTGGTGTCAGCTTTTTTTTTTTTTTTTTTTTTTTAGAGAGAGAGAGAGAACAGGACACTCGTCAATAGAGTGAAAGTGCTGATGGGAAATCGCAGCATTACCAGTGCCACTATAACTCTATATCTAAAAACAGACTGACTGTTACCATCCATGCTAAGCTTTCTCCTATCCTGGCTCATCATCTCAGTTCTCACAGTGGCAGAGATGTGCAATATGAGTCATGTCTCGTGTGTGTAGAAGACGGAGTGTATTCTCGGTTCGGAAAAACACTGGATAGAAAATGGCATCCCTGCGATGATTTTCAAAAAAATATATAAAAAATACCAGCATCAAATTGTCAGATTGTTTTGGGGTCATGCATGTAGTGCTGGACTGAAGCTTATGCATAATGCATACTGTTCTTTAAAGAGAATCATCCATAATGCTAAAAAGAGCATGTGACCTTGAATAAGACACAGCCTGTAATCTATAAGACAGACTAAGCTTGTTTGAGTGCATGTGAGCTTTTGTGTGCCTACAGTATCTCATAACCTTTACTTCATGTTCATAGCCCCTAAGTGTGTGTGTGTGTGTGTGTGTGTGTGTGTGTGTGTGTGTGTGTGTGTGTGTGTGTGTGTATATACACTCATCATAGAAGCTTTTCCTCTTAGGGAAACGAGAAAGCAGGTGGGCGGCTGGAATGAAGAAATGAAGAGAAGAACAGTGCTGCATCTTTTATCCCTCATCCCTCTGCCCAACATAGGCATGAGTGGGTGGTGTGGAGGCACCGCAGCCAGTTTACACCCCCTTTCTCTCACTTACACATACACACACACATGCACACACATTACAAAAAAACTGATTATCTTCTGATTATACAGTCGACACTCCTACATTAAGTTTGTACAAATGCAAAAATCTCAATTTAAATAAATAACGCAAAGGAAATGTCTAATAAAGATCACTTACTCCAGTCCTTTTGTAAAGAAATGTGTTGTCACTGAAATGTACCCATTCATCCGTTCTACTAAGAGAAACTGGCCACTCGAGGTGCAACCTTCGCTGACACCGGTGCTAAATTGTGAACTCGGTTGTGTAATATCTGTAGAAAGGGAAAAACGCAACAGCAGTAGTAAGGCTCATCCTGGAGAGCTTAGTGAATTTCAAAATGGCCCCATGACAGGATACAACCTTTCCAGCTGTGGACATTTGATCAGTAAATCAAATGTCCACAGTGCTACAGCTGCCCTGGTCAACTGTAAGTGACGTTATTGTATAGTGGAAACGTCTGGGGAGCGACAACAGCTGGCCACACAAACCCGCAGCATGGGACCAGAGAGAGCTGGAAAGCCTTCGCGTGTAAAAATTCTTTTGGCTTTACTTCAACTTCCGGGGGGAGCGCTAAACAACATGGGTTTTCATGGTTGTACAGCCACAGGCGAGCACAAGATCACATGTGCAGTCTCGTGCACTGGCCATTAGACTACTGAGACGTGGAAATGTGTTGAACATTTTTGAGCAATCCAGAAGGTTTAGGAATTTCAGTGCCTAAAACAAAGCTTTTAAAATACGTTTTACATATCTTGTATGAATGCAAGCGTATTTTCATAAAGCATTTTTCACACACACACGCAAAATGGATGCGGATTTAGATCCCTAGTGAACAAGTCCATGGTGACAGTGTCAAGGAAAAACTCCTTGAGAGTTAAGAAAGAACCTTGAGAGAAACCAGGCAAAAATTTTAATTGGTCACCAAAACAGACAAAAGATCTCCTTTATCCCTGTAAAAGCAAAGTCATTATCTCTATTCCTTTCCACAGTGCTTATCTTGTACAGGGTCGAGGGAGGGGCTGTAGCCTATCCCAGGAGACTTCAGGCACAAGAGGGGGTACCTCCTGAACAGGGTCCCAATCCATCACAGAGCACTCATGCACCTACCTGTACACACTCATTCCCACACAATGAGCAAAATGGGAACGGCAATTAACCCAATCTGCATGTCTTTGGACTGTGGGAGGAAACCGGAGTACCCGGTGGAAACCCACCAAGAACAGGGTGAACCTGCAAACTCCACACACACAGACTGGTGATGAGATTTGAATCCCCAACCATAAATGTGAAAGGTGAAACTGCTAAAATCTTAGTCACCTGTAATTAAGTCTGCAAAAACGATTCAAGATGTTACTTTCTATTAATGCATTCATCGTGTTTTGTCCATGAATTTGAAAAAAACAAACAAACATCTAGTCGTGCTTGGGCTTGAGATAACTCAAATCGAGTGTCCTGTTAATCCAGTTGGTGCTCAGAGAATACCTTATATACCTTGTTTCTGAAGGCGATTTCATTTCAATTTGTGAAAATGGAGGTGACGAGAGTGAGCATTCAATCATCACTCTTTCACACTCCAATGAACTGAGCTCAGGTGCAAGCCTACACACTGTCACTCAAATCAAAATGGTTTCCTGCTGGAAAAAGTCCATGGTGCCAGTTTCCATTACCAAGATGCCAATTGAGTTGTTTAAAGATGTCATTGTAAAACCTCTAGAAACAAGAGTCAATAACAGCCACCGGCTGATTTGTTCCCTTGGATCTCCCAGAGTCCTTTAGGGATGTGTTCAGATTTGAAGCGCTTCTATTTCCTGAACCGGTGTCACTGGAATTTAATTATTATAATATATCGTATTACTGACTGTCTTGTGGAGTGGAGCTTCTGATATGACACTGTGTGTTTGTTTCGTCCTCTGTGTCTGGAAACTCATTCTTCACATAAATGTTTGGCATCCTCTGCTGTGGGGTGGTAGGAAGCGCAGCTGCTGTTTCACTATAGCTCTCACTAGAGAACATCTAACGTTTTAAAGAACCTTTATTGCAATCCACTATTAATATTGCAGTAATAGTTGCTCTTGAAAGTCAGCAGCATATGAAATTACATTTTAATGTGTTTTTTCCGGGTGCTGTTATTTCAACTGCGGGTATTCCTGATTTCATTTAAACTCCACATAACCCATGCAGGACATTAAAGCAGGATTAGAAGATGCTGTTCCTGGGTTTGTGTCTGAGTATATGTAATTACCTCAGATTCTGAATCAGAAGTAAAATCTGTAACAGTTCAAGTTACTAAAATCAAAAACATGATGGTTATTGACAAATTATACTTTAAGATGCTGCATCCTAAAATACTGAGTGCAGTATATAGAATATATATAACATATAAAGGACAATGATGAATCACCAACCAGATGGAGAAATTTAAAAATGAATCATTTTATACAGAGATTCAGGATGACTAGGTGCCTTTCTGCATGAGTAGAGAGTCATAGTTTTGACACATTTCCAGGACATGCCCTTTAGGTTGCCCTGTATGAAAAGGTGCAAGGCTAAGTAGGTCTACTTTAACTGAATACGTTCTGTGCATTTAAAATATATAAATAGTGATTACACAAGTCAATCTGGGATGCACAGCATAACAAGCCAGAAAAAGACAAGTTCCTTCAGGTTCCTCTCAAGGTTTCTTCCTTATGTCATGTATATACTGGACACAATTATTGGCACCCCTAACAATTCCGAGAATAAATGTAATTGAGGGAGGCACAGTGGTGTAGTGGTTAGCACTGTTACCTTACACCTCCAGGGTCCGGGTTCGATTCCTGGCCAGGTTCGATTCCTGTCTCTGTGTGCATGGAGTTTGCATGTTCTCCCCGTGTTTGGTGGGTTTCCCCCGGGTATTCCGGTTTCCTTCCACAGTCCAAAGATATGCAGATTAGTCTAACTGGCAACCAAAATTGGTTATCAAATTGCCTGTAGTGTGTGAGTGAGTGTATGTACAGTATGTGTGTCCTGTGATGGATTGGTAACCTCAAGGTTAAAATCTCTTGGGATAGGCTCCAGGCCCCCCGCGACCCTGAATACAGGACAATGTGGTATAGACGATGAGTGAATGAATGTAATTGGAGCATTTTTGTCATTTTTACTGTAATTGATAAAGTTTTATCAAATTTTATCTTGCCACCATGCACAGTGAGAAGGATGGTAAGAGAAGTAAAAAATCTCCAACCCTCACTATTAGAGAACTGCATCAAAAAGAGGCATCTTGGGGTCACAAAGTCCCCATAATAACCATCAGACGCTATCCACACGCCAACAAGCTGTTTGGCAGGCATGCAAGGAAATAGCCTGTTCTCACCTACAATCCCAAACATAAACGTCTGGAGTTTACTGAGACTTCAACAGGGACTGTGTGCTGTGGTCAGATGAGACTAAGATAGAGCTATTTGGCAACAAACACTGTCTGGGACACAGCTTCTAATTCATTGCTTGTTCCTGATTCTTTATTTTTTTTCTACAGTGTAAAACATTGCTGAAGGAATCTTCAAACTTTTGACTAGTACTGAATATGACATATGAAGTACAATGATAAAAAATTAAACATGTTGAGGAATCTCAACATTCATTCATCTTCTATACTGGTTGCGGGGGCTTGGCGCCTATCCCAAGAGATTTAAGGCGCGAGGCGGGGTACACCCTGGTCCAACTTATCGCAGGACACCCTCATGCACACACCCACACTACAGACAATTTGGGAACGCCAATTAGCCTAATAATGTTTTTGGACTGTGGGAGGTAGCCCAAGAACTTGAATCTCAACATGTACAATTTTATACAAACACCTTCTGGTATGAATAGGTGCATTTCTGCATGAGTAAAGAAGGAATTTGCCATAATTTGGACACATTGCAAGCATAAACCCTTCAGATCGGTCTGTATAAAAAAGTTGAAGACTAAGTATCTACAGTATATATTTTTATCAAATCGAAAGTGATAAAACAAGCCAACCTGGGATGCACACAGTATAATAAGACAAAAAAACAATGTGAGTTTAAATGGAAAATTCCTGCCACCTGGAAGAAAACAAGTTCCTTCAGGTTCCTCTTAAGGTTTCTTCCTTATATCATGTGTACACAATCAGCCAGAACTTTAAACCACGGACAGGTGAAATTAATAATAATGATTATGTTATGACATTGGAATCTGTGTAGATGTGAGATACTGTATATTAGGCAGCAAGTGAACATTTAGTTCTTGAAGTTGATGTGTTGGGAGGAGAAAGAATAAAAGAAGGACAACCAGTAAAACAACGACAGGGTCACTGAAGGGCTATTGTAGCACAAATTGCTGAAAAAGTTCATGCTGGCTATAATGGAAAGGTAAGAGGGAGGCATTGTTGGTTTAGTGGTGGGCCCAGGTTCGATTCCCAGGCCAATGTCCACTGGATGCAGTGCGGATCCTAAGCCTGGATAAAATGGGAGGGTTGTGTCAGGAAGGGTGAAAAGAGTCAAAACTGTGCCAAGTTATTATGTGGATCGGATGGTCCGCTGTGGTGACCCCTCGACAGGAGCAGCCAAAAGATTAACAACATAATGGAAAGGGAAGAGAATTACAACACATCACATGACCCCTGAAAGGGAACAGCTGAAAGACAAAGAAGACATCTTGCCCTCCTGAATGATGCTAATGAAATCATTAATCTTCTACCACTGCATACTATAAATATGAAACAGGTTTAAGTGTGTTGAAAGAATGTTCACTATCAGCATAGTGTGAATGAGAGTCCTGGAATAACCACACCAGAGTTGTTGGGTAAAAGTCTACAATATTCAAGTGAGATTATTCACAGGAGCAAGGGTGAAAAATGAGCATAAACGGTTTTTGGGAAGTGTAAATATTTTGGGTATCCACATGGGAACTGTCCATAGCAGCAGAAAGTGTGTCATGATGATCTCTCTCTCTCTCTCTCTCTCTCTCTCACACACACACACACACACACACTCACTCAAGTTTCAATTCCTCATAAACAAATATAGAAATTATGAAATCTCTCTAGTGCTACAGAATTTTTAAGATCTTGTGATAATTCTATAATAACACATGATTGGTTTAGGTCATACGTCATGTCCTTGCTAAACATTCATTCACCTTTTATACCACTTATCCAGTACAGAGTTGCAGGTGCCTTGAACCTACCCTAGGAGACTTTCGGCACAAAGCAGGGCAGACCATGGTTAGGGTGCCAAGCCATCAGAGGGGAACACTATTTAACCAGGAGAAAACACATTGAGCATGAAGAGAGCGTGCAAACGCTATGCACACGGACCAGAGGTGGGAATCGAACCCTCGACCCTAGAGATGTGAGGTAACCTGTACACCACTGTGCCGTGGTTTATGCACACTCACTCACTGATCAGGGATGTCGGAGGGTCATAGACTTAGGGCACGAGGTTGGGTACACCTTGGACGAGGTGCCAATCCATTGCAGGTCACACAGTTAAAGTTCAGAACATTTCAAAGCCATGTTCACTGAAGCACATGACACAAACTCTGTTGAGCAATGAACAGAGGCGTGTGTTCTCGCCGTGGCCGCTAGGTGGCTGTATAAACGCCTGATATCGCCATGTCAGGAGCTGTAATTCCAGCCGCCGCCGGCGTTAGCTCTTCATTGTTGAGAGCGGAGGCGCTCCTGCTTCATCCTGCTGCTGCCTCCGCGGGGAGCCGGCCGACATGGCGACCGCCACGACGCTCCTCTCTGCAACCACCCGCGTCTGAACCGGGCTCTGTTTGTGCTGTGGGCCGGGCAGCGTTTAACCTCAGTCCAGGAGGGCTTTTACTTCTAATTGGAAAAGAAATAAACCCGACTCCGTTTCGAGCTGTATCAGTGTGCGGAGATAAGCCTACGTGGACGCGGTGCTTTTGTATCCAGGGTAAGTTACAGCGTATCTCTGCTTTTCCCTGTGTGTGTGTTTGGGGAGAACCTGTTAATTAAGGGTAATTAAGGTGTGGGGTTTTAGTTAGCCTGACATGTACGTGGACATGGCTGTTTTTTAGTGTGTAAGTCAGTGATATCCAGGGTTATATCGTTATTTTCCCTCATGACTGGGGCACGAGCAGAAGCAGCCACGTCTCCATTGAGCTCGGTGTGTGTGTGTGTGTGTGTGTGGAAAAACGCAGCTCTGGTCACTTCTTCGACGCTAAAACGCTATTTCCTGTTTGTATTTCTGACTGGATTTAATCTGGGAGCTGCTGCACGAGACACGAGGTGCTCGAATGAACCCGGAACTGTGTTACTATAAAGGCTGAAGGTACAGGTAGTACAGAACCGCCAGATTGCCATCTCCTGCTGGTCTCGGGTTATAGTGAATCCCACATGCTTTCCAGTAGCTCCAGAGACTCGTGCCAGGTCTCTCAGTGCTGTTAATCTGATCTTTGCCCCATTGGACTTGTCAGCTGTCATCCTACCCCTCTCACTTCAACATGTTAATTGCTCATTCTGAGTCTATTACATGTTCCTGACACTAGCTCGTACACTCCAGTGGTAATGCTATCCTCATATGGGCATGTCCGTCTCACAGAGCTGGTGTGAGTGCAGATTTCTGTCACGCTTCATAATGAATTGGTGATCAGTGAAGATGTGATTATTTCTGACACATTACGGGCAGATCTAAAAGCCTAGCTGTGCCACACCCAAAACCTGGTTATAGAGTGGGTGATGGGGTTTCTGGTGATCACAACCAGAGAGGAGAGGGTTTAACTCAACCTGGCTGTGTATAGCATGAACAGAGGACCTACTGTTTGACTTCAATCCCCAGTAGACACACATGCGCACACGCACTCGGATGTTTTTCCCTACTGTCTTTTTATTAACATGATTATCGATTCAATACAACTCATTAATAACGCTGACTCTTTACCTTCGCCAAGAGAAAATGAAACCTTTGGGCTCTTGAAATCTATTAAATTATTTTTGTGAACGTACCTTTTTGGGGGGGAAAAACCCCAAACCAACAGTTTTCCGTATGTCCCTACAGGGTCAGAACTATCAGATATTCATATCCTGGTGAGCACACACAAATGTATACAAACACACACACACTCACTGTCTCATGTGGAATTTTCAGTGTAAACAACTTCAAAGCCATCTGGGATAGCTGTGGGGTCACAGCTTTTCCGGCCGTTAGAAACCACTCGTGCTTTAATCGCTGGTTTTGTACGAATAGATGTTTCCACTTGCAAATCTGTAGCAGTGATGGGGAAACTACTCTTCTAACATATTCAAATAAACGCGCAAAGAAAACGGTTGCATTTTACTATACGAATCTGTGAGTAGAAAAGACGTTAACACAAGCAGCCAGAGCTCATGAACTCTCCAGTTTTCACACTTTTGAAGAAGGTAGGAAGTTAAGAGTTGTTAGATTTGGGTAAGCAAACAATCCTTAACTAAATACAAAAGATCTCATAATGACTGTCAGGATCAGGGACAGTGCTGGCCTGGAACATTTTATTTGAAGGAAACTATTTTCCAGTTCGAGCCGCTGATGTTTTATTATGTACTGAATGTCTGTGACTGACAAACAACAGATCATGCATGTGAACAAAGTATACAAGTTGTTTAGCTGCACGCCAGTGTTGCATAACTTGGCAACAGAGAGTCGCTTCAGTTGCCATGAGGATGTCAGTATTTGATTAGTACTGAGTAATGAAGAATGATATGCAGAACTGATGTCTGTATTGTATTCAAAACAGGGGGAAAAAATGGGGTTGATGCGTTACTGCTAACCACTGCAGGATATATTTTGTCCAAAACTATAACAGAGCAGGAAAAACTTATTACTTGAAATCAAATTTTGTTGTTGTAACTGTTATTTTGGATTCATTTTAATGCCTGTTTAGTCTCCTGGGTCGTCATCTTGTGTGGAAGATGTGTATTTTCAGCATGGATGTGAACATCAGCTTTATTACTTCTATTAATATTTAGAGAGAGAGAAATGCTTGCTGTATGTGGATATTTGTGAGCACTCATGCATCTGCTGGTTTGAGTGAAACTGGCCAGGTGGAGGTGATCATTAATTCTTGTTCTAATATGTTTTGGTTGTTCATTTACTATTCAGCATGAAGAGACTGAATATTTATAATGGAACACTGAATATTCATGAGGCTTAATGAGGCTTAACCAAAGAAATCCTGGGAATGTGTAATGCACTGGGCTTTTAATTGAATCCTTCGCTCACGGGCAAATAAAAAAACGTTTTTGACTTACGAGATGGCTGGATAATTTACAAATCTTAATGAAATCCATTTTTGCACTGCAGATCAGGAATGCAAAGGGATGGAAGCGTACTGTTGCTGCTACACGTGCTATGGTCCTCGCGCTCTCAGTTCAGTCAGTAATGACTCAGAAGCCTCAACAGATGAGGAACAAAAAAAAGTAATCACAAATGCTGATGTCCTGAAATATTGTCCACTAGTAGTGCACATGGCCAGGACCCCAGATGTTAAATAAAAGGTGATTTGCATTTGCAAATAGAGAAACACATTGAGGTAAAAATAGATTTAAATGTAGAATCATGTGACTGACGAAAAAATACACAGCCTGACAAAAAAAGAGGCATAATTTAAAAAGAAGGGTCACATTTTTGACCTTCATCAAGTATATAAAGCAAGTGAGGAGATTTTGAAATGACTGGAATGGGGTTAAGAACACTTTAACACAATATGAGGGAGGGTGCTGGAAGGAGAGTGCTGAACCATCAACTTTGTTGAAGAAATGTGGTTAGAAAAGAAAAAATTGTGAGATCACTTAAATGCTTGATGTAGTGGCATCGTAAGAAAAAAAAAAAGGCAGTAGAAATCATGGCTATGTTTAATAGCGAAAGTAAGAACATGTACACACGTACACAACGCAATGGGAACTCACAGAATTGGGACAAAATATCTGTGTGGCCACAGGAAAACCACTTGTTAGTGATACTATTCAGAAAAATGCTTCAATTTGTTAGGGAGCGTAGAGATTAAATGTTAAAGCAATGTGAAAAGATCATGTGGTCTGATGAGTTCAGCTTGACCTTATTCCAGAGTGATGGGTGTGTTAGGGTAGATAGGGAAGTGCATAAAGCAATGCACCATTATGCATAGTGGCCACTATACAAGCATCTAGAGGCAGTGTTATGATATGGGGTGGTTTCAGTTGGCAACTTTATGTAGTAATAAAATGAAGTTAGCTGGGGACCTGAATGTCCTGAATGACTATCAGTGGTGTTGTTTTTTCCCCCCTGATGGCACAGCCATATTCCAGGACTCTGAAAGGAAATTGAAAGAGAGAGAGTGTGTTTCTGGGAGCATGAGGAATCATTGTCGCACATATACTGGCCAGGACATTTAGTGGCATAATAAAAGTAAAATAAATTTTTTTTTTTGCATGTGATACTTTCAATTTTTTTTTTCTTTTAGCCAAGCAGTGTATATATTTTTATAGTGCAAAATACAGTTGGTTAAAAAAAAAAAAAAAAACAGACCCCCGGATCAGTCATTTCTCTCTCTCTCTCTCTCTCTCTCTCTCTCTCTCTCTCTCTCTCTCTCTCACTCTCTCACTCTGTGTCTGTGCTGTCTACCCCCAGTCTCTCATACCCCCAGCCAGTGGCAGCCTTGTGGTGACATCGCAGGTCAGGAATGTGTGATAAACAGAGTGGAACAGACCTCAGAATCAGAGCGAATGAGAAGAGGCTTGGAGAGGACAGCTCTTTCATTCAGTGTAGTCGCTTAGTGAGTCTCTGAGAGAGAAAGCCTAGGAGTAAACATTAACCCCAACCCCTTTTCTAACGTCATGTGTGTTCACATACACATGTACTCACATACACAAAGACTCACCTTTCTGGAAACCCAGGCTTGAGGTCATATTATGAAGGGTATTGAATTTCAGCAAAATGGAACATGGGTGAGGTTTTCCTCTTAAAGCACTTATTTTAAAGCGCCGCATTAAAGTAGGTGAGACCTATAGGGAGATCAGTGTTTGAAGGCCAGACTAGTGTCAGCGATCATTTGTGTATCCTGTACACAACTGTTTGTGGGGAGTAATTTGAGAATGCACAGAAGATGGTGTCTTATTTAATAGCGGTCTCTTAAGGGATACGTTATTTGGAAAGGGAGCACTTTATTTTCCATTATCTTTGAGCTCCCCTGGGTCCTAGTGTTCATAGTGTTGGTGTGATCTAAACTGATTATGTGTTTGAATTGTGCGGTTTGGAGCACTGCAGAATTGAGCTGATCAAATTGATACTTTATTTCTTACCCATGTGAAAAGGTAATTTTATAATGTTGCATAGTGAGTGCACATCAAGGCAAAACCAATCTTCTGTTAATCTATGCGTTATTGTAATTGTACATGTACATTTGGTTTATTATTGCTACATATGTAATTTTGGTCATTCATTTTATCATTGCTCCAACATCTACTATGGGAAGTCTACACCAACTGCTAGAACATGTCACATGGGTCAATGGACACCTATTGTACCCATAAACATCACTGGTTTATCAGCATGCTTGTTTAAATAGCTTTGTAGAAGATATCAACTGGTGCAAAAAATAATAATAAAGGAAAACCCAACATAAGGTGTTTGTGTTTACTCCTAGTATTTCTACTTAGGCATTTTGCAGACGCCTTATCCTGAGTGACTTATGACCTTACAGGAGTGAAATGTTTCCTCCTACGATAAAGTTTTAAATCAACCCTGTACATTGATGGGCTGTAATGCTGAGGACAATGGAGCCAAATCATGCCCGCCCCATAACGGCTAGTTCGTCCTGTACAACATAACACGTCTGTTTCATGTAAAATATTTATGACGGGGTTAAAAATAAAAAATAAAAAATCAAACAAAATGTAGTGATCGTGTCAGATAATTTATTAGCACGCTTACATGTAGTATAAGATACGCTTATGTTTGCAACAGACATTTCTGTGGCTAGCAAAAGATCTCATCTGCATAATGTGGCCTTTAGCCATACACCAAATGTCTGACGAATTATATATGGTGCAGCTCTAAGGCATGGGACAAACTAGGAATGCTTTATTGTGTAAAGTGGGTTTACAGCTGAATTCATTTCCTGTCTTTCACTAACCACATTTAGATTTCAGTTTGGATCTGATTCATTGCTCTACAGCTCTACAATCTCACCTTCGGGTCCATTGCTACACGCGGAGCATCCATTCATGTCGCATTCACACGTTCTGATTTAATCACGGAGCAGGAGGGTTATGGTTCGTTCTCTCTCTCTCTCTCTCTCTCTCTCATGTGTAATGCGTGTACTGTATTCATCTTCTAGGCCAGTGGAGGGGGCGAGGAAGACTATGGTGGAGCAGGAGCCGACGTCCTCGGCAGGGCAGCGCCTGGGCGCCCCGGAGTCGCTGGGCATCAGCACGTTGGAATCGGGCCAAAAGCCGCCAGCCATGCCAGCAGGCCGACACATACCCATCAGGGTGCGCATGCTGGATGACTCTGAGGAGATATTCAACATCTCTGTGAGTGCTTCTTTCATACTACATCTGCTCCTACAAGTTGTTTATGGTTAGAGGTTTACTTGAACAGATTGAGTTCTTGTGTCTGAGTAGATTTTTGTTTATTGAAAGTGCTTTATTAAAAAGTGCTTTGTTGATTCTTATTATCGAGCAATCGATACACACTGTTTAAAATTAACTTTTGTATCACAATCAACTATTTTGACTATGTGAAAGAGTTGAGTTCAGTGAAGGAATGAGGCTTATTTTTATACCTTTTATTATGACTGCTTGGATTTGTATTGTGCAGTAGTTTTTCTGAATTTGAATGCATTTTCAAATGACGTCTCGAATGCATTTAAAACCAAAATGCATGAGAAATGTAAATATTTTATGAAATCTTGCTGTGAAATAACATAAATAGCGTCTTTACCCCATGGACAGCATTTCATAGAATTATTGTGATTTCTATCAATTTATAATCTTCCTTACTTCCTTACATACTGAATTGTGTTTGTATGATACGTTTTTAAATATGACATTATGCAATTACTGTATGACTTGCGAGAGACCCTGAAGTGTAAGACATTAAAGGTTGTTGAAATGAATGAGTGTAATCCTGTTTGAAAAATTCTTGCTTGACAAGGAAAAAAAATTTTTTTTTATAAGTAATTAATAAAGGCAGATGTTGGTAACGGAAGGATTCCACACTGGTGTGTGTGTCTGAGTGTTTGCTGGATGACCAGAGCATTATGGAAAGAACTGACTGCAGTTTGCTGTTGGCATGGTAACTGAATGATTTCTTTCTTTCATTTTTTTTTTTGAAGCTGCCAGTTACTTGAATGAGGAGGAATTCAAATAATTCTGCCTCAGAGTCAACATATGCAGCGAAGGATTTACAATCATTGCCTCTTATGTTAGCTATTACCAATACAGTTTCAGACTGTTTAACCCTAATTATTTGTTTTTCGTAGTCCACGTGCTTGTATGATTAGGAAATAGTTTTTGTTAACGAAGTTACGGTCAAATAGCTGCAGCTGTCTGTACTGTCTGGTCGAAAATTGTGGTTTAGGGTTTTTTTTTTTTTTTTTTTTGCCATGTGCGAAATGAGCGATGGAAGCAGGATTAAGATTGAAGTTGCCATGAGGTTCAAATCAGCTACTGTGTGTGTTTTCTTATGGGCAAGTACAAAGGCTCTTCAAACATATTCAGAGGGTTTTCTTTTGTGTAGAAGTGTGTGCGAGGTTTGCGTGAGGTCTGTCTGTGCTACATCTGATAGCGATCCTGATTTTAAAGCCTGATTTGAAGCGAGTACTCGTTTGGGTTTAGCTCCACTTCCCTGGTGCGAGGTTGTGGTTGTGCTGCTTGTCGCTGCTAAATCTGAAGCAGGCTCATCACACCGGGTGGAGTCTGTTTATTTTAGTTGGAACCTGCAATATTGCAATTTCCTCAAACCACTGCTGAAGTGGAGAGGGAACGAAGGAAAGGTAGAAAAGGCACATGTGTGAGAGCAGTAGAGGAAAGTAGAAAAGGGTTTTCCTCTTGTTGGCTTGAGTCTGAGTTGCATTGAGTAAAACTCTGTTCATAACACAGATCCTCATTCCACTGCACAGATTAATGCATTTTGGCTCAAGAACTCGGCTGGGACTAAGAATAGCTTCTGTAGCTTTCACACAAAACATCCCGTACGGTTTCTCTGCTCCGAGAGAGTCTTCTTCCTCTTTAGTTTATAGAGAGAGGAACAGGATAAATTTTTAAAGAAGTAAGAAGGTAAATTATGTTGCAGCCCTTTTTGCTAGTAAATATTCTGACTTTCTGCCAACGTTGTGTGCTATAATGAGACAACAGAAGAGCCCTAAAGCATTTAGTGCTGCCAAATGGTGCTACATTAATAGTTTATAGTTTATAGCATTTACTGTACAGCATTCTTGTTCTGTGCTCACTTGGTGCTAGCTTCAGAGCTTCATTCAGTGTATATGGTTATATACTTGCATGATATTTTTAATACTTGGTATTGTTTTAAAGAGCATTTAAACTTACCTCAAGCCATTGTCTCCATACCTGGGTTTCATATTAAAGATGTTGGAGCAGATCTGAGGCGTTTAACACGCATGATTTTAGATAATATAATGAAATAAGATGCATTTCTGTTGCATCACTTGGAAGCTTCTGCCCTCGGCACAGAATTGTTTATATCTGATGCCGATCTCCGGTCACAGCCTATCAAACTGTACTGGTTTGAACGTGACACATCTGTTCATTTATAACTACTCTGCGAGCAAAAATTATTGCCCCACTTGAGATTTGTGTGAAAGAAGAGCAGTTTTCAGTGAGATAATTTTTTTTGCGGTCTGAGGGTGTACCTGGTGCCGAAAAAACTCACAAGAGCATAAATGGAAGCGTTTGGATATCTGTAAAGAAAAATTTGGACAGACACTCTAAGGAAGGTGAAAGTTTCTTAAAGAGAATCATTACTGGTGATGAGACATGGATTCATCATTATGAACCTGAGTAGTCAGTAAAGTATGGAATGGAAACATCCTCAATCCCCAAATAAGGAAAAGGTTGACAACCATCAGCTAGGACATTGAAGCTTACAGTTTCTTGGGATTCTCAAGGGCCACTATTAACACTGCAAAACCTTTTTTTTTTTTTTAAAGATGTTTAAGCATCCTCCTTATAGTTCTGATCTTGCTCCATTGGACTTTGGTCCCCTGAAAGCAGCCCTAAGAGGACGAAGATTCACTTTGTATAAAGAAGTGAAGACAAAGGTGCATTCATAGCGCACAGCTCAGCCAATTTTTTTTTGCAAAAGAATCATTAACGAAACAAATTGTGTGGTCCAAGTTGTAGTAAAATGTCAGGTGCGTTGATTCAATCAAATGTCAACTCCTCCACTAAATAATATTAAAGAAAAGGTTGCAGATAGCACAGTTTCTACCTACATTCTCTCATTTTAGGAAAAGCAAAGAAATGAAAAGGTAAGAATGAAAGCCTGTCCTAACCAAATGGCTGAGCAAACCCTCTGTCTGGACGGAAACTTTCATTTATTAAACTAAATATTTGGCTAACTGCCACATAGTGTCTCAACATAACAAAAACTGTTCACATAGCCATGATCATGTGGTCAGACATAGTTTGCTAATGTACAGTATGCAAAGTCCACCGTAGAAGGCAGAAACCACGTGCATCATGGATGCGCTCCGATACTTAAACAAATAGCACGAAACCTCTGGTATATATGTATCTCATACATAAGTGTCTAATGATTTAGAAGTGCTAGCAGTTTACATGAAAAGCAGTATGTCACTGGAGTGTGTGCGTTACATTGATTGTTCTTAGGTACAGTGTGAACCAGATCAGTTCAGTCCATTATAGCATCACTATTACACATTTAGCTACTTGAGCCAGTCGAGTGCTACTTGATTAGAATGTACAATAAAAAAAATTTTCAAGTCAAACCGGGACTTTTGTCTGTGCTGAAGTACAGTTATGAGAGTAAAAACTACCTTTACTGTATTTCACTATATATCCCTGCTTCACATCTGAAACACTAGCCTTCCAGGAACTCCCTAAATGACTCAAATATGTGGAAATGGTTTGGAGCAGGAGTGTACAGGAGGATATAACAATAATTCCCAGCTGAGCTCCTGTCATGTGCAAGAGGTGTGGTGTACATTGTGATGGGGAGTGCATGCATTGTCCAGTACGGATTTTGCTGATCAGTACGGATTTTGCTGGCTATAAGGTATATGAAAGAATATCACTCTTGATCCCTGTCTGTCTCTCCGCTGTATTTGATGTATGACATTGTGATAACCAATTGAAATAAAACTCCAGCTTTGCTGTTTGTTTTTGATTAGTTCCAGTTGCTTTTAAAATCCGTTTGTATAAACACCTTAGATATTTTAAGGTCTGTGCAGTGCAGGAAAAGCTTGCAGCCCAGTGCACAGATTATTCCACTGCATTAGACTCCTCTGTCCATGTGAAATCAGTAGTGAAAGCACTGAGTAGTGGAATGTGAGCACCGGCCTCCTCCCCTGTCTACCTGTCTCTGATTTCTCTGTGGTTTTCCTTTATATGGAACTGCACAGATGTTGCAAGAAGGTAATTGCGACTTGGTAATCCCCCCCCCCCCCCCCCCCAAAAAAAAAGAGTGCCCTGGGGCGTGTTTGTGTGTGTGTGTCTGCCAGCTGTTTACGAATGAGGTTGGTGATGATGCATGTATGCAGGTTATATATTGGTAGTGTTTACTCATGCAATAAATATTTTATTAATATTGATAAATATTTAATCTTGCAAATCTGGTATGGTTGATCAGAGTTTTTGCTGCCCATGGTTTGTTTGGCAATGCGATCCATCCATTTTCAGCTTTTATCCTGATTTCTTTAAATCACTCTGAAATTAACAAATTGAAACATTTTGTTCTTCAAAGTGAAAAGGGATTTGATGTCATCTTTTGTTGTATTGTTCTTAAAGCACTGTGTATCATAGGTGTTTTAAATGCTGCTATTTATTTTATGAGATTATGCGCAACAGATGATTCATATTCTACATTGTAAATGAAAAGTAGTCAGACGTACTGTTGTAGGAAAACAATCAACAACAGTGTGGTGCGATATGGCTTGCTGCAAAATGAATTATTTTGTGTTCTTTCTAAAGGTGTATTATTCCCATTATGTTACAGCAATCAATTATGATTTATTAGTTTTTGTTTGTTTTTATTTTAAGCTTAGTAAAAATTTGTCATACTTTTTAACAGGTTTTTAGTTACAGTATATTTAATGATATGGAACACCTGTGAAGCAAGTTAGTTCTTGCGTATGCAGCTACTCATGTTTTGGAGAAACCGCAAAGTGCAACGTTGTCTGGCTTAAAGATAGTCATGTTTTGGAAAAATTAAAGGAGTAGCTTTACCTCTGTTAGGAAATGTTGCCAAAGTGGAAAGGGAGAAAGTGAAAGGAAAAATGGAAAATAGAGATGGAGTTGTATTTCAGCTGTTTTTTTTAAATTTTTTATTTTTTTATGAAACCGTCACCATATCACTAGTATGGTCCCCCGAATCTGTTTGGTCTAATGTTTAGGTTATATGGAGTGTTTGTGAAGTCCCAGTGAATCAGCTGGTATGTTGAAAAATATATATATTGGTAGTATTAAATTGGTATTTTTTTTTTTTTTTTTTTTGGATTTTCCCCCGATTTTCTCCCTAATTTAGTCGTGTCCAATTCCTCCCCGTCACTAGGGGGCTCCCACATTAAGGCTACTACTACCACTCAGCCGGGAGGGCCGAAGACTATCACGTGTTTCCTCCGAACCACGCGACGCCAGCCGACCGCATCTTTTCGAACTGCTCGCTCGCGCACCGTTGGGGGCGGCGTAACACACTCGGAGGACAGCGCTATCCACTCCCTCCGTTGCGCGAGCTCACAGATGCCCCTGATTGGCTGTAGAGCCGTGATTAATGTGGGAGCACTAAGTACCTCTCATCCCTCCCCTCTGAGAGAGCTCGGCCAATCAGCTCTCTCTAGACCTCCGGCTGCGAGAGGTTACAGCACCACCCGGGATTCGAACTAGCGATCTCCGGATGATAGGGCGAGCGCTTTAACCACTGCGCCACTCGGAGGCCCATAAAATTGGTATTTATATATATATTTTAAAAATAATAATTTATTTATTTATTTAATTTATGTATTCATTTTAAATAAATTGTCACGTAATGTAAAATGTAATCCATGCTCCAACATAAAAAAAAAATCTTCAGTATTCACTGCGTCTTTTCCAGTTTACACACCTACACACCATGCCCCTCATGTTGTAAGGGTTTTGATCGCTTTGGCCATTTTTAGTTAATAATTGGTAATAGTGATGATTTCTGCCTTTAAACATGCACTGCCAAATTTCCTTAGATAGATGTATTGTGGTGACCATATGTGAAAAGTCCTGGAATATGCCTGTGTCATCAGAGAAGAAAAAAATTAATTGCTAGGATAACCTGGTCATTCAGTACTACAGGTCATCAGCTGACTTTTTTTTTTTTCTTTTTTTTTTTCGCCATATCACGTTGCTGAGCCTAGACCTGACCAACTGAAGCAGATCATAAGACTGCCTCCAGAGGCTGTACAGTGGCCGTTTTACATTATGGATATGTCTTTTCATGCGCTTTCCTGTTTACCTTGATATACTCATTGCTCTGCAGTACGGTCAATCTGTAATCATCTGACCACATGCCCTTTTTTCCATTGCTCCAAAGTCGTCTTTATGCTCCCTAGATAATTTGACCTGGAAAAACAGCGGCGTATAATTAATACGGCACAAACAAAACAGCAGTGCCTCACCCATGTTGCTTTTGAACACACCCATTTTGCCCTGTTTTTGCCACTTGATAATTATGATCTAATTTCAAAGCACAGGCCAAATACTTGATTTTGTTTGTGGTAAGCTGTTGGTTTAATGCCACTGTTTGACTTTGTCTCATAAATCTCGTTGCTTAGAAATTGTAGAAGTAGCTCAAATAATGATTAATACATTGGATTATCAGGACACACTGGTTGATTATTGTATTAAATTTTTTTTTATTTATAAACCCTTAGCAAGAGCTGTTTGACACCTACTAACAACAGTATATTCAGCTCTAGACCTTCCTCTTTCCAACCATGTCTTGAGCTTTCAGTAATGCTCCATTGTCTGCCTTTATGTTCCTGAAGTCCTTCTGTCTTTAATACCGAACCGATCTGTATTTTTCCATGTACTTTGGAATACTGGACCGGTCCTGGAGTAGACTTGATTGTCAATTATTCAGAATGCAGTTTTTGTGTGTGTGGGTTTTTTTTTTTTTTTTTTTACACGTTTATCAAAGCAGCAGAGACTATTCATTCCTTGTGGTTGTGCTCAGCAAATTTTGGTTGTCCGGTTTGCTCTAATTGCCCCCACCATTTAACGAAGATTAGATGGAAGGCTAAAAGTCCCCCAAATGAGCAGGAACTGCGAATGGCTGCATTACAGGCTTGGCAGACCATCAACAGGCATACAGATCATCTGATGTGTGTGGGTCACAGATTTCTAATGTGTGCACAAATGCAAAATTAGGCAGTGATATTTATAATACAATTTACTAAAATGTCACACAGTACCAAAAACTATATACAGTATATAAAAAATATATCTTAATCGAATTCAACATGTCAGTATTATGACGAGCCGATAATCCATCAGACGGAAGTATTTCTCTTAGACAAGTTGTGTTTGCTGGTTAATTTTCATATTCTGTAGGTCGCCTGCTCATTGCTTGATATTGTGTGTGTGTGTGTGTATATAATGGAGTATTCCCAAGGAGTCACACTGGATAATTGTTTATCTGCTATAGCAGGATGTGAGTGTGTGTCTGTGTGGGAGGCGGGCATGGGTGGGTTTATTTGTGCATCTCTATGACTTCTGTTCCACTCAACCGGCAATCACGCTGACCATCACAGGACGTGCATGCCTCCCTCTCCGCACCCTGACAATGCATGGCATTAACAACATGATGTCAAATTTTTCTGTGTGTGTGTCTCAGAAGAAGGGATTAATATTACTTCATATCTCTAGCTATTTGGTATGTTTCTGATCCTTTGATTGTGGTGTAATGTAGGCTAAATGTTGTCACTCCACTCTAATTAGTAACGGTGGAATAAAACCGAGAAATCAGGTCACTTTTGTGGGTGCACACACATGCACACACTCACACAGGACGAGCAGACGTGCAGCCATTGTTCCAAGAGCTCTTCCCATTAACCTGCTACTGAAAGCAAAAAAAACTGGGACAGTTAAAAAAAAAAAAAAAAAACATCCTGAAGCTGACACTGCTAACACCCTGACCTAGTTTCATAACATGCACATGATTGTCAGTGTTTTAAATGTGTTAATCCACACAGATCTTTTTTTGTTGCAATTTCCTGTTTAGCATTCTCTACTCTGAAGCGGACTTATTATGTCCAGATAACGTTCAGTTTTCTGAATGAATTCCTCTGTAATGAAATTTCATATTCCAGTGAATATAGTACATAACATCATTCAGTATTTAATAGCTGTGAATTCTGGACGAGCAGTACCTGGACCTGAATAGTGTAATTGTTGATGTCTTGCACAGACCAGATGGGATGTTTTGTGTGTATCTTTGTGTGTACAGTATGTGTGTTGTGTTGGTGTGTGTACGAGTGCTGCTCACAGGCCTGATGTCCTCTCTACACAGGAAGTTCCCACTGGGATGCTATTCTTATCCTCTGGCTCACGTCTACTTAACTGCAATAATGTCTGAATCCTGGGCCAGCGCTCGAGTCTCACTAAACACACATTCTGACATCAAATAAGCCGTAGATAATGCCATGTATAATATTTCTCTCAGAAATGATGTGAACTTTTGAGTCTTCACCTGTGCTGTTCTCCAGATTTGTTATTGAAAGACCGTTTAAGGGCCCGGTGATTATATTAAAGTAGTGTTCAGTGAATTTGCTTTCTATTTTGTGTTGCCATTTAATTGTTTTATTCTAATGTTTTTTTTTTTTTTTTTTTTACCTTTGTTGATGGAGACTGTGATGAAAAACAGGCAGTGCTGCATTAGCATAGCTTTAACGTTGTGTGAGGAAGCTTTATACCCGAGTTCTCTAGTCTGATAACCTGACTGAACTGGGTGTCGTTCTATGCTGCTTATAAAAACACTATTATACTACCTACTATTACATTACCTTTCTTAGCATGCTGGACTTGGGTCATGAATTTGATGGCTTCATAATGGCTGTAATATCAAGCACGTAGCAGACAGTAAAATTGTGTACAAACTGCAAGGCTGATGGATCGAAATTAGAAGCAGTAATTTTTTTATTGCCTGCTTCTCCGGAGACACGTAACATGAAATTAAATCTACTAAATAAGAGCTGCTGTCTTCCAGCTAATTACACCACATTCTTTCCCAGCACCGGATCTGACCACATTGGATGAACTGCTTTTTATGACGCTAGCACAAGCTGAGCTATATGCTAGAAACGCTTGCAGATGGAGTGGAGTGCTAGACGATTGGAGACACCACCCCGTTGCTTCTGGATGGAAAAGTTACCATGGAAACATGGTCTTATAGAGCATGTGTATGAGCTTCAGTGCGAGTCTACAAAAAGAAATATAATAGAGATCTAACTAGGCTATTGAAAAGGGCTTGGCTCGTTTCAATGAAGCTTTATGTAACTCCTCTTCTAACCAAAAATGTGTCCAGGACAGTTTCTTGCTCTCTCCATAACCCCCCCACCCTCTCTCTCTCTCTCTCTCTCTCTCTCTCTCTCTCACTTGGTGTCTCTTGTGTGTCTCTCAGTTCCTTCTTTGCTCCTAATCAGCTTGGAAAGAGAAACGATCAAGAGATTGCATTTGCATTTGGCCCTGTGGCATTGACTGGTTCTTCTGCTTTTCTATCCAACTGAAGCAGATAACTGGTTTAAATAGGAGCTTGTGTCAATATAAACTGACAGTATGAAAAGAGCACAATATAAAATACTCACTGCTGGTGCACAGTCAAAACTTGCCTCCATTTAACTTTAAGCCAACCTAAACTCTCACCTTCATGTTTTTTTGTTTTTTTTTTGTTTTTGTTAGAAAGAAAGGCAGGCTCAGTCTCACGTTCAGGAAATACAAACCTGATATGATATCACATAAACGTGTCATATTCACTGTCAACACAAAAGACCTGTTTAAGCTTGTGGATAAGATAACGTGTCTGATTTTTCGAAAATTTCAAAAATATCCCAGATTGACAATTCACTGGCTGACACTTGAACAATAACTGCACACTGCTGTGCTTACTTACCGTTATAGTTATTATATTACCACAACGTCATTTCAAATAGAATTGCTGGTAAAAGGGCTTTGTGTAGAGAGACTCATTTGCTCCAGAATTACTACTTTTCAGACTCGTCAATACTACAAATATTGTGGTTTTGTCCCGGATTAAAATCTTCCACTCTTCTCTGCAACGGCGTAAATTACAGAACCTGATCAAGCTCGAATACGGCTGGGGTCTGTGCTCGTTCCATCACACTGAGTGATGCTCACGGTACACGGGTTGAAGTAGAAGCAGCTCAATTTGCTGGTGGCATTCTATAGAATTGAATGGAGCAGTTCTTCTCCAGAGGAAAAAGAGAGAGAGAGAATACGAAAGAGAAAGCAGCCTGAATCAATGTAAAAAATGATGCACTGCAACCGCATTTATTTATGTTTTTCGCATTCACAAGCATCCCGAAGCCTTCAGAATCTCCCATGATCCTCACAGGATAACATGTCCCCTGGTTCCAAGTTGCCATGACAACTGATTGCCTCTGTCTACATGTGGGTATTCTTGCCATCATTCTTGTGGTCTTCATGTCATGTATTCCAGCGCTTCTTGTCTTGGTTGTGTGTGCGTGTACGCGTGTGCTTGTGTTGCCACTGACACTGAGACAGGCAACAAGGGCTGAGTGTTACTGACCTCAATCCTCTCCCATCACTGTGTGTGTGTTTATTTGGGGATGGCTTTTGAGGGCTGCTGGGTGTTAAAGGATAAGGAGTTTACTTTAATCTGCACACAGTGGATGTATCGGTTCCTTTACATGTGTCTGTTTGTCATATATATGAAGGTGTGTGTGTTTCTACTAGATTTCTCATATAAATTGTTATTTGATCTTGCAACAGAAAAAGAAATGATACTTTAGGTTATCTTGTGTTTAAGAAGATTTTCTATTACTTTGCTTCTGGATTAACCTAACATTAGTTTATTACCCAAAATGTGGCCATAAACGTGACTGGCCAGAGCCAGTCAGGCACAAATATCACTTTTCATTCAGTTAATTCTAAACCACAAGACAGGAAGTGATTCATCACTGATACTGTAAGTGTTATAACCCTAATCATATTTTAACGCTCTTCACAAATAAAATCAAAGATGCAGTTTTAATAAAAAGTTAATGTTATTAAATAAGTGTATCAGTCATGTAGTTTAGTGGGGTTTTTTTCTACTGCGCTGTTGATTTCAGTTTCACTTCTTGCAGCAGGATCTTTAATGGTGGATGTATAACTTTATTAAAATAGCTATTTATATGCTTGAAAGGTCCAAAAAAAAAAAAGTTTTTTTAGATTGTTTTTTCTTTTTTTCCCCCTCAGTTTTTCTCCCTGATTTTAGTTGGCCAATTCCTATGGAGCAGCCAGCTCCACTTTATCACAGGGGGGGTGATGTTGAAACCTGGGGTGGATTAAATCATTCAGAGGAATGTGTTGTCCTCCCTCTTTCGCACTGATGAGCTCACGGACACCTGTGATTGGCGAGTGGTGCTGAGATTTAAAGGGCAATATGTCACCCAGAGAGCTCAGCCAGTTTCCCTCATTTGGCACAAATTTGCAGTCTATCTCTGTTTTCTGTTGCACCACACAGGTGTCCATGTATATTGTTAAATTTAAGCCAGTTGTCGGTGTGGGTGATGACAGTTTTTGAATGAGCTGAAACCCTCGTGCCATCTGATAGTTTAAACATTATTGGATTTATTTATTATTAATTATTTTCTGAGATTTGACTGACCGATTGCAGTTATAGTTCAAGAAGCTAAAAAGAGGATTGCACATGATCATGTTGGACAACTAGTTGTCTTCAGCTTAAATTATTAAAGGATTAAAGTTACTGTACCAGTCAAAGTTTGGATACGCCTTCTACTTCAATGTTTTTGTTTAGTGATTTATTTTCTACTTTCTAGAACAATACTGGAGATTTTAAAACAATGAAATGACACACACTGTATGGAATTATGTAATTAAGTAACAAGAATAATAAAAGTCAGTTGTTATTTTAAGACATGAAGGTCAGCTGTTTTGGAAGAACAGTATCTTCAAGTGCATTTCAAAACCCATCAGATGCCATGATGTTTCTCATGAAGACCATCTCAGGGAAGAACTTACCTCTTACAAACCTTACTTCTGTTCTAGTGAGTGACTGAGATGGTCAGACGAGGAATAATGTAAAACGCTTTGTTAAGCAACTTTGTTTTCACTTAATTGAAACAGAGACGACATATTGGTCCTGCAGAGAACATTTCGCATTCAATCACTCAGAAAGCACAGTGTGTGAACGAAGCCACGCATCATCCCGATCCTGGTAATTACAATGAACTTGTAAGATTTATTACACACATATGTCCTTCTGTTGGTCATTAGTCAGAAGTCTAAGGCTTGTTCTTTATCGCTTTTACCAGGGCAGGTTTTATCTGTGTAGTTGGCAAATATCTCTTTGCTTAGCAAAATCAATGTAACCGAAGAGGAAGAAAATTTTTAAAGGTTTAGTCAGAAGCTATTCGGAAAAACACATCGGATCACCACATCATAGAGTGTACCGTGAACCACATGATCAAGTTAGAATAGCGCTGATCATGCAAACACTTAACTAGCAGCTGTATGCCTCATGTTAGCACATATCAACTTATGTCAACAGAGAGGGTGCATATAGCTGTGTGTGTATGTGTGTGTGTGTGTGTGTGTGTGTGTGTGTGTGTGTGTGTGTGTGCTGATGGTTTTCATATTTGTACGAGCTTATTCATGCACATAAAACTGTTTTGTGTCTGTCTCTGTTTTTGTGCTGAACAGATGGGCTTCTGCTCATGATTTCAGGACGCAAGGCAAATGTATTCCTTTTTTGTTGTTGTTGTTGAATTGCAGACATCCTCTACTCAATCAGTCTGTATATAATGTCAGCATCACTGCTGAATCTAGGGGTGGGTGATGGGGACAAATTTTTTGGGTCATTTGTAAGGATCGAGGAAAATCTCAAAATGCTAAGTGTGATGCAATACAGTATGTATGTTAAATAGGAGAAATAAACAGAAGTGTTTCTGAAACATAAAAATATTCAGAACTCTTCAAGTACATGTATAATACTCCAAAACTAAAAGCTAAAACATAGTTAATATTTGTGCTATTTATGACACTTCTTCTTGAAAATAAAAATCAGATTTTTACTCATTTAAACTCTTTCGCACATGAATGTATGCACAATCAACTTCGACTCCCTGCTCACTCTGATTGGCAAAGCAGCACAACAAAACCAGCCACTCAGAGATTGGATTCAGAGATTGGATACATTTTTTTACCCTTAATTTAGCCTTATCCAGTTCCCACCCGTCACTGGTGTGCTCCCCCATCAAGGCTACTACTACCAGTCAGGGAGGGTCGAAGACTCTCATGTGTTTCCTTTGAATCATCAGATATCTGCCGGTTGCGACGGAGGACAGCGCTATCCGCTTCTTCCGCTTGTGTGAGCTCACAGACGCCCATGATTGGCTGTAGAGCCGTGATTGACCTGAGAGCACAAAGTACCTCTCATCCCTCTCCTCTGAGAGAGCTCGGCCAATCGGCTCTCTCCAGGCCACCGGCTGTGAGAGGTTAAAGCATCACCCAGGTAGTAACGAAAGAAGGATTTAAAAACACATCTAAAACTACTGAAGGATTATTATTTGATTAAATATCATTTCCACATTTCTGCATGGTTTTTGCTATTTGGTTTTGTTTACATATTTTATTAAACCAGTGTCCTCAAAATGAAAAAGAGGAATAAAGCACTTGTATTCTGCACATTGTTGTAACTGAATTGTATCATATTGTGATTGTATCGTAACCACCATATTGTGTTTACTGAAATTCCTGATGATAATATCTAGTGGACATTTTTCTATTGTGATTTATATCGCAATATCACACAGCCCTAACGGAATTCTTGCTGAGAGTTTTCATACTAAATGACAGAATTAAAGATCATTTAACGATGCAAAATGGTCCAACAATATTTCTGTCTGGTACAGCGCTGTTTTCAGGTCCTGCTCAGCTTTGAGTTTTTACATTTTACCAAAGATTTTAAAATTGCATGAATTTTTAAATGATTTAGTATTGTGATGCAATTAAATATTAATGGGGATAAAAATTAGTGTTCCCAAAGACAGAATGAAGATTTTTTTTTCTTTTTTTTTTCGTATTGCAACACTATGCAAGAAAATACATCCTCAAACTCAAGACCCATTAATTAACCCATGAAAATGGTTAATTCTTAGGTTAAAAAAAAATGAATCAAAATAAATTCTAAAAAGCAAAATTGTATGTAAGGTTAATGCTTTCTGATTATTGTAATTTATTGACTCGCTGGGATGCTTTATGCCCTGGACATTTGGCTCAGGTTAAAATTCCTTACATGACTGCAGTAGGTGTAAATCCACCCTTTTCATCTCGTCTTCATGCAGTAATAATTCACATAGACCAATTCTCTGACTGTTCATACCATTTATCTATGCCACTATATGAGGTATGACGTACACAACAGAACTACACTTGAGGTATAGGCATGTTATAATGATGTCCAGTAATGGGCTTTTGGAAATGAACTTCTTCCATATTATGACTTTAGGAAACGGTGTATAGAATTTTTTTTTTTTAATGATTTAAAAAAAAAAACATTTTTTTTTTTAGTGGAAAAACCATCACTTTGTTCCCAGTCACTGTCCTATAATATTAATTCATTGTACTGTATCAAGGATTTTTGGGTTGCAGCTGGTGGAAAATCATACGCTTGCTCAAATACATCAGGCTTCATCATGCACCAGCTGTGGGTGCAAAAGGAGTCAGTTTACAAGAGTTGGTCAGAGCTGGCAGCCAGGCATCTGAGAGAGAGAGAGAGAGAGAGAGAGAGTGTGTGTGTGTGTGTGTGTGTGTGTGTGTGTGTGTGTGAATGAATGGCAGAGAGAGTGAACAAGTCTTATTTTTACATAAGGATGATGATGAAGCAGACATGTATAGTTGATATGATGTTTAATACAGTTAAATACTTTCGAACTGGGTGCATCATCGTCATCATTAGTTTTAACTGGAGTTGAAGCACATGACCAGAGCGGACTAGCTGTAGTCAAGTAGTTGGCTGTATAAAACTAATTTAAAGAGTAGAAAGTAAATGTTAGGTTTTGGGGAAAGGAAACATAGTGTTTGCCTCCAAAAGTAACTTGTGCCAGAATGTGTTTTAGTGCTCCTGAAGTCTACAGTAGTGTTGACTTGAGCCATTTGCGCTGTCATGGGGTCACTGAGCAAACTTTGCTTGAACTGTTAGTGACCGAACGTCTCTAAAGCTGGCAACGAGACTTTTTCCAACAGGAACTGGCAAGAGCGAGTTGACATGAGCATGTTAAAAGAAATAGTAATGAAAAGCAGATCTGTTCTGTGAAGAAATACATACTTCCAGAAAGTACCAGTGACAGAGCAATGCTCATGCAAGAGAAACAAAAGAAGGCAGGAATTTGTTGTAAGATGAATAGTAACTAAGCGAATGTAAAATGAGCTCCAGCGTTCTCAGCAGACTCGTCCAATGACTCGGAAACAAGCCACTCTTGATAAAATATACTGTTTAGTTTGGCAGATACAGACCTCAGAGATTAATTTGAAGGAGCCAGAATGATGTATACGAGAGCTTTGATTCTATTCATGTTGAAGCCGTCATGTAATCCTCACAAGGGGTTTTAAATATTCAGTGTATAGCACATTTAAAAACAGAAGAAAAACAGAAGGAAGCGAAGAAAAACTAGACTTAGGGTGGACTTTTGGCTTGGGCATTGGTGCGCTGTGGCAGAAAAATGAGTGCTTGCAAATTCCTGTTCCAGCTTGGTCTTTAACTCTGCTTGACTTAAAACTGCAAGCTATTTCTTTTTTGTTCTTTTCATGTTTTTTTTTTTTGTCTCTTTCCATCAGTCGCTCTGGAGACACGTTTTTGAGATTGATGTAGTGGCTCAGATAGCAGTGGTGTCCAGGTTACACATCTGTACTGGCGGTTTCAATTTGTCACTGGCAGTGATTGTGTGTGTATGTGTGTGTGGCAGGTGTGAGGCCATTCCATATTGAATTTTCTGCTACAGTGCTATTTCATTTAAGCTTCCCACTGACAGATGCTCAGTGGAAATAAAGAAGAGTGATGGTCCCTGCACTGTGCGTGAGGTTTTCATCCCATGTATCTTAATGATCTTTACTGACTTTTTATAGGGCATATTTTGTAAGTATGCAGTATGCTAGTGAGCATGTTGGAGTTAGTTGGGGTGCCAGATGCAGTAACTGATACCCCATCCCTCTTTTTCTCTCCAAATTTTCTTATGTCACTTTCCAACAACCAGCTTTCCACATCACATAATTTCCTCCAAGACACATGAAGGCAACCTACCACATCTTTTTCATACTGCTGCTTATGCTGTGTCACAAGGAAGAGTAACATTTCTCCCTGCCCTTGAGCTCAGGGATGTCAATGATTGTCAGGTGACACACTGATTGACAGAAGAGAAAGTGTATGCCATCCCTTCTACCCTGAGCACATTACTATTTTTGCTTCTTTTATTTCCTTGGTCAGGGGCCGCTACGTCATTTTCAGGTCTTGAAATCGCATTTCCATCTCATACGGTGAGCACTTTTGTGTTGCACCAGTGGAAAGTTGATTGCTTTTCTACACAGCACAAGCTCTTTTTTATTTGCTCTGATCCCACAGCTAACCAATGATTTAGTTTTTTGTTGTTGTTGATTTTATTTATAAATGAACAAAGTTATAGTTATATTTAATGATGTGTAACATCTGACACAAGTCAATTCTGGCTGTTACAGTCATTTGTCATTTCTCCTCTACTGAGCTAAACAAATCTTTTTAAAGCTTTTGTATTTCTGTAGGCTGCTGTTGTTGTTGTTATAGATTTTACTACAGATGTCTATACTGGATGTCTGTTATGAACACGCACACAAAAAAAACCCGAATCATGGCTGTGTTTCCGTTTCTCTTTTTTAGTTATTACTAGCAGAAGTACCTGTCATTGACGGGAAGAGTGTTTATAGAAATGGTTAAAAGGTTTAAGCTAAAAAAATAAGCTGGTAATATTTTATTTAATCAGTGATGATATTATCACGTTAAAGCCCACGTACAGTACATGTCTGTATAGTAGAACTCTCTGCCACTTATATAAAAAACTGTGTGTAGTATCTTGCACCTTGTTTTCCACACCTTGTTTATGTCTGTTTAGTCTTCAATCAAGTGCACTTCTTGCTCGGTAATCATACATTGAATCACAAATGAGAAGTTGAAAAAGTAGATAGGATAAAGATAAAGTTTTGTCTTAAAATAATTTCAGCACGTTTCAATTCACTTGCACCTCTTCAGCACTGTTATTTCCGTGGTGAAAATATGAGCTAATCCCAATAAAAATATTCAGTTCAGCTTTACTAATTAATATCTAATGATGCAGGTGTTTGTTTACATTGAGCTAGTAGCTTATTAAATCCGGCAAATAACTGTCCATAAAATCGCTTTTACTCAACATTTTCATTTCATTTATGGTGCATGTCTGGCTTAACTTCTTTTGTTTTGGCGCATAACACTAGGTTCTCGGGTCGGTTATTTTACACGCCCACACCTTGGACTTCTGTTGATAGGTTTGCCCTAACGGCCTGTGTTTTATCTCATAGTGGTGTTTTACATTGCTGCATTTTATTAAATTTTTTTATGCACGGTTTTGTAATTTGTGAGACAAACTGGTTTTAAGTGGGAAGAACAAACATACATTGATCTGTCCATTCAACTTTGAAGGTTAATTTCTCATAGTGTATTTACCTTTTTTTGGAATAGGCCAAGCTCTGTGGCATAGGCCAAGCTCTATATTTGTCCAAAAAAGCGCTGGCTTCTGTGACATCATCTGATAGACAGTAAACATTTTTATTTCATTTATGGCACAGATTTAATTTCAGGCAAATACTCAAATACAGTTTGGGTTACATTATTAAAATTTAACCAGTTTCGTACGCGAGTTCTTAAGGCGAAATTTCAAATTTGTACCACATTTTAACAAATGAAAATGCTTCATATGCCAAGGAATATTTTCTGCACAATGTCAGTACTTGTACAGATGAAAATTCTTAAGGTTGAGCATTTGTATGTCGGTACTGCCAATTATTTAAATTTTGTCCAGCTTGATGCTGTGACATAATCTGCCTGGACAGACATAAAGACAGAAAAAGAAAAAAAAAACTCTCCAAAGTGTGGAATGCTAAGATCACAAAACATCACACAAAACTCGAAGGACTGTAAGTAAGCTTTTTTATTGTTGCTCGTGTCCCTTGGCAAAATAGATAGATAGTAACAAAAAGTGGAGAAAAATGAAATTGGTGTCTTTTCTAAATTTAAGAGCAAATGAGAAACAAAATAATTTACATGTATCCATCTGGAAAGGACTACAAAGCCATTTCTAAATCTTTGGGATTCCAGCAAATCACAGTAAAGGGCAAACCTTCCTTGGAGTGGCCAAGCTACCAAAATTACTCCAAGAGCACAGCGATATCTCATCCAGGAGCTCATAAAAGAACCCAGAACAACATTTAAAGAACAGCAGACCTCACTTGCTTCAATTAAGGTCAGAGTTCCTGATTCAGCAATAAGGGAGAAACTGGGCAATAATGGAATCCATGGAAGAATTTCAAGACGAAAGCCACTGCTGACCAAATAAAAAACAATGGCTCATTTTTGCCAAAAAATTGTTATAGAAAATATGACAAATAATATAATGCTTATTCCCAAGACTTAAGGGCAAATATTCTGTGGCCTTATGAAGACAAACCTTCATGAAAGGTGTGTGTCCTTTTATCTCTGAAGTAAAACTAACTGTAGCTTGCTCGACTTGCCATAATTGATGAAACCATGAATTTTGCACTCTACTAGAAAATTCTAAAGAAGAATATCTGGCCATCAGTTTGTGATCTCAAGCCTAAACAAACTTGCATTATGCAGAAGGACGATGATCTGAAACACACCAGCAAGTTCATCTCTTGGCCTAGTCAAAGTCCTGACTCTTGGAAATCTTGGAATTCTTAAACAAGTCATTCATGCTCAAAATCCCTCCAATGTGGCTGAAATAAAACTCTTTTTGCAAAGAAGGGTAGGCCGAAATTTTTCCACAGCAATGTGAAAGACTCATTTCCCGTTATGGCAAATGCCTGATTGTAGGTAATGACTTCAAGGGTGGCACAACCAGTTATTAGGTTTAGGTGGCAATTACTTTTCAAATAGGGCCAGACAGGTTTCTGCAGCTTTTTTTCCCTTAATAAATGAAATCATCATTTGTTTGATGATCTGAACCAATGTGACGCGTGCAAAAAAAAACAACAAAAAAACAGCACTTTGACTATATATGCGTGTATATGCACGCGAGTGTGTCTGTGTGTTTTTATATGGAATGTTATTCCATGTGATGTTAAGATGTGTGGGAAAACTGGGCTCAGGTGTGCCTCATTAGTCATTAGCCCTCTGGCTCATCTCCAGACACCTCCCTTATACTACAGACTCCGACTACACCACACCCCTACCACCTACTTGCCTTCCTCTATATGAGCAGATAGATTTGTCTATTAAATATACAAATACACTTGAGTGATGAGGAGAATAAGAAGCAACATGATTTTTTTGTGTGTGTGTTGCTATAGTGGGAAAGATTGTCATACAAACCTCTCGGTTTATAATGCTCCTCATGTATAGCTGAGCACTTTATAATATTGCTGATATGTTCTTGCATAACTATAAATATCCTCTTTATACAAGGTATTATTATAAGAAGTTCAGTATGTTAGATAGCAAATGCTTGCATTTACTGTTTATGCTGTATGTAAAGAGCAGAAGCACAGACTCATAGCTTGTCCCACCAGCAGCAGTGACAGACTGACCTGCACAGTCTTGCGGGCCTGCTCCCATCCCCCCTCTTCTCTCTATACACTCACTATGCTGTGACCTACCAGACGAACAGTCTTGTCCAGAAGGCCAATAATTTCTTTTTTCTTTGCCTGTGTGGTATGACCAGTTGCTGCGTTTGCCTTCTCGCCTCATGCCTGAGGCAGCAGCTCCCCTTCTGTCTGCAATTTTCTGCTACCCAACGTTGCACGGCTCATCAGACACTCCGTAAATATTCTGGCTGCTTTGGCCTGTGAACCTCGCCCTCTCTTTTGCACTGCATTACCCACTGTTGTACAGTAGCGCAAAAAAAAAAAATTCAGCCTGCCAGCTGCAACACAATGGCCTTAATGTTCTGCTATCAGTCCAGTTTCCAAGAGCTCAGAGTGCATAGCAGAAAGTGATCCTGGCTGTGCTGGCTGCTCTGAAGACTGTTGGAGGAAAGAGATAATGAATCACCTTGAGACCGTCAGCACAAATGCCTGAGAGATGTTTATCTATCCTATTGTAGTTAAAATATTAGTCAGTGCTGCTTTTTTAATTTAAATACTCTATGCATTTAGTTGTAAAAATTATTATTTTAATGGATTGATAACCTTATTTAGAGTACATCACAGTGATTTAAACAAAATGTCTTTGGCCCAAACGCTGCCATGTTTATTCCCATTAAAGGAGCAGTTTGTAGGTTTTAGATTTTGCCCTCTGCTGGCAGCAATAAGAATTGCAGTAAGGATATTGATGACCCTTTCCCTTCTTAACCAGCTGTTTAAAAGTTTCTGCAAATGGTGAAAAGCACATGTTGTTCAAACCAGAAAAAAATTACACAAGAGTTTAAATAATAATAATAATACTAAAAAAAAAAAACGGCCATTTCTTCTCAACCGCAGAATTGTGAATGAGGATTTGTAAGGTATATTGAGGAAATTATAAGACCGAAGTGATTATTGTAGGTTTAGAAAAACTTAGTATGACTGACATGGTTAATTCACTTGTAAGCTATTTAAACCACTAACAGAAATAAGATTTATTTCAGTGAATATTTACTGCATGTGTGCATGCATGCATATGTGGGAGCATGTTTGCACTTGTGGTTTATGGGAGTGGTGTTTTTTTGCTGGCTTGTGACCTCTCAGTAATTGAGTGGGCTGCATGTTCGCCTGGATTCATGTGTCAGTTCCTTGTGCTGGTGAAAAAGGGGAAGTGGAGGAGGGAAAACAGAAGGTGAGAGAGATGGAGAGGAGAGGCGGGAGAGCGGGTAGGCAAAAGGAGAAAGAGCGTTTTGTGGGAGAATAACAGAGAGGGGTTGAGAGCAAGTGAGAGGAGGAAGGACTTCATGCTGGGTTAGTTCTGGTTTTGGCACAAAGACTGCTGGTGATTTTGGCAGTAGGCCGCCGGCTGTCTATTCTCCTTGGATTTTCCCTCTTAGTAATACGTCTGACACGAGTGTGTGTGTGAGAGAGAGAGAGAGAGAGAGAGAGAGAATGCATGTGTTATTCTAATGAACTCATTCATGTGCTCCCACCTCTCCAAGCTGTGTGCATGCATGTGCATGTTTTGTGCCTGTAAGCCAGAGAGAGTCAGTTTGTGATTTGTTCTCCGTTTTAATGAATAGTGTCTCATTCACTCCATCCGTCATCAGCAATATTTGTGTGTGAGGGAGACAGAGCCTTAGGCCTAAATGGCCTCCCACAGTCAGGCTCATTCAGTCTTTTTCCAAAGCAGGAAGATGAAAATGAACAGGCTGATGGTGATACAGAGGGAACCATGGAGTCCTCTCTGGGAATTCAATGGAATGTTCTAAAGCATTGAATGCATTAGAGAATTGGCTTGATGTTCCCTGGCCAGTTCAGATGTATTAAATCACCCTCATTTATAATATTTTGTCCTCGCAACTTAGCAGGAGTTTTTATTTATTTATTTATTTATTTATTTATTATTTTTTTTGTTCGTGTGTGTTTTATGGTTCTAAATTTCAATGACAACTGCTCATTCAAGTGCAAAGCCCAAAAAGCAAACATCATAAACCAAATTTCACTGAGCTTAGTGTAAGGCCATGTTGGGCACACTGTATTTTACCTGGGATGTGTTGAGCTGTTCTGGGCAGTTATATTACGATGTGTTTGGTCACATTGAGGGCTGTGTTGTAGTGTGTGGATATGTGGATTGTGGCTTGATGATGTTTTCTGTGTTGAAATGTGTTGATATGTGCTGTGGTGTGTTGATGTGGGCTGTGTTGAAGTGTTGGGCTGCAGTTTGTAGAGGTGTTGTACTCTGCTGGGATGATGGGTTGTATTAGGCTGCGGTGTGTTGACTTGTCAAGCTATGTTGGGCTGTGTGGTTGGGTTGTGAATTTCGAATGCTGAAATGTTCGGAATTATAACATTTACATGGTTATCTTTTTGCCCTAAGGAAGTAAATTCACAGATCTGGGTGAGTTTGTGTTGATTTGTGGTGCCTTTTTCAGTCTAACAGTAGAAATAAATGTTCTTGTGCTTTTCTGTTTATTTGCAGCAACGAGCATCCGGCAAGGTTTTGTTTGAGATGGTCTGTGCTCACCTCAATCTGGTTGAAGGAGATTACTTCGGTCTGGAGTACCAAGACCAGCACAAAATGATGGTGAGACTTCAGCATGAGGCAACCCCAGGAAATATTGTAATATAGATATTTTCAGACTGAGCATATTGGTTGCCATGGATATCATATCCTTTTTAAAGTTAGCTATATGAATCCAGGGACAATACACACACACACACACACACACACACATACACACACACACACACACACACGCGCGCACGCACGCACATATACATATGTTTATAGTGTGTGTGTGTGTGTTTGTATTGTCCCTGGATTAATTCTTAATACTTGTTCTGGTTCACAGGTTTGGCTCGACCTTCTGAAACCCATCATAAAACAGATCAAACGTAAGAGTGTGCCTCAGTGTACTTTTCATGCGTTTGGAGGTTTGTACGCTTCTTTTATGCCAGAAGGTCTGTGTCTGATTTCTGTGTGTACTTTTGTCTTAAGGCCCCAAGCACACAGTCCTGCATTTTGTTGTGAAGTTTTTTCCCCCTGACCACGCCCAGCTGATGGAAGAGCTGACCAGGTGAAGAATCTACTGGACAGAAATGAACTATTTGTTTTGCTCTGTTATATTCTATTCATCATTCGCATTACCATGATTCTGTATGTTTCAGGTATCTTTTTGCGCTCCAGATCAGGCAAGATTTGGCCAGTGGTCGGCTCACCTGCACTGACGGCAGCGCTGCTCTGCTCGTCTCCCACATTATCCAATGTAAGTGTTTGTGTGTGCGTCTTAAGATTTGCTTCACGTCAAATTATTCAAATGTCTGTTCAGGAATATTCTTTTCTGGAGGGAAAAGAAATCAGCCGGAAAGTGTGGTTTGTTGCCATGGATACATTTCAGCACTTATGCGTATGGAAAAAGCCAAGCTGTCATATCAACAGAGGCAGATTAGGAGTGCAATAAAATCCACCTCAAGTCCTCTCTTGCATAATATGTATAAAATAATGCTTCAATTGAGTAACAATTATTGTGCTCAACAAGAAAGCAGTAGACCTCTTCGGTTCTTTTTACTCGCACAATTTTCGCTGACGTATAAACACTGACAAAAGGTACATAATATATCTTTGTGTTAATGCAGCTGTCATTATAACAACTGCACTCCACGCTCTGTAAAAAGCATTATACCTGCCTTTCGTCTTTCCAGTTTGTTATCAGCCCTTCCCCCGTCTCTCATTCTTTCCCACGCTGTCTGTACCTATCTCTCCCTCCTCCCTCTGTGCTTTCTTTCTCTCTCTCTCTTACTATACTGTCTCACTCTCTTTGTCTTCCAGCTGAGATTGGAGACTTTGAGGAGACTCAATGCAGGCAACACCTCCTCAATAATAACTACATTCCTGACCAAATGGCCCTCATGGACAAGATCATGGAGTTCCACCTTAAACATGTGTAAGTGCATCATGACAATGTTGAGCCATTTATACACACACACACACACACACACACATGTAAGTATAATAACAGTATGGTGGAATCCACTCCCACATTCTGACCTTTCCACAGTAATTTATTTAATTCTTTCAGTTACTCATTTGAAGTAACCGCTTTAATGAAAATGGGGTTTCAGTGACGTTTGTGTGTGTGTGGACTGAGGTTCATATGTTTGTGTGTCATAGTGGGCACACTCCAGCAGAGTCAGACTACCAGTTATTGGAGGTGGCACGTCGGCTGGAGATGTACGGCATTAGACTGCATCCAGCTAAAGACAGAGAGGGGACCAAACTTAGCCTCGCTGTAGCGCACACAGGGGTGCTGGTCTTTCAGGTAGACAGTGCAAACAAATCACCACATACTTACACTGTTGTCTTTTGTAAACCCTTTGTAAAACAATACTGTATTGGTTACAGTGACTGCAATGAAAACAGCTGCATCCTTATTTTAATATTTTAAAAAATGGTTATGAATATGTAATTCCTTTGACTGAGCAGCTGATTGGTTAACCTATATATAAGTCCTAACTAGTTTACAACAACTGCAAGGTCACTATTGGTTCACGCAACACATTAATGTTGTACTAGTAGCATAATAAATGAAAAAAAACAACATCTATCTAGTACTATGTACCATATCTGATTGATTGATTTGATTAATTAATTATACAGGGTCACACCAAGATCAATGGCTTTAACTGGTCGAAAGTACGCAAGCTCAGCTTCAAGAGGAAGCGGTTTCTTATCAAGCTCAGGCCGGACCTCAATGTAAGCACTTCTACCTGAAGATCCTGCAATTCCTGATAGCATATAAATACACAAATGGCTTTTAACTTTTTTTCAGAGTATTAGTATTTTTTACAAAGTGAAGGATTTAACATGTCTGTTGAGAGTATTGTGTGAGCAGATAACAATCTGTTGTTTTTGCAGCAGAGCGCGTGTCAGGACACTCTGGAATTTGTTATGGCGAGTCGGGACTGTTGTAAAATCTTCTGGAAGATCTGTGTGGAGTACCATGCCTTCTTCAGGCTCTTTGAAGAACCCAAACCCAAACCTAAACCTGTCCTTTTCAGCAGAGGATCGTCTTTCAGGTTCAGGTCTGTGGCACTAATACAAAGTTGTGTCTAAGTCTGCATGCATGTTCTCCGTCTGTTCGTCTGTGCTATTGCTAAGATGTATACTGATTCTTGTCTACAGCTTTTTAAGTGCTATTTTTTATCACAGTGATACAACTGGTGTATTTGTTTTAAAATGTTGAACATGTAGTAATGGAATTGGAGACATGTTTGTGCACTCGACATTGAGTGGCAAAAGTATTGACGTACTGCTATGGGGTGCTGGAACCCATGATCACAACAACCGTGATTATGGTATTATGACTTTGCACCTTCTTATGGCGATGGAAATCTATCTGACAGGAAACAGCATCACATTTAGAGCAGCAGTAGGTCTTTTAAATCCAATTATTGATTGTTTATTATTGTGTATCGAGGGTGGGCTTTTTTGTACATTAGTTCTTGTGTAAGCTTCGTTGTAGGGGCAGATGGGAGAATCAGAATTTCTTGAACACCTTATGTTTGCTAAAGACTTCTATAATCTGTTTGAATTCAGATTCGAGTTAATGTGCATTAGTTACATGTTAGTCCTTGTCTTTGACTGTGTACTCTGTTCTGTTCCTCAGCGGCCGGACTCAGAAGCAGGTCATAGATTATGTAAAAGAGGCAGAGTTGAAGAAGCATCCTTTCAACAGGTGAGACTGCTCAGAAATGTCACACAAACACTACACAGTTACCTTACTACCTAACATCAACGATTATTTTAAACTCACCAGTTACAGTCAAAGCTAAAAGTTTGCACAACTCCATGCATTTCATGTTAACAGACATTACGGTTGGTAAGTCAGTTAAGCAAGTTTCTGATTTGGCTAGTCATGGAGATGTAATTGGGCTGGGTGTACCCTTAGCGCAATTGTTTAGGAAAATCCAAGCAACTCAGCCAAGACCTCAGGAAAAACACCTGTGGGACTTTACCATTCTGGTTGCTCCTTAGAAAAATATAAACATCTTGGGGAAAACAGACACTGTATTGTTCAGGAAAGAAGCATGCATGAGCTTCCTGGGAAGACTGTGGTTGTTGAAAGGTTAAACTGAACTCCAGATTATATAAAAAATAAAAAAAAACCTCCCTGGTGAAGTAGTAAGAAGTGTTATCTGGAGGAGTCATATCACCATGCACTGAAAGGCTGTTGTGCAAAGAAGAAACCCTTACTCCAAGATCTTCTATCACCTTCTATAAAACCCGAGTCTCATAGAAAGTTTGGACAGATTTGTAAAAACATGTTTGAGACTTTAAACTTGTTCTATGAGAAGGTACTGGCATACTTGTAATACTGGCAAAGTATTAGAAGCAGACAATGCACCTCAATATTAATCAAGTGTATATAGAGTAGATTGATCTACATTGTATAGATACTCTTAATGACCTAACGCAGTCTGTGGTTTTTATTTTTCTGGTTACATGAAATGTGCGGTGTTTGAGAAACTTGAGCTTCGATTTTATTTTAATATTTGGCCTGAAGTGAAGGTGTTTAAGATGTCAAATTGATTCCATTCTTATGTGTGGGAACCACATGCATTCGTGTGTCTCTTGCAGGAAACACAGTAAAGTTCAGTACAACAGCAGTCTGTCCCCTCTGCCTTCTCCTGCACACTCACAAGTGCCAAATCAAGTAAGTCTTTTTTTGTCACCTACTGCTTATAGCCCTTGGACAGTGTGGTGTGAAGCAGTGAGAGTAGTAATCTGTCTGTATCTGGTTGAGTACCTGCGTCCGTTTCCCATCTTGTAACACTACTCATTGTTGTACATGAAATTCCTAAGCGGTTGTAGCAATTTTAACTGTAAACCCTAATAACTGAAACACCAATGGAGGTCTGATTTAGCTCCTAACATTTGATTTTATGAGAGAGAACATGAAGCACCTAAATAAAGGATCCACTTGGGATTCTCATTCTAATCAAAGGGAATGTTAGGAAACTCTGTTAGTGAAGATGACCGTGCCATACAATTCAGCAGCAAAGCTATGGCATACTGGGGTAAGCTGCGAAACTGCATACTGAAGTTCTAAACAGCATGCCACAGTATGAAGCAGCTATTTCTCACATGCTGTTCAGACATATTTAGTGTTGTAGTGAGTGATTTGGAATGTAGATCAACTGTTTTTCTAAAATAAAAGTTGTCTCATAAGAGTGATTACTAGTCTTTTTTATACACTCATTAGTCTGAATTATTCATCTTGAGTTCCTGAAGAGGGGAATTAAATTCTTGAGGGTGCTTGATTACAATTTGGGTCATTTAACAGTGGAAACAACTAATCTCTCGCTCTCTTTTAGGTTGATGGCCGAAGCTGGAAGGAGCCAGCCTTGGTAAGCTCTGAGGATTCGGCTGCTTTAAGGATCCGTGGAAGCCCCCCTCCTTCGGCTCAGCAGAGTGACAGCGTGTTATCTGAAGCATGTGTCAGGCAGCAGAGCAGCGAGCTCAGCACTGCAGGTGTTGCGTCCCGTGCAGCTAAAGGCAGCTGCTCCTCAATCCCCTATATTGACTGCAGTGATGCAGAGATTAGTGAGGTGGAGGTCAGAGGTCGAGTCAGTAGATCACAGTCTCGCACACGTCACAGGCATGGCTCGCTTGGCCACTGGTCAGGGGACGATACATCCCGCCCAAGCAAATCTAAATCCAGTCCAAACAAGATTAAACAGCGAGAATCTTCTCCTGTCTCTCCTGTGGCTCATACCCCACCCCCTCATTATCCCAGTCCCACTCAAACATCCAGCCCCACCTCTCACAGCCAGAACTATGATGTTTATGAGTGGTCCCTGTCTGCAGGTGGGGCTCCAGTACGTGGAATACTCCATAGCACATTACTGGATGAGCTGGCCACACGTAGCCCAGGCCCTATACGCCATCTCCCAGGAACCAGGAGCTTGACCTCAAGCCCTGCCCTTTACTCCTTTCATAGAACCGGATCTCTTAGCCATGCCCAGTATAATGGTCATGTCCAGCACGAAGGCATACATGGCTTAGGCTTTAGTGGACGGAGCTTTAGTCTCAGGTCAGCTGCTCAAGAGGAAAAAGGCAGGTTCTTCAGCAGCTGCTCTCCAATCCTGAATCGCTCCGTAAACACGGCAAAGTGCCAGAATGTGGGTAACCGCTCTGAGACAGACCCACTGATTCTGAGCCAACCACGGCCCATTTTTCCAAGAGCTGAAAGAATGGCCGCTCTTGAGCGCCGCATGCTGGCCAATGGCCTTTCTCCTCTTGGCCACGCCAAAGCCATTGGTGGCTCTCCAAACCGTCGCCATAGTGCCATGCAGATGATTGATGGCTCTACGAGCAGTGGCACTGATACCAGTGACTCGGAGGAGATGGAGTCCATCGGCTCTTGCAGCCAGTCACTGGGCTTTGAGGACCCTGCAGCACATAGCTCCTCCCCTGTTTCTCACCTGCCCAGAAACAAGATATCATTTGGCAGCCTGCAGCTGGATGAGGATGGTGTGGGAGGGGGTGTGGATTTCAGTGATGAGGAAGGAGCACAAGTGTTTAACTGTTAGTCTCGAGAGTTCAGAGGTTCAGTGAGTAGTGTGTGGTCCAAAGCTCTGGAAGGAATGACAGGGTTCGATGCTTGGCAAGAGGAATTATTTCTCATGCCTGTATACTGTACGTGCTACACTACCAGTTGCTGCAAAGTGTGCACCAGTGATGGCTTGCACAGTGATCTCTGTCTGTAGTCACTCTTGATGTATTGCTCTTGATTATTGTTCTGTAATTATAACACATCTCTATCTGTGAAAGAGCAAATTATTTACTTAGTGCCAAGTCCTTTGTTGGACCTCTTACTGAAACAGGAGATAAGCAAACCAGCTGGATTTTAATCAGTTTTTTTTTTTAGACAAGCTAGTAGTTCTTGTGTTTATGAAGCAGGCTTGTGATGTGGGCTTTAGTGTGATGGTCTGGGAGTTCTTCCTCTCCACAAGAGGCCTTCATGTTTTTTCCACTAACAAAACAATTGTTGGCATAACTTCTCTGTCGGCAAAATAATGCACATCACACTGATGCTGATTTTGGTTTTCATTAATGTAAAGATTAATTTTTCAGATATTTTAAATAATTGTAGTACTTTTTAGAAGATAGCTTGAGGATGTGTTTAGGAAACAATGAAGAAATGTCTGTCTCATTAACTTTCATATTTTTAATGATTGTAGCGGTACTCTTTATATAGAACACATCTGTATATATGTCATTTGTAATGTGAAACACTTAACACTATGAGAATGTAGCTTGTTTTGCAATTTTTTCTATATATTTGATCTACTTCCATGCATTAATTTAAAGATGAATCAGAAACACCTTTGAATTTACCTAGGACTTTGATAGAATTTTTTTTTTTTTAAATCAGCCAAACTCAGTTTTCAAATTAATATCTGGTAGGAGAACTCTGTTATTGTTTGTTTATTGGTCATGTTTTTTATACTTGGAAAATCAAATAGTTTTCTTTATAAGCTGTAAGTGTGCTGATTGGTGTGATCTGGCAGAACTTATGCAGAAAAGTCCTGTGGTGCATCATTGACTGCTGTAGTGTTTTTCATCAGTGAGCATCATAACTCAGCAGGTGTATAATGGCGTTAATTTATAGCCCTGGCATTCTGGTATTTCAAAGAACCCTGGAACTCTCTCAGTATCTTTTATGCACCTTTCCACTCAAGGAAACAGGGCTGATCCTAGGCCAAAGTTCATGGAATTTTTCTCTCTTCTAGTCCATAGAAGTATGCATCCATGGATCGGGAATCATTCCATTGTGGTTACGCCACTGAACACTTATTAGCTCACAGCTTCACAAGAGTAATTACTAATTACTTTAAAAATCTTTTGTCTAACAAGCGTTTACTGAAACTTGTTTTTAGGAAGGCTGAACAATTTTGTGATGGTCTACATGACAGTTTAGTGATTTGTTAAACAAGTCGAGAGTGTATTCTGTAGGTGCTTGCAGAGGCATGCCACTCGCGTCAAGCGTCATGAAAAGCCTGGGAGCGTGAAATCCGCTTTGTCCAGTGATGTTAAATGATATTTGCACAAAACAAAAACTGCGTCTTGTCTGTGCTCTCATGTTTGCCACATGCTTAAATGCTGTAACCGTTGCGCAACTTGTGTAACCTCTGTTATGTATAATGGTCATGGTTCCTGCACTGTAGCAGGCCCTGAAAACCATCCACACACCGCATTTCCTGCAGTGATTGGTTCCACTTAAAAAAAAAAAAAAAGAAAAAGAAGAAGTGGGACTTGGAACATTAGGTGTTGTCTTTAGCTCTATTTATACATTTTTCTATAATATGTCAGTCTACAATACCCAGTGACAGCTTAAAGAATAGAAAAGCAGACTATGTTACGTTGCCATGTTGTTTTAACAATGGCGTCCCGCTGTGTTCCTGCCTGCCACACCCTCTCTGTGACTTTTTGTTCCCAGTGTAATCAGTCCTAATCTGGTTCACCTATTCCACCTCTCTCCAAACACTCCCTATAAATGAGGAGAAAACAAAAAGCAAGCAGGAATGACAAAAAGCACAACTCTCACCAAAATAACCAGCTTGGCACTTTTTATGTACTTTATCTTTCGTTTCCAAGGTTGGGTTCTGTTTCCTTTCTGCTCCTACTGATTCTGGGTGTTTTCCCTCACAAGCTAAATCTGCTTAAGCTTGTCATTTCCATCACTGTCATTTATGATCAATAAATGCTCCTGTTATTTTTTATTTTTTTCCTTTTCTTAACTGTTTGATGATGGAATGGATGAATGAATGGCTGTGGGATTTGCCTTTGTAACACACTGATGCTGGTTTCTAAGGCTTAAACTGCATGCTTTCCCTTCTCTCACTGCTTTTTCCTGTTGTATGTGTCAAGCAAAGACCACAGTCATTTCAGACACTGCTTCTTGTTTCTCATATGAATGTATGTTAAAGTGACATTGAAACTGTGACACCATTTATCCACTAAAATTTTTTCCTCAACACGGTCACTGTAGACTTTTATGGTTTAAGGGCATTGTCTTGTGCATACACACTCATGCGGAAACACATGCACACTCTCAGACACTGAATCATTCTCTTTTTTCCCCTCACTTTCAAATTCACTCACTCATTCAGCATCTGTGGTTTTTCTATTGGCTTTCGCGACTGACTTTTGAACCCTGTTATATATTTTTCTTATCTCTATTCTCTTTATTAAAAAAAACTATTTCAACTCTATAACACTGTATACAGCTGTGCTCTAGTGTCAATAAAGTTGGCCTTTATGAATTTGGGCTCAAGAATCTTTTATTAAAAATTGTTTCACCATCATCCTAGATCGTAGCCCCCCTCCCTCCCTTCCCAGACTTGTGTCCATGTGTGTTGTTAGTGCATGAGTCAAGCTGTGTGTTTACAAATGCATGTATATACATTGTGTATACATACATTTAGCATGGTGTTTCTCGATGCATGTGTAGGCTGTCTGGTAGTTGTCATGGCTCCCCACCATTGCATTGTATTGGAATGTAATGTGTGTATGTGTGTGTTGTCTCGAGCTGCTCTCTTGGCTGTTTTATTTAACATGGCTGCGCTGCAGACAGGGAGCACAAGAGGCGCTGTTGGGCAAGTACTGAGTTTACTCTCCTGGTTGTTAGGGATAGACACTGGAGTGTAAGTGGGTACACTGCTAATTATTCAAACATACACACGAAACATACAGCTGTTATGTTTTGCACAAGAAGTTTGTATATCTTTAGACCGACAGTCAGTGACTAGAACAGTGAGCCACATGAGAATCTTTAATATATGCTTATACAATATAATGACAAAGACTTTTGAGAGTGTTTAGACCTCTTTCTTTCTCTCCTCCCTCCTCCGTCTGCGTCTTTCACCTCCACCATAGAGGTACCAGGTTTGGCCATGTCTCTGGTGAACGGTCATCGCCGTGCACACGAACCGAACAGCGCAAGTCCGAGCCCGGATGATCAGCAGCCATCACCTCTCACATCTCCACTTCTAAACGACGCCAGCACTTTGCGCACAGATGATGAAGAGGAGAACAGGAGGAAGGTGAGAAAACATTTTTAATACTTTAAAAATGTATTTCACGGTGGCCTAATGTCTAGCCACTACATCTAGAGAATATATGAGATTTATCATTGATGAGAATTTCCTGGTGCCGAACAAATCCTGGTACTTATCAAGGGAGGTAAATAAGTTAAACTGAGTCAGTATGGGATTGTTAAAAAATTCTAAACTTGCCCAGCATATTGTAACAGTAAAGGGTTATAGGATGAGACAAACTCTGGAGAAAAGCAGTAAAAGTAATTAGAGATGTATTTTCCAAAGGTTTTTTCTAATCCATGATCTGGCCAAGGTTATTTAACTACTGAAAGGTTCAAGGAGGTCGAAAAAGAAAACATGTACAGATTTACAGCTAAATTTAATGTAATTTCTTAAAATGCAGTCATTACAATTTAATCTTCTCCATTGCCATTTACTGAAAAATTTATACAATTAAAATAAATAAATAATAATAATGCTAATAATAATTTTCCTCTAAGTACTTTTGACTATCAAAGTGCATGAAATAAACCTTTCTGTTCTTTACTCCGTATAGAGAAGCATGTCAGAATTCTTCTCCATGATTTTTGCGCATATGCTACTTTCTTTTAAATTTTTTTGACTTACTTTGGAAAATGTAACTTTCTGCCATGATTTTAACCACATGCAGTTCCTGGATTAGAATAAACCTTCAGAAACCTGCCTTGATGTGAAATCAGAAATCCGAGCCAGGTGCGAGTTATTATACCTTACAGCACAGCGCTGTGCATCTGCTCTAACTAGAGCATAGCTCCACACTCCACAGTGCACTTTTGCAGACGTGGCTTGCTTTGCCAAATCGAAACTTAGCACGAGACTAAACTTTAGGCAGTTGGACTCGGTAATAAATGTCTATGTTGCTGTTGAATCCAATGCCTGTGTTTGTGATTGTGTGCTGCAGAGATTTCCGACGGACAAGGCTTACTTCATTGCCAAAGAGCTGCTCACTACAGAGAGAACCTACCTGAAGGATCTGGAGCTCATCACTTTGGTAATGAAAAATAAATCGTAGTCTGTTTGTATGTGTGTCTGGATGGACAAAGGGCTTATTGTTAAATTATTTTGTTCTGATGTGGTTGGGTTGCAAAGTACAGTATGTGTGTGATGGGCCTCAGCAGTCCTAGTCCTCATGATTTATAATGATTTTTAAAAAGATTTTTTATTTAATTTTTAATACCGCAGCACAGTTGAATTATTGAAGCTGATTGGTCAGAAGGTCAGTCTTCTGTAAGAGCAGCTCTGACTACTTTAAATTCAGGTTCATTCTAATTTATTAATTTAAAAGAATATGTATTATTTAACAGCGAAAAATGTTAAATCTGTTATGGTGAAGTTTGTAAGTTAGGTCTCCATCAAAGGAGACAGACAATTTTGCACTTTTCACTATCTCTGTAACATAACATTACAGAACACAAGTTCCTTACTTTAATAGATTAATATATTTTTAAATGTGCTGAAGAATTATGAAAACATCCTACGATATAAAGATATACGGACTCCCATGTCTGTGTGTGTGATTGGTGTGGAACAAAGCACACTTTTGTAGCATTAAATACTGCAGTGAATCAGATGTGAGGTTGCATCAAAGCTGACTCTGAACTCGTCCATTCTTCCATGCCAGTATCAATACTGTTTCTGATATGCAGCATCCGATTAGTGCATCTCTTAATCTCTAAAGCCTGTAGTGAGGTGATAATTGGCTCAGTTAGTTGGAGCTGGATTGCTTTAGGGACTGAACTGATTGATTTCTTATCAATCTTTCCCTCTGTGAGGTCAGGAACCTGGAGCCTATCTCAGGGAGTGTACAACCCATTGCAGGATACAAGCACACACAAACTTGAACATACACTATGGGCAATTTTTAAATGCCTACAATGCATGTCTCTGGACTGTGGAAGGAAACTAGGGTACCTCGAGTAAACCCTTCAAGCACAGGCAGAACATGCAAACTCCATGCACAAAAACGTTTTAAAGATTTCAACCTCACAGTCCTGGACGGCCAGATGACATCGCCAACCTCTAAACCAAAGTGATTATCTGCCCATGTATTCATTTGTACATTTTTATTCATTTATTATTTCTACCTTCTCCTGCCACAAATATAGGACAAGGTGATGTTAAAAATTAAACACCTACACACACTCTGCAGAATTACACAATTACAAGCTTAAAATCAAGCCTGTTATTTATATGACAGCTAGTGGCAATGTCTTTCTATTTTATTTGAAGATGCACTATATTTGTATTTAGGTTTGCTTTCAGATGTAACGTTTTACATCTACACCACACTACACTGAATATTTATTTTTATTTGATATTTACTGTACATTTGATGATGATCAATGTCCACAAAGAAGTTGGTTTCTGTTATTCCTTACAATATTACTATTACAATATAGCAGTGCTCTTTCTTCCTGGTGTTAACAAGACAGAAATGTAGCTTGTCATGTTGCCAAAATGCTTTTTCTCTGATTAGTACAATGTGTTGTCCATCTAGACCCATTTTGTTAAATAATTGTTAAATATATGAAACCTTGTGTAAAGCTTCACTCATTTAATGATTCATTATTTTATGTTTTTAATTGCGTAATTTATAAATAGTGTTTGCCTAACAAGTCTCTGTGAATGAGCCGTTTCTATAGAAATTATAACATAATTTGCTATTGTATTTACTGTTTGTGTATTGATATGTTTATACTGTATATTGGATGATTTTAAAGAGTGATGGTTTAACAGAAAAAAAAGAAAACAGCGCTTGTGTGTGATTTGATCCTGTGTTTATGCATCAGTGTGTGTGTGTGTGTGTGTGTGTGTGCAGTCATTTCAGAGTGTACTGGCTAAAGAGGAGTGTGCTCCAGAGTCTCTAAGGAACCTTTTGAAATCCAGCTTTGAACCTCTTCACACCTACCACTCAGAATTCCTTAAAGAGCTGGAGCAGAGACTTGCACTATGGTTAGAAGCACACACACACACACACAAGCACAAACACCACTTCTGTAGAGATACATTGTTAGTACGAGGGGCGTTCAAGTCAAACAGGACTAATGTTGAAAATTCTCATGAATGAATGTGTAAAACTGATTAGCCTTTACGTAATACTTCAAGCACAGGACGGTGATGAAACTCTGATGAAAGTCGCAGTAAAACATTTGTACGCTGAAAACATTTAAAGAGGGCTGTAAATCCATGAATGATGATTCCAGTCGAGGTGGTTCTGAGCCCACTGTAGTCGTTCCTGTGAACATTTAGCGAATGGAATGCCCGATCCTTGAAAATCGACGGATTACATGTCAACTTGCGCAGGAGATGCATCTGTCCGTGGGAAATGTAGACACATTCACCAACACCACCTGCATATTACAGGAAGTCGTCTGGAAGTCACTGCCACATCCCCTTACAGTCCTGACCTCGTTCCAGGCCATTTCCACATGGTTGGGCTATTAAAGGAGTTCCTGGGAGGTCAGCATTACAGACATGAAGCGGACAGTTCGATCATGGCTCCAACAGAGTATTTAGGGAAATAAAGGGAGTTTTCACTCTCATAACTGTTCTGTTATCCTCCACAATCTAAAAAAAATAATAATCCCGGTTTGACTTGAATGCCGCTGGTAATTTTCAGGAAGGTAGAATTAATCTTTGTGTATGAATACCAATAAGGCTGTTAAAATACACACAAGGTTTCCTTGGCAACTCCTTATCCCCAGTGGAAAAACCTGCCTGCCTCAGGGTCTTGGGTTTCCATGACATCCAGCGCTGTACAGTTTGACTGGTGATGTGCATGTAGAGCTATTCTGCCTTTGTCATCATCATCATCACTCCTATTATTATCATTATTATCATTTGCTATATCCTGCTCTGACCGTGTCCAAGCCTGTTGCCTGGATTTACACCAACGCTACACGGCTGTTTGGCTGAAGCAGGAGCGCTATAGATATTGTCTTGGTATGTGCACATTATTGTGCTTTTATCATGTCAGTTGGTTAGTAGGTTGGTTTCCAGGCAGTAAGGTTAAGAACATGTGCACTGACAACTTGGTTAATGAACACTTCAACAGTGACACCTACTGGTAATACAGAACACTGCACATTAACCTAGTGACACTGTCACTGATTCAGGTCAAGTGGTTAAATCCGTGTGTGTGTGTGTGTGTGTACGTACAGGGAAGGCCGCTCAAATGCCCACATTAAGGGGGATTACCAGCGTATTGGGGACATCATGCTGAAAAACACCCAGGGACTGAAGGTAAAATTCTCTCAGCATGCTCAAACTTAGTGTCTTATCTGTTAATCATTAGTAGACTTTAATCCATTAAAACAGCATGTAGCCTTAGATTTCAATTCTTTAAAAACTGAATATATTGTGTGTGCGCCCTCTTAGCTGTTGACGGCTCAGCTGCAGAAACACTCCGACTGTGTGAGTGAACTGGAGATGGCGTGTCGCTCCTCACGGCGGCTTGAAACGATGTGTCGAGATTTTGAACTGCAGAAGGTGTGCTACGTGCCCTTAAATGTGTTCATCCTGAGGCCGCTGCACAGACTGCTGCATTATAAACAGATCCTGGAGAGACTCTGTAAACACTACCCCGCCACACACTCCGACTTCAGAGACTGCCGAGGTGAGCAAGTCGTCCAGTTTAAATATCACAAATAAATCAGAACTCCCTTGTTCCCTGCCACACTTGTACATATACACACCAGTGTATACATAAAAGTATTTGTTTTTACAAGTGAATATTTAAATAAATACTTTGAGAGACTAGCACAGCAGGCGGATTTACGAGGTTATTCTTACATTCCTTTTGTATGAATTGTACTGTTTAATATTTTCTTTAGTCAAAAAAAAAAATAAAGACCTGCTCACAGGTCACTGTTTATAACAGTGTGAAATCTTTTCTGTATATGTAAAGTGTTTAGAAATGTCAGCAGATGATCGTCACTCTAAAATGACTTCTTGAGAGCAACAGCTTTCTTCTTGTATAAGTAATAAAATATAAAGTCTTAAAACCTTCCCACTCACCAGGGTAAATATGATGGGGATTCGAAAAATTCTCAATTCTGTCTGTAGAATTAATTTAAATTGACATTCAGATCAACTACATATTTTTTTTACATTATCTTCTTACTTTTTTAATACACTTTGTCCATCTGTCAACAAGCGTTTGTACACCCTTATTAAAGACGAGCTGATCCACAAACCATGAATACTGGATCTGGAAAATTCCAGAAAACTGTAAGCATCAATTTTGCAGCAGTCAGTGTCAGTGATTGAGGATGTTTCCATTTCATACTCTACCGTTTACTCTCAGGCTTTTAGTGATGTCTCGCGCCGGTAATGATTCTCTTTAAGAAACTTTCACCTTCATTAAAATCCAAATTTTGTTTGCAGATAAACACTTCTGTTTGGGCACCAGGTGCACCCTCAAACCACAAAAAATAAAATAAATAAAATCACGTAACAGGTTTGCACCTGCACAGCAGTGACTGGGGAGACAGTATCCTAGATAAAACAGTGTGACCAGCAAAAGTATTACTATAACTGGAGTGTGGATAATTTTCGACCCTCCCTCATGCATTTGTTTGCTTAATATTTATTTCTTTTTGTTAATGATCTTTATGTTTGGAGAGTCTCTGTTCTTGTCATGATGAGAGTGTGTCCTTTATCTACAGCTGCACTGGCTGATGTGTCTGAGCTGGAGTCCGTGCTTCACTCCAGCATGCTGAAGACCGACAACTACCAGAGACTGCTGGAACTGCAGAAGGACTTGATTGGGGTGGACAATCTGGCGACCCCAACGCGAGAGTTCATCAGATTGGGCTGCCTAAGCAAACTTTCTGGGAAAGGCCTGCAACAGCGCATGTTCTTTCTGGTAAAAGACGCAGATTGCAATGTTTGTGAGATTCTCCCAACAATATTTTTATTGATTTTAAACAGGGAAATAACAGGGTAAACATGCAACGTTCCACTACACATTTTATAGCCCCCTTATAAAACCCTATACCACCCACCCCACCCCTTCCTGCCTCCAAGCCAGCTATACATGTATGGGAAAGGTTAGACGCCAGGCATATTTAAAAAAGGAGAAAAATGGAAAAAAAAATAATAAATGAGCTGGAAGTTTTGGTTCTGCGTGCAAAAAAGATTAAATAAATAAATATTAAATAGGAAAGGAATCAAACTATAAATGTATATGAAAAAAGCGAAGGAAGGGCCCCCACACCTGTTGAAATTTCAAGTCTGAATGGCGAATTGAGTAGTGAATCTTCTCCAGGGATAAACAGGACATAATATCTCTGAGCCACTGAGCGTGAGTGGGTGAGGTGACATCCTTCCACTTGAATAAAAGAGAACGTCTGGCCAGGAGTGTCGCAAAAGACAACAAACGCTGTTTAGCTGGAGTTAGACGCTTATCTTCCTCTTGTTTGTGAGATTCTACCATTAATATGTGTGTGATGTTAATATGGTGATGTGATTCATTGTTTAAACCTAAATTTAACCTCAGCTATAAAAAAAGAAATATTTTGGCTGTTTTAGGTATGCAGCCTTTTTTAATGACTGTCTGTGTGTTTCAGTTCAGTGATGTGCTTCTGTACACGAGTCGGGGGATTACAGCTTCCAATCAGTTTAAAGTTCACGGCCAGCTCCCTCTTCGTGGAATGACAGTAAGAGCGACGTTTCTTACAGCACCTTTTCTGCGTGCTCTCTCCATTTCAGCTAGAGTTTCATAATAGCTGTGATACTCAGTGTTTGTGTGATTTACTGTTCTAAAGTAAGTGTGTGTGTGAACACAGATCAGGGAGAGTGAAGAGGAGTGGGGAGTTCCTCACTGTTTCACTCTCGTCACACAGCGTCAGTCAGTCGTGGTAGCAGCAAGGTAATGTACAATTCAATTTTTTTTTGTTAAGCACAATACTTTTAACAATGGTCATTGTCTCAAAGCAACTTTACAGAATCAAATGAGAGTTATGGAAATGTTTATGAAATGTGAAATATGTGTATGTACAGACAGATGCGCATGTATGACGAGTCCTTTGGCTGATGTTACAACCAACAGACTGCTGTGTGTAGTTTCAAAAATACTTCTGGAAAAACAGACCCATGTGCATAGATTTTTTTAATTGATTTTGGTTCAAATTAAATGCATTACTTGATCAAGTGTTAGGGTAATTAGTGACATAATTAGTTACATAATGCAATCATAATGTCTCCTCCTAAATAGTTTTCCACAGACTAATCACTTATTGTTTACTCCACGGCAGAGCTCTTTGTATTAATGGTGTTCTCTCTCTCTCTCTCTAGTTCTGTATCAGAGATGGAGAAATGGATGGAGGATTTAAAGATGGCAGTAGATCTGTCTGAAGACTCTAATGGACCATCAGCAAGCCTGCTGACCAACAGCAATGACGTCAGTAAGTACTGATCCCATCACCCTCTTATTTTTGGGCCAACCAGATGGAGGAACATGAAGGCCAGGATGAATCTCTTGCATGACAAAAAAAAAGATCTTACGACTACTCAGGACTAAATTACAAAACTATTTTAGTGTTTTATCTCAAAGGTAAACTGGCATGATGGCAGATGTGGTGTTTACGTTGTTGGATTGTCATGTTTAATGTGTTCATCGGTAGTTTGAAGGCAAACATGTATGCCTGAATGATGATGATATTGGAATGAATTTTATTTTGATTAATAATACAGCTTCATGTAGTTTATTTGGTAAACCTGTTTTGTCTAGAAATTATATTGCTAAGGCAAACATTGTTTTAAGGCAAGTGTGTGATGATGCAGAGATGCAGCTTGGATGGTTAAAATCAAATTTGTTAGCTGGATTAGCCTCATAGCTCCAGTGCACTTATTATTATTATTTTAACTATAATCATATATTTCCCCATTTGATTCAATTTTAGGATGCACTGTGTAATTTTTTGTTCAACAATTAGCTTTATATAATTAGTGAGCTCAGTGTGTGCAGTGGTTTGTGTAAAGAATTGTGTTTTTTCGTTCCGGTTTGCATAGGAGTGATTGAGTACCGTGTATGTGTGTGTTTAAGCGTTTGTGCGCATGGATGCATTAACATACTGAAATGTCCTCAGAGTCTGCAGGGGAGTGGGCCTCGGAGGTCGAGTCAGAGGATGACCTGGCTGGGTCACGCACATCATTGGAGCGCCATGGCAACAGCTCCGCACATCACCGTGGCAACACCACGGTTCATGTTTGCTGGCATCGCAACACCAGTGTTTCTATGCTGGACTTTAGCATAGCAACGGAGGTACCCAGCTCTCCACTGATTAACCACCTCTCTCTCCTTCCCTTCCTGTTGCCATGTGTATGTGTTTTGTTCTAGGTAGCAGTGGTGTCTCCTTTCTCTGCTCATGTTCCACTCCAGTGTCTCCTGCAGTCTCTTAACCCTTACACTGACTCTGTGTGTATTAACGCATGCCTCACTCACTCTCGCTTTCTTTCTCTTTCTGTCTGTCTGTCTGTCTATGTCTGTCTCGTTGGCTGTGTGTTGGCCCCCGTCCTTTCCCTGTGAATCCCTCTTTGTCTCTCTTTACTCCTGGCCTCCCTGTATGTATGCGTGTGTAGAGCCTCGTGCTACAGTGAATGTGTGTATCACAAGGGGGCAGGGAGCAGTGCCTGTGTCTGTAGTGTGCTGGTACAGAATGCAGAGTCTCTCCTTTACTGACTGCTGCATCAGTCTGGAGGTAACACACCCAGACTCAGACTGCTTTTTTCACCAAGAGCTCTTAATTCTCTAGAGCTCCTATTCTAACCGCCAAGCCACAAAGCACTTTTACAAATATATATTTTATTATTTAAATTATTGTAATAAATATTATTAAAAAGTAAAGAAATATTTTTGTTGATCTGTCATATGCATGATGCCTACTGTAAAACCATAATATGCTAGTTTTCATCTAACATGTCTTGCCTCTAAATGTGGCAAGTTTTTTTTTTTTCCTCTCTCTCAAGGACAATATTTAATGTAAAACTTAAAAGTAGTTTGGTGGTTAGACCAATTCATACTGATGGTGTTACTGAAGCACTGTTAAGAAGACATGTATCAGTTTTACCCAGAGTTTTTATTCCACATCAGTTCAATTAGGCACACAATTTGCCAACATTTGAAATGCTGTGTTTTTGTTCATGTTTATTCCATTTTTTTATTTACATAGTGTATAATGCGATAATTAACATTTACACAAAAAGGCACTGTGCGAGTTTTACATTTTACTGTACATTAGAATTATTAACAAAGGTATAAGATTCAACATGGGTTTGTTGGCCATGTGAATTGAATGCATTGGGATTCTTACATGTTAATTATAAAGATCATGATTGTGTGTGTGTGCAGTGAACATTGTAGAAGCATAGAGCCTGCAATAATGTGCAGTATTACATTTTCTGACCGTTATATAAGATGATCTGTACCCTGCTCATTCATGTGGCAGCAATGCAGAAGCATAAAATCAGGCAGATTTAGGTCATGAGTTTCAGTTCATGTCTAAAAATAAATGTCCAGAATGTAGGAAATGTGATTTCAGTGACTGGGGTCTCAAACAGCTGATCTCCGGAGATTCTTTCTATCTCTCTATCTATCGATCTATTGAAGAAAAAAACATTCTGTAGGCACAGACATCTTGAGAGAGAGAGAGAGCAGAGGAGAATGGCCAGCTGTCTATGATAATTCAAAGAATCAGTCTTTACAGTCATGGTGAGCTGAAAATCTCAGAATGCAGCTGAACCTTTGGGTGGATAGGCTGAAACAGCAGAAAACTACATTGATGATTGATGTGAACACCGAATTAAGCACTTGACCTGCAGCTTATGCACTGGCCGATTGGAAAAATGCATGGATGAGGAGGTGTTCAGGTGTTCTTAATGAAGTGACTGTACAGTATGTGCACAATACCATGTATGTAGCGATGTTTAAGGGATAAATAATACATTTATAAAGATGCCTGAGGGTCTAGTGTGTTGTGCTAGTGTGTTAGTGCGTGCCATCATGTATTTAAACCACAAGTTTAAACCACGGCTGTGGTTTGTATGGTCTAGACATGTTATGTCTGGCATGGAGACTGAATAGAGTGTGAATACTAAACTGCAGTAGGAAGTTTTATATTTATTACACAAGTTAAAAAAAAAAATCAATTCAAGTATTCACCAGTGTATTATTTAAGTGTATTAAAACGTTTTCTCTGGATCCTTACCTGTTACACAAACAGTGATGTCGGGTTCCACATAAAACCATTAAGGATTCCACAAAAAAAACAAAAAAAAACAAGAAGCCTTGTACAGCCAGAGGGTCTAAACAGGCTTTTAAAATCCTTTCAAAATGCACTTTACTTAACTTATTTTAACTGGAACACTTGTAAAGCTGACTAATCACTGGCACATGGAAAATACCCTCACTAAGCACCTTATAACTTCTTCAGGGTTCAGATCTGGTGGGAAGGGCACAGAAGAACAATGAACTCATCGAAGCCAGTTTGATACGACTTTTACTTTGTGACATGGTTATTTGTGGTTTGAAGAGATGCTCATGGTCCATTCAAGTGGTGATTGACTGGTATTAAGTGTGGCAAGAAAACATTCCCCACACCGTCACACCACCTCCACCAGCCTGGACTGTTAATGTGAAGGAGGTTGGGTCCATGTATTCATGCTTTTAATGCCATCTGGGAGCCTTAGCAGAAATCAACTTTTATCAGACCTTTCTAGGTTTTTCCAGACTTTTAGTTCTACAGGTCTGGTGAACCTTTGTCTACTGCAGCCCTAGTGTGGTTGTACTTCTGCTGTCATAGGTCATCTGTTTCAAAGTTCAGAATGTTCATTCTGAGATGGTTTTATACTCACCACAGTTGTCCAGATGGGTTATCGGAATTATTGGAGCCTTTCTGTCAGCTTGAGCCAGTTTGACCATTCTCCATTTACCGCCATCAACAACAAGATGTTGTTGCTGTTGCTACCCTGTTGCTTACTGGATGTCTTTTCTCATTGCACCACTCTGAGTAAACTTTAGAGGCTGTCGGGCATTAAATCCCAGGCACTCACCAGTCATCAAAATGCTCAGACTCATATGGACACTACTCAAAGCTGCCCAACCGTATTCACATGATTTTACTCTGCTCTCCTGCTTCACATTTGGCTGGTTAGATAGTTGCATGTGTAGGTGTAAAGGTGTTCTTAATAAAGTGGTCAATGTGTTTACTGTATGTAGTAACTGCAAGGCATGTACTCTATTTAGAATTAATCAGTGATACAGTATACACTGGATATACTGTATTAAATCCTATCAAACCCCAAAGCCTAAAAGTTCACCCTGTCAATCAGTTTATTGGCAGGAAGTTATAGGTGTGAGGTTGTAAGTTGAAATGTTAAATGCCTGAGTGTGTTCTCACAGGCACTCTAAAGGTGGTTCTAACGGTTTAACTGGGAATAGCCGTACTATTATTATGATAGTGTATACAGTACTACACACTTTACAGACAGAGCTGTCTTTTACCTTGCACACTATTGCTGACCTGTAAAAAGTACACACAAAAGACACACACACATGCTGAGCTCTTTCATTTACTCCATTTTCTAGAACCAGCTGTCTGGGAACCTGCTAAGAAAATTTAAAAACAGTAACGGCTGGCAGAAGCTCTGGGTGGTTTTCACCAATTTCAGCTTGTTCTTCTACAAAACACACCAGGTGATTCTATATATACACACACACACACACACACACACACACACACACACACACACACACAATATGTACACACTGACTTGTTTACACTGTAAATGTCTTGTGTACCAGTGGAATGTCTGAATGGTGTGTAATATAAAGAGTGTTTTCTCTCTCTCTCTCTCTCTCTCTCTCTCTCTCAGGATGAGTATCCATTGGCCAGTCTCCCTCTGCTGGGTTACTCAGTAACCGTTCCTGCCGAGTCAGAGAACATCCATAAGGACTATGTGTTCAAACTGCACTTCAAGTCCCACATCTATTATTTCAGATCCGAAAGCGAGTACTCCTTTGAGAGGTGTGTGTCTCTCTTTTGCATGTCTCTCTAGCTAAAAGCTCAAACATTAAGAAAATAATGGAAATAGTAAAGGTACATAACTGTAACCAGTTTCTTTTTAACCAGTGCTATCTGACCTGTGTAGTTCAGGTGTTTAGTAATGTATATTGCACTGGTTTGTGTTGTGTGCAGGTGGATGGAGGTGATTCGCAGTGCCACCATCTCCTCCAGCAGAATCCGTTATCTCAACCGCAAAGAGCCCTATTGAGCCTGACCGCCTTAGGGATCAACTGTGTGCGCGAGTGTTTGCGTGTGTGTGCGCTCGTGTGCATGTGTGTGCAAGTGTAATCTGATCTCGTTGATCAGTTTGTGTTATCTCTTTGAAACAAATTCACCTTTTGTGACATTAACGTTTTTCTATCATGGTTTTACACACCATTTTTTGAGCGCGTCTGACCGTCTCCATGGAGAGTCCTGGTGCTTTTTTTAATGGTGACACGTCTGCTGCACATCGTATTTTTCTGCATATCACCTTTTTCTGCATTTTTCCTGCATTTCTACTGGGCTGTTTGCCTCTTTTATAGGATCTCATTTTATATACTATAACTAATTATCTATCTATGTGCACCTTGTTTGCCATAAGTGTCACTTTTTACTTCATAACAGAGGCCTATTAAAACTAGTGCTCTGTTTTGTTTTGTTTGTTTTTTTAAATAAGTACGTTCACGCCCATTTTATTTCTGCAAAACAACTTTGATTTTTTTTTTTTTTTTTTAATAACAGACTTCTTGGAATCCATTAGTCTTTGTGCCATTTCGGATGTCTTTCATCTAAGTACGGTTTCAATTTATTGAAAAGGAGCCTTCATACATTTAGGTTTTAGAGAGATTTTTTAAAATAGAAGCTTTTAACATTATCCACCACAGTTTGTTTAGATGATAAATTGCTAAATTGAAGAGTTTTTAAGCAATTTTCACAATAAGATATAAGGTACATAATAACATTATGGTATGTCTTTAATTCCATTAAGTTTGTGTTTGACATTTCCTAATTCAGGGTTGTTAAATCTCGCACCGCTGCCATTTTAGGAAATGAAAGCATATTATTAAATCTACAGTATAGTTAAATAGCCATGCTTCACTCGAAATGAACAGATGTTACGTATATGAAGAATGCCATTGAGGAAGTAAAGCTTTAAAATGTAGAGTTATACATGATTTTGTAGTTTCATACATATTATTTACTCTCAGATGACAAGCCTGCCTCATGTGAAGGTTTTAAGTATATGTGAACAAGAGCGGTGCAGGGAATGACTTTGGCAAGGTGGTCTATTAAATGTTTATTTCTTTGCTTTGGACAGAGGAAGAACTGTTTCATATTTCAGATAAATAAAAGAGAGAAACAGTGTGTTGTATGGATATGTAAGCAATAAAAACACATTTGAACATCCAGAATAATCAGCGTTCGTATTATTATTATCATTATTATTAGTATTTATTTTTGGATCTGTGTTATGGCGTTTTGTGCTCTGTTTAGACTAAACGAGTCAGTGAGATGAATCTGTTTTCCACTGGAGAGTTGGTTTCAATCAATTAATCTTTGCAATCTCCGTTACAACCTCTAGAGGGCAGCAAAATGCAATTTGGACTTAATGAACCGTGGAAAATGTGTGTACTTCCCACAAATAAAGCACATTATGTGTTATTGTGGATTTTTTCTAAAACCTTTTTCCAGTAAGTAGAGTGCAGTGAAGCTTATTGTGGCTCCAGCAAGGGCACACCTCCTGTAAAGTGCTTTACTAGGTCTGTGAGAGGATTTAGAGCAAAGCAGCTGCCTCATGTATTATCAAGGATTTGACGATGATCTCCTAAAATGTGAGCTGCCTCTTCGACAATCTTATACCAAGCTCACCTGTTATGTGTCGAACACAAGTAACTAGAAACAAATATGTATTTTTAACATAGCTGTTATGACAAATATGTTGGTTTAAATTTTGTTTTGATATTTTCAAATTTACCAGTGATTCTTGGGATCTAGTTTTAGTCATCTTTAGTGACAACTGTCGTCCTATCACCGTAGATCAAGTGCCCGATTTGGAAACACTGATCCCAGGCGGGATGCAAGTCAGTAAGGGGGGCCCTGCACACACCTGCAAGCTGCAAAGCATAAATACTGTGCCACTGTGCTCCAACAATCCAGTTACTATAGTGAATAGGCTCCATATTCATGTTAATTTAAACAGTTGAAAATAGAGTGTTTATGTAAAATAGAATTTTATAAAAATGTATAATAGAATTTTAAAAGAATGTGTCAAATTTGCTTGGGAAAACTAAAAGAAAATTCCTGTTATTTGTTCTTAAAGCTGCAAAACGTACCAAGTTGAACTTTCCCTTGGTTTGTTAAATGTCCTTTAAAAAACAGTGCGTATATCTTAATACTTGTATACAAGTGTCTCGCAGTCAGAGATGCTCTGGACAATAATTCCTGCCTGATGTGTTTTTAAAATTTGAGAGGAAGAGTGTGAGAAGGGAAGCAAGGTTCCGCTCAAGCACTTAGTTGTTGGCACTGTTTCCTTGCACCTCCAGGGTCTGGGTTCGATTCTTGCCTTGGGTCTGTGTGCATGGAGTTGGTATGTGTGTGCCCTGCAATGGATTGGGATCGCATCCAGGGTGTACCCTGCCTTGTGCCCTAAGTCTCCTATGATAGGCTCCAGTTCCCCTGTCAATTTCTATACATGATAGTGGCTTCTATACCATGAAGTGGTATAGAAGATGAGTGAGTGAGAAAAAGATAGACAATAATTAAAGTTGAAGCAATGTTGTCATTTTCCATGTCTGAAAAGTTTCCTAATCCTGTTTGTGATTTAATTCATGAGTTTATATTGCTGCACTTATTATAATACTCTGTTGTGTAAATAATAACTTATTTACATGAAAGCTCCACATAATCTAAGCCTTATGATCAACATATTTTTATATATTATATAAGGATCTGGAAACAGGCTTGGGTGACCATGCCTGAAAAACATTCAGGTCGTCCCGCCTCGGCGATGCTTGCTTTGCTCTAAAAGCATTCCCCGCAGTGTGTTACTCCCTTTGGAAGAGTCTTCTAAGTTGTACATTAAGTTTTCATGAGAGTTGCACATTGCGCACGCGCAAAAGTGTTTGACAGCGTCAGTTCGTGTGTTTACGGAGAGGGGGGGGGGGCGGTTTGGGACAATCTACAATAGCTACTCAGAGCACGAGCTGTCGGGGCACGGCGCGCGGACATGACGCTTGACTAGCGCGTGAACCGAGCAACGGAGATGACACGACTCTGACTTAGCGCGAGCCGCTTCAAAAAAAAAAAGAAAAAAGGACGCGCCCGAGTGTAGAGAGGAGGCAGTGCTCGCGGACTGCGAGTTTAGGATGAGCTTTAATCAGCTGCACGCGGACGTCCTGACTTGAAGCCCGAGACGAGAGGCGCGCGCTCCAAATAAGGGGAGCTGGGAGGGAAACGCCGGACGGGCGGATAGTGTGGACTTTATTCGCTTTTTTCATTTGGAAAACAGATACACACACACACTCGGAGAGAAGTTTGGGAAGGTGTGGCGGCTGAAAAATGTCTCTGCCGGTACATGCTGAGACCAGGAAATTTACCCGGGGGCTCAGCAAACCGGGGACAGCCGCCGAGCTGCGGCAGAGCGTCTCCGAGGCGGTGAGGAGCTCCGTGCTGGTGGTGAGGAACTGCTTTAACTCTCTCTCTCTCTCTCTTTATCTTTATCTATCTCTCTGTGTTTGTGTGTGTTATTGCGCGCGCCTCTCCGTCTCTGTTTGTTTGTGTCCGTTTGTCTCTTTTTCTCTAGCTACGTACATCTTTATATCTGTCTCTGTTGTCCCCTCATTTCCTAGCTGTCCATGTCCCTTTTTCTTTATCTGTCTGGCTTTCTTTCTATCTCCCTATGTATATCTGTTTTCCCTCCTTCATGTTTCTAATTTCCTCTCTGTCCCTACATGTCTCTCTGTCCCTGTCTCTTCCTTTATTACCTGACCGGTGTGTTTGAGAATTGAGGTAATTCCTGGCCACACTCGTATTATACATAAACTGTTATTGCTATGATTCCCCCCCCCCCCAGATTATTTTTACACCATGACCTCTTGACCCTGTCCTACAGTGTGTAATGTTTATCAGTGTTTATTTTATCATCTGCTTCCTGGCAGTGGCTGATACTTTATTCGAGTGCAAGAACATTTTTATGACATCTTTTTATTTCCTATGGTCACAAACACACCACAATTCTTGTAGGCCAGACTTTCTGCATATTGTAGAAAGGTACACACAGGACTGTACCTGTCCTCATGTTTATGTCCTCGTGTTAGGGACAACCACTAATTTATTATGCAAGCATTGGTCGACTCTTATCCAGGTTTCAGTGAATGTTCCCCCTGTGTCAATGTCAGTGTCAGTGTAGGTTTCCTCTGGGTTCTCCTGTTTCATCAACCTGGTAGTTGTAATGACCATGCTTACCAGGCTGTAGAGGTATCCCTTACTGCGATAAAGCACTTAGTTATGATGTCATAGTCATGACACATTGTGATGATGTCATAGAGCTTGGGCCTCTAATATTTCCGGGATAAAGGAGTCTAAATTTTCTCAGTGTGCAATTTTCTTACTATGGTCTTTAGTGGTAATTGGTTGTTCTGTTTGAATCCTGTGAGACCTGTGAGAGAAGTGACACTTGTCCTATAGACTGAAGTCTGTATTTGGTTTGTCTGGTCACTTAGTGTGTTTGTGTGTGTGTGAGTGTTTGCAGTGTGCAGGGTGAGTCCTGACCTTGGTGGTCCCCTGGACTCCCTTTAATAAAAGTAGGCCATTAGTTGGAAGGCATAAAACTTGCAGACCACTCCATTGTGTTTGGTGTTTTACGACTATGCGTATAGCACCACTACAATGTACTGTTGTCAGTAGTGAAAATGTCAAGTTCTTACATAACCAATGATTAAAAGCCTCACAGGATCATATCGACTACACTCTGCATGACTCTTCTTTTGACTCGGGCATACGACTGCGGACACTAGTACTAGGTTTTTCCTGCATGAAGGTGGATATGATGCTAAACTCCTAATAAACTATTAAGGAACTCATGAGGAAATGACGTAAGTGATTTCTGAGTAGCAGGTTGTTGAGTGCGCATAAAAACATGTTCTTTCTGAATGAATCACAAACATAGCTGCTCTTTAGTAGACGATACATAAAATTGTAATTAAAGTAGTACTAAAGATAATATATTTATTAAATATAATATATTTGTCCATGAAGCCCACGCTGTGTCTCCACTTCCACTGCACTCAAGACAATGCAAGTGTTTGTGTGTATGGAACATTTGTTCACACTGACCTGTTTTCGACACCAACTTGAACATGTGTGAAGGTGTGTATTTGTCCACAGTGGCAAAAAAGTAACAGTTTGTCATTTACACATCTGTGTATATCCACGTGTTGTCCTGTATGGGGTTCAGATGTCTCTAACAGGTTGCCAAGATACAGAAATGGACACCATCCAGGGCCATTGTCAGAGAAATGGAATCCTTAGGAACACACACACACACACACACACACACACACACACACACACTTGGTTTCTCTTCCCAGTATGATTAATTTATCCTCCCAAACTACAGTGGAAGGCTGCAGGACAGCAAAGAGGCAAAGGTACACTTCAGGGTCAGGAAAAGAAAGTACATCTTTACTGACTGTCTCTATCACACTGACTGTTTGACTCCCTTGTGAGTTTCTGCTGCAGTGACGGATGATCTACTTCCATTGGAAACCTCATGCAGTGGATACAGCATACACCAGACTGAAGTCACCATGGCTCTGTTTTCACTTACTAGCCCTGATCTTTTGCTGAAGTACTGTAGGGTAAACAGATCCCAGAAAGTTGGTTGAGTAATCTATTTATTCTGTGCGGATCGTACTGAAGCCTCCCAGTGGGCTGAGAAAATGTGTGTGACTGAAGATAGCTCACATGCATACATACACTCCAACATGAAACATGTAAATACACAGTGAGTGAAACACGGCTCTGTGTCTGCAGAAGAAAAGCAAGATTGTGGAAGGCTTCTTCTGAATGGAGCTCGATTGTCGCCCCAGAAGCCTGCAAACACAAACGTATTGTGTGCATCCTGTGTCTCAACCATTGTGCTGGAGCATGTATTAAGAACTCGGCGAGAATGGCCTGACGAGGGTGTTGCAGTTCAGATACATGTAGGATGGGAGCATGTTCTATATTCACATAATAAAATTGATAGACGGATTAATATAGGAGAGATAGTAGAGTTACCTGTGTGTAGTCTGCAGATGTCATACGGGTCTTTTAATAAGTCAACCAAAAACCCTGACGAGTGAAGATCAGAGTTAGTGAGTCAGAACCATAGTTGTGAACTAACAAACTTTGGTGAACTGTGGCTGTGTCTTTATTCCCACTATTCATTGTCACTTTATTGCCAACATACTTTATTTCTGTGTATATTGTGTATTTACCACTGTTAATTTTTTTTATCTTATCTTAATTTTTTGACTATGGAAAGTGATACAATGTGCAAGCGGACTAGCAACAAAGCAACAAACATTTAGCAAGGATTTTAGTGCTTGATGAAAATATGTTCAGGAAGTTAATAGTAATGGTTGATATTGACAACTTCTGAATTAACCAAGTTAACATTACAGTATCCGTCCTGCCATATCACCCATTATTTCTAACGAATCAAATCCCACCTGTATTAGGATTGTTACAAGAATTCCGGCCAGTCTGATTGGTTGGTTGCTTTACTGCATGTGACATTTGAGCCAATCTGTGCACCTTCTTCAGCAAAGGACCAGTGGATAAAAGTAAATATTATAGGCAAAACATTACCCAATGTTCCCCATGTGTGGGGCAAATATGCATAGAAATATATATATATATATATATATATATATATATATATATATATATATATATATATTTATTTATTTAAACAAAAGAGAATCTGATTCAGTGTTTATACGACTAATATTTACCTTGTGAACAGATTTTCAAAGGTTTGCACCTCTCATTCCGATTTAAAAAAAATAATTCCGCTCAGGCCGGATCGGGTCAGACTGTTCCGATCGGGGTGTTTAAATTATGCATTTTTATTCCAATTGTACTATTATTAACATGATTAGTGGAATACTGTATTAGTGTCCATGTAAACACAGCTACTGATAAAAAGCACAGTATAAATTTAACACATTCTTTAAAAAAATTTAAGGTTGTATGAAATGTAACTAAAATAATTTTGATAAAATAGTCATTTCAAATAAGTATTTACTTATATCAATTGTGGGTCTATAGTAATTTTGAGCTGCATGTGTTTACATATGAGATCATTGCTCCATGGCCCAACCTTTATTGTACTAAAAAAACTAAAAAGTGCTTATGATTCTGTCTTACTTCCTCAGGGTAATTTAAGTGTGTAGTATCATTCCCGCTGTCCATCAGACTAGGTTGCAAAAAACAAGCTTTATTCTCAGTGCAGGAATATTCAACATCCCAAGTTAGCAGCATGGTTGTATTTATGATGACATTACCAGCAATATCAAGTTCCACATCATATTATTTTCTATACTGACATGATTCTGTTCTTATGCTGCAAGCCACTAAATCTAACAACCCCATGATCATATCCTGAGTAAATACATCCTTACTTTGAAACATCTCGGTTGAAGATATAAACCGTGGCAGCTGCTAATGAATTCTGAGCGCTGCTGCCTAAAGACTTGCTGATTGTTTGACAATTCGTGGTCTGACTCTGATGCTGAGCTAACCAGACTGCGACTGGTCTCACTGAATTTTGCCATTAGCAAGAAAAGCTGCTTCACTTTCAGCTCAAACACACAACTGGTTCGCATTCTTCCCATGCTTTATCAGATTCATTTGGATTAGAACCATTCCACTGTGTATAAGCTTACTTGCCATATCAAAAGCTGAATTTCGCGTTAGAGACTAAACTCTAAATGTCATTACAGGGTGGTTTCACAAAATTTTCTTTGAATGAGACTAGAGTTGGAGGGTTTGCGGGACATGTTTTCCATGGCAGACTGCCTGTGCAGTGTTGTGAAATTCTTAAGGATTTTTTTTTCTCTCTCCATTACATCACTCTGTTTAGGTAGTAGTCATGCTTCTTTTAGTACCTTCAATGTGGATGGCAAATATTGACTTTAGCTCCTCTGCTGGGGCACTTGATCAGTTTCAGTGATATTATACATGATGATTTTTATGTGATGGGTGAATTATTAGAACATGAGCTCTGTTTTTTTTAAGGATTAGTATCGGCATCATTACATTCCACATTGTTAATCGTGCACCGCAAGTCAGTGTTTTTTATTTTTGTTTTTTTTGCTCCTCTAACATATTGTATTTATAAAAACCAATACCTTAGGCTGTGACATTTGAATATAACGTTTCATAAAAATAAAAAATAAGAAACTATTAAAGTGTATGTTATATTAAGTAATTACATTCATTATAACATTTACATTTATTATAATGTTATGTTTGTGTGTGGTTTTTTTTGGGGGGGGGGGAATGAAGGCATTCCTTTGCTTAATAACAGTTTATTGGATTTCAGCTGCAGTGATGAGACACAGGATCAGCCAGTTGGGATGATGCATGTGTTTTTGTTTCAGATTCAAATTTTTATTAAAATTTTAATTTGTCACATACAGTACACAACCATACACAGTATGACATGCAGTGAAATGCTTACACGACTCTTTGTGACCTTGAAACAGGGGCGGATCTACCGGGGTGCCACGGGGTGGCAATTGCCACCTTAAGAAAAAGCCCATTTGCCACCCCAGCACTAGTGTCCTAGTGATCTAAAAATAAAAGAGTTTCCTCGACCGATTTACAGCAGCGACTCTGTATTTTGATGACACAGTGTGACGAGCGTCCCAATCATCTATCAGCGTCGCTGAAATAAATTGTTCAATAAAACCACCCTCAAGGGTTTGTTCACCTGTATTTCCTTTGTTGCTCTTTATTCCCCGCTACAATACCCATAAATAAAAGAACAAAATCTCGTCTCTCTATTAAAGCATAGTCCAAACAAACGACACTTATGAACTGCTTTGTTTTAGTGAATCAAAGACATTTAGTGCAACCAGCGAGATCATCACACACAGATGACTCAATCCAGCTCTTTTAACAAACCGAAGCAGTTTATTTTGATAGCTTTGTGTATATTATATTGTATATTATTATGTGTTTCTGACTTAAGAAAACTTGTTTCGCCATGCAAAGCAGTACAGGCATACGAGTGATCAAGCCGTTCGTGTGTATTTCTGGTTGCCCATACTAAACTTTTTTTGCCCATACTAAACTTTTGTTGCCGATCAAAACTTTTTTTTTGTTTTGTTTTGTTTCCGGTAGCCAGACGAAGTAAGTTTACACATTTTTGTCCATTATGTGGCTGTGCTACATGTTATCAAGGAGGGTAACAAGGAGAACGCAGCCTCTTTTAGTTTTGTTTTTAAAAGCAGCCGGACCAAAGAGGAATCATAAATTAAGGTTAAGTGAGGTTAAATGTCTATCTATTTAATATTTTGTTTAATTTACATGTCTTTTCTATGTGTAAACATTTTTATATGCAAAAATATAATTATAGTATTGGAAATTGGGCATATTTTTGGTTGGCTGAACTCGATTATCTGTATTTACATTAGCTGCTATGGAGAAAATGCATTTCGCAATAAATTTTGCTTTAAGAACTAACCTCCGGAACGAGGTAAAATCTAATTTATATGCTGAGGTACCATTGTTTTTGTTTTTTTAAATAACATTAATAATAAAAGAATAAGTCAGTGAAACTATCAAAAAGATATTTTTGGAACTGTTGCTAACATGAAAAAATTGTTTAAGGATCGTGTTCAATGATTTAATAACTGTCTCATTTTGCCTTGTGACCTCTGTTTGAAATGCATAAATTTTAATTGTACAGATAAGAAAAACATGTTTTTCGCTGTCGTACCAAAACATGTGTTTCGCTGTCATACCAAAATTAGTTTATGGTTATGCCACTGCCAGCACAACACAATGGACTTCAATGTGAATGTGACGTACACCAAAGGCAGTACTCAGTTCATAGTCAAGCCAGCCACAGTAAAAACCAGAGGCTTTTCATTATTATTATTATTCCATTCATCCATCCATTCATCCATCTACGAACCTCTGTAGTCCAACTAGGGACCGCAGAGGCCGATTGTGATTACCATCTTATTTGTTCTGACTGTGGCACTCTGTTCGCATTCAGTTCATCATGTCCCTTCAGTGGAGTTTGAAATCGTCAGATAAGTAGAAGAGGGAATTAGAACAGGTGTGTAATTGCAATCAATAATATGCCGTACAGCAGGTTTGGCTTCTCCTTAAAAAGCACTATTATTTTTTTCTGTACTTGCCTGTGCCTTGACGTGTTTGTGCGGTTGGTTTCGTCACTCTGCTGTGCCTGTAAACTCTAGTTTGAGCATGGACTTGTGTGTCAGTGCTCGCTCACGTTTACTGTGTTCTTTTGCAATCATAAGCTGGCAGCTGTTTCAAGGTGCATTTGTCATCATTTATTCTCCTTCCATCCTGTTGGTCATCATGCAAGAGGAAATAGCAGGAAGAGGGTTGGGCACTGAAGCAGGTTGGGCACTGTATGAATTCTCATGTGATGACTTACAGTAGGAGTGTTTAAAGGAATCAAATCTGAAATCATTGTGTTAGAATGCTTTTCAAATTTCTTTCTTGAAAGTGTCTAACAAATGCATGCACTCGCACAATACGTTGCCATGTTATAAATTTCATTTCCCTGTCCAGAGAGAATGGCATGAATCTGTGCTTCTGTTGTGCACATGCTGTGACTCTCATGTTATCCCCCATGCTCGCCTTATTGCATTAATAGTGAAGATAAAAGCTTGTGAAGCATCCCATCTCACACCCAACAGAGAAGTCATTGTCCTTACAGTAATGCAATTAAATGCAGCCTCCAGACTCATCCAGATGTCCAGGTTCTTTCTAGTATGTCTCCAGTGACATCACCCCGCACTCATTATCGCTGACATAAACTTTCACTTCCCAGCTTGAAAAATGATCTCACATATTTAAATTGAGGGGTACATGAGTCTGCGTGAACCCAAAGAGTGGCCATCACATTACTACACTGCTATAACACTGTTTACTCTGCATGTGTGTTTAATGTGTGTTTAATGGTTGAGTGTGCGAGTGTGTGTGTATTGTTTGCAGCTCTTGTAGGTTAATGAGTATCCAGACTCAGTAAGTGAGACTGAGATATTCATTGTAGAAATATACTGTAGGCTTGCCAGGTTTTTATGACTTGCAGTTAATGTTCTCTATAAAGCCGTAATATCATCTCCTACTGTACAGTATGTCAGCTGGCGTATTATTAGCAGCAGCTATATTATTGAGGTGATTGGTACCCTTTTTTTGAGTTGTTCTAAATTTCTATAATGATACAGAACCTTTAGGCAGCATGGTGCCGCTGTAGTGGTTAGCACTATGGTTCGAGTCCCGCCTTGGGTCTGAGTGTGTGGAGTTTGCATGTTCTTCTCGTGGTTGGTTGATTTCCTATGGTTTCCTACATCCAGGGTGTACCTTTCCATGAACCCAAATTCTCCTGGGATAAGCTTGAGGACCCCCACTATCTTGTACAGGATGAGTAAATGATATAAGACCCAACTAGGGACCGTGGAGGACGATGGTGATTACCATTTTATTTATTCCTATTTTACGAGTGTGGTGGGGTCTCCGGTCAACATTCACTCACTACAGGCAGTTTGGGAACACAAGTTAGTCTAATCCGCATGACTTTTAACTGTCGGAGGAAACCAGAGTACTCAGAGGAAACCCCCCAAAATCAGGGAGAATATGCAAACTCCATGGGCCCGCTAGGAGGGAATCGAACCCAGACCAGGGAGATGCAAGGCGACAGAGTTAGCCACTAAGCCACCGTTAAGCCATTAATATTATAATTCCTGTCTACAAAATATTCTCACATTTCATTAATAAAGAAGCCAAATTGTAATAATCTAACCAACTCTGTCTAAACAGTTTGTGAACAGTCTATTCGTTCAGTATTGATGGTTTAAAATTTTAATGAATAAAATCAGATGAGTCACAGCTCTTACACAACAGCTACAGTCTAACTGCAGTTTTTCAAGTGAATGTGGACTTAAATGAGGATGTATAACGACCTTTAATAAGTTCATCATGTCTCTCTCTTCAGTGGGGTTTGAAATCGACAGATAAGTAGAAGAGGGAATCCGCGCAGTTGTGTAGTTGCAATCAATAATATGTAGTACAGCAAGTTTGGCCAATAGGGTTTGACTCATTCTCCTTAAAAAACTCAATTATTTTTCTTTTCTGTACTTGCCTGTGCCTTGACGTGTTCGTGCGGTTGGTTTCATCACTGTGATTAAATGCAAATACCAAAGCGATAAATTTTTCTAAATGTTTGTTCTAATTGTGACAAAACACATGTGATTAGCCTCTAGTGTTTATGGGTTGTGCTCCTTAAAAATAAAGCTTTTTCTTTGACATAACGAGCTGATTGTGAGCATGTTATATAGAATACTAACAAAAATAAATCCTGTTAACTTTGTCTTATAAAAATCTGAAGAAACCATCCAGTTAGCTGTTACTTTACCTGCTGATATTTCATCATCAAAAACATTTGGTTGGTTTTGTGTTTGGTGTGATTTGACTGGATCTCTAATCTCAGGCAATAACTGAGCAGCTACACCGTTTTTGGAAAATACAGTCAGTGATGATGATGTCACTATTTTAACAGTGGTCCATTTCCATGTGAAGGTAAAGTTAGCTTTGTTATCTAAATAAAGCTATGTTCAAGTCTTGAAGTCTTTGAGAACAACTTTTCAGGTGCGCTCAAACATGACAGTGTTCACACTGCTTAAATGTACAGTGCACTCAGACCCGTTCCTGACTCCTCAGTGTGAAAGCACATTAGGGCATTTATAGCCGCTGGAACTATTCCCACCTTTTGCTCACCTCTGTGACATTGTGTGCTCTCTTTTGTCTCTGACTGTTTTCGTCTGTCTCTCTCTTTTTTTTTATTAAGAGATCTGTTATGATGTAATTTTTGTCAGAAATGGTCGGTTGTCTTTTGAGTCACTTCTCTTTTATAAATGCTGCTTTATATAGGATATATTAATTTTTTTCTACACGTTTTGGGTTTTGTATCCACAACTGATATTATAATTTCAATTTGGTTAAAAAAACAACAATAACAACAACATAATAATTGCACATTATAGCCCATCATTAGTACGTTGATATGATTTCCTTCATTTATTCCTACTTGTATATTACATAATACAAGTTAAAGCAGATTGTGTAATAGGATACAGGACATATCCATGCATGATGCTCTGATGTAATAGCTGTTCTAATTGGGTTTCCACTCAATTATAGCTTCTACAGACAACACATTTGTTATAATTGTGCTTTCATTTAAGTCTGGAAACAGCCCATCATTTCCTTTCGACTGCTACTGTATACAATAAGGCTTTTACACAGGGCATGGGATTTGCGACGTCCTGTAGTCCAGTAGCATCAATGCATACACATGTATGACAGAAATGTGGCTTTGAGAATGATAGTCGACACTCAGTATGACTTTAAAATAAACTTTTGCCATACAGTAGGTATACATAGACATAACACTTTATGAATCTCTAATGGCATTATTGGCATTTGGACATTACTGTATTGCACTGAAGCTGTATGCTTTTTCTCTTGGATTCCATTCCAATGGAAAAAGAGATGCGAAGAGAAATCAAGCCAGACACTGAGATACTGTATGGAAACAGTATTTCAGATGAACCCACAGAAATATTTATGTTCCTGATCACCGCTATAGCCAAATATCTTTGAAAAGCCGAAGGTCTACTTCCT